>CM023484.1:48978397-49352311 GCA_013339685.2 Hyalomma asiaticum
GTAGAGCATTCCTTCCACTTATTGCGCGCCTTCCTGAATAAAAATAGGGTCTCTCAACATCTTTCCCCAAAATGCAAAAAGGTACGACTATAGTATCTGGGTTTTTTGTGAAATTTTGACTCGATCAGAAGTCGCACAAACTGCGTTTAACCGCATCGTAGGATATTCCTCTACTTATTGCGCGCCTTCTGAATAAAAATACGGTCTCTCAAAATTTTGCCAGAATGTCAAAAAAAGATAAGACTATAGTATGGGTTTTTTTGTGAAATTTTGACTCGAACAGAAGTCGCACAAAATGCGTTTTACCGCATCGTAGAGCATTCCTCTACTTATTGCGCGCCTTCCTGAATAAAAATACGGTCTCTCAAAATCTTGCCCAAAATGCCAAAAAAGGTAAGAGTATATTATAGGGTTTTTTGTGAAATTTTGACTCGATCAGAAGTCGCACAAAATGCGTTTTCCCGCATCGTAGAGCATTCCTCTACTTATTGCGCGCCTTCCTGAATAAAAATACGGTCTCCCAAAATTTTGCCAAAAATGCCAAAGAAGGTAAGACTATAGTATTGGGTTTTTTGTGAAATTTTGACTCGATCAGAAGTCGCACGAACTGCGTTTTACCGCATCGTAGAGCATTCCTCTATTGCGCGCCTTCCTGAATAAAAATACGGTCTCTCAAATTTTTGCCCAAAATGTCAAAAAAGGAAAGACTATAGTCTCGGGTTTTTTGTGAAATTTTGACTCGATCAGAAGTCGCACGAACTGCGTTTTACCGCATCGTAGAGCATTCCTCTACTTATTGCGCGCCTTCCTGAATAAAAAAACGGTCTCTCAAAATTTTGCCCAATATGCCAAAAAGGTAAGACTATAGTATTGGGTTTTTTGTGAAATTTTGACTCGATCAGAAGTCGCACGAAACTGCGTTTTACCGCATCGTAGAGCATTCCTCTACTTATTGCGCGCCTTCCTGAATAAAAATACGGTCTCTCAAAATCTTGCCCAAAATGCCAAAAAAGGTAAGAGTATATTATAGGGTTTTTTGTGAAATTTTGACTCGATCAGAAGTCGCACAAAATGCGTTTTCCCGCATCGTAGAGCATTCCTCTACTTATTGCGCGCCTTCGTGAATCAAAATACGGTCTCTCAAAATTTTGCCCAATATGCCAAAAAAGGTAAGACTGGTTTTTTGTGAAATTTTGACTCGATCAGAAGTCGCACAAAATGCGTGTTACCGCATCGTAGAGCACAGTGGCGCACCGACGGGGGGGGGGGGGGGGGGTTCGGGTTTGTAACCCCCCCCTGAGGCCGACCTAACCCCATCCCACTCCGTAACTGCTCCTATGTCCTAGAGGAATGTGGCGCTAATGTCTCTACAAAATGCCGAAAAAATAATCATCATCATTGATGTTACTATTATTTGGCATTTTATTTACTTTTTTTTACGCACGCAACAACTGTGTAATGGCATGCCCGGCCCTTCGTGAAAAATTGAACCCCCCCCCCCGGTAGAGATCCTGGGTGCGCTTACTGGAGCGTAGCGAAATATGTCCTGGCTCGCGCGCCTCAAGCAACGCGCGACGCACTTTTGCCGGGGCCGGTGGTGTTGGGCCGGCTGGGCTACCATGGAAGTATTCTAAAAACAACCTTCTACGAGTCAGGGGAACCCAGCTGTTCGCGCCGCCGAAACGGAAGCTCATCGTACTTCAAAGCGCGATCGAGTTTCTGTTAACAGTCGGTGACGCACTCTGTGGAAGTGCTTCGTCGGCGCAGCAAGCTATATTTGCTGGTAGAGATCGCAGATATCTAATTCTTTTGCTCAGCATATCGCATCACTAACACACGCGCGCACGGCTGCGCTCATATTTTGCATTATGACATTCGTCACGAATTTTTTTTTATGACTGAAATTTAGGGACACGGGGTAAAGAACAGCACAAACTGCATTCGTAGGCATTCCATGTAAGATCTTGGAGGACACAAATATCGATGGGACACTGACGTCTCTACACTGAAGCAGCGCAGATCATGAACAGCGCGCTGAAAGGACGGCGCCTCCTGAAAAGCGAGGCTGGTGCAGCGGCAGTCGCGAAGTCGATCGGCACTGCGTGCGTGCCAGTCGTTGCCGTGAGATAAAGATGAAAGCCGTACGGAGAAAAACGAAGTAGTTGACAATGTCCCCGCGCGTCACTTCGAGTACACAGCTTTGGTGCCCGTCGGCGTCCGGCAGCTTCGTGTAGGGATCGACATCGTCGCACGTTCGCGCATTTGCTCACATAAACATCGTGCCGATACGATTAACTCAGGCTGATAATCTTTCCGCAAGGGACGGCGGCGACATTGCGCCTAGAAATTTAGAGAAAACGAACCAAAACGCGGTCGAATCAACGAATGTATGAACGGCGCTGCAGGGAACGAAACAAGAAGTGGTCCCCATGGTCCTCCAGCATGCCCGTCGCGCCGACAGCGGGGCAGTCGTGACGTCACGTGCAAGCTATGTATAGAACATATGTATTTTATCTAAAGGACTCTGAAATCTATGCCGGTGGCTACATCATTCTTCCGTAGGTATAGCCTATATGTCGGTACTTGCAACTTGTGTGGAGTTTAATTTTAGTTTATTACTGTGTTCCCACGCATACTACATATTCCATTACTGGTCAGGGTACCGCAGGGTACACACCCGATACCAAGGGGAAGACCATGATCATCACATGCCTGCACGCAATATAATGCTGGTCGTTCAGAACATTTGGGCTGCATTTTACCCAAATGTTGATGTTCATTGGATTTTTCATCAGATTGTTCGTGGGAAAACTTACTTTTCACAATAGGGTCGCAGTGAATCTGGCACGTTCTTTGGTGGCCATATCACACCTGCATATTTCCAATACCTATCAGCAAAGGCGTCACCACACTCGCACCAGTATTGTTCATTGGTTGGTGATGCACTTGCAGAAAAAGTGCAAGATTGGAAGCTTCAAGGAACATATTGCCATGGAACACATGAAATATTTCCAATACATATTTTCCCAATTCCAGTATTCAGAACTTGAAATATTCACACACACCCCTAATATAAATGTTATTAAACACATGAAGCAAACTCAAATTTTCTTGATCACCTTTATTCACGCAACTCTCGCAAATGGCTGCACAGCCCCCGGAGATTTTGTTCACTAAACATGAGAGAGAGTGGCTGTGCTTTACACACACACACGCACACACATGTAAAGAGGAAAAGCAGAGGAACAGGACGACGAGGGAGAAAAAAACAGATTCCGATAACTCGTGCCACACAGGAACTTAAAAATGCCTGCCAAGCAGTCACATTCAGTGATAGACAGCAGCGCTCCCCACTGGATGTCCAAGTTGCCACTGCTTTATGCCAATAATGTCGTAATGAACACCACAGGCAGATGGCACACATCTCATGGCTTGGCAAACAAGAGACTTTTTGAGATAGTGAAATCCTCACACATGGCCACAAAAGGTCGGCACTGCTGAAATTTTATTTTTGGTGACTAGCAGAATTTTGAAGAGGAGCGAGAGGAAAAAAAGAAAATACTCGAGCACCGGGCTGGAGAACAAACGAGGCTGTTATGCGGACTGACTTGTCACCTCTATGATGTTCCTAGGAAGAATTAAGGGTTCAGCGGCAGTGTTTCCGTGTTGGTTTGGCCTACTGGGGGTGGCGGAAGTTCTTTCCGGCGTAGACAGCATTGCCTCCAAGCTGCTCCTCAATACGCAGCAGCTGGTTGTACTTGCACAGTCGCTCGGAACGGCAGGGGGCACCAGTCTTGATCTGGCCCGTGCTCAGGCCCACCACGATGTCTGCGATTGTCGAATCTTCGGTCTCGCCGCTGCGGTGGGACACCATGGTACCCCAGCCATTCTTGCGTGCCAGCTGGTGACTGTACATGCACAGAAGACCATGTACAGTAGAACCTCGTTATAACGAACCCAGATATAACGAACTATTGGATATAACAAAGCAATCGCAATTCCCCTTGAAATTCCCATAGATGACAGATATTGGCTAGAACAAAGTAATGGTTATAGAAAAGTAATTACGGCTCCCCGTTCAACTTCGTTATAACGGGGTTTTACCGTAGCCAACTCAAAAGTATGGCTGCAAGATGGCCACAAGTGTATGCAGTCAGTGCTACATGACGTTCCATGCAAAAATAGTCATATCTTGCTACAAACTGGCAAAGGTTCTCGACAAGTTCACAGCTGTGCATAATATGTATTGCACTGATATCCAACTTACGCCCTGATGGACTCTGTGACACTGCCAATCTGGTTGACCTTGAGGAGCAGGCAGTTGCAGGCATTCTTGTCTATGGCCGTCTGAATCCGCTTGGGGTTGGTGACAGTCAAGTCATCGCTGCAAGTTTTTAAGAGCTGGGGTTAACAGTGGCAGGGCACGAGGCTAGCACAAACAGCTTCAAAAAAGACAGACTTGGTCATACTGCTTTTAAAACACAAAAGGAAGGAAGGAAAAGGGGAAAAACAAAGGCAAGGAGGTTATAACCAGAAAGGCGTCCTGTTGGTCACCCTACACGGGGGAATGGGAAGGGGCAATAGAAAGATGAGAGAGGAGGCATACACAAATTGATCTAGAAACCGCTAGACAGCTCTAGAGATGGTTGCAGGAATAACCAAATCGTTGTCTATCAACTGCTCTCTGGAGCAATTGGCACAGCAAGTAGCAAGGAATTGGGCTTTCTCATCTAGTACATAGAGATGCAAAGTTGCAAGCACTGACAGTATTATAAACCACATCTTCCATGACCACTCAGCCAACACTCACCCAACAATCTGGATCTGGGTCGATGAGTTCAAGGCGGTCCAGGCGTCCCAGTCATCCTGTTCGAAGGGATCCTCAATAGACACGATGGGGTAAGACCGGATGAAATCCTCATACATGCCTTTGAGTGCATCCCGGTCAAGGTAAGAGTTGGGGTCAGAATTTGGGTTCTTGAAGTCGAGATCGTACTTGCCTGCACGAGTGTGAATTGCTCAATGCACCTGGCACATGTACTCGATAAATATGAACTGCTCCAGTCAGTACAATCAATTTGTTGTTACACTGAACAACAATGACACTGAACATCTTAGATTTTAGCTTTTCTAGAGTTTCTCCCTAATTTCAAAAACTGTGGTGGACAAGCAGCAATGTGATCCATGCACCTCTTGCAGCCGACTTCTACTCTAATTCATCTCCAATTGAAACATGAGTGTGAGTGTAACTTTGACAGAGGTCAAGTTAGAACATGAAAACACCTGAACATTCATTCATACGAATTATCACTGGCTTTCTGTAGTTCCACGTAAATAAGAAACCCTCGGCGACAATACATACCATAAAAGGCCAGATTTCAATTTAACAATGTTTAAATATAACAAAGTAAATTGCCAGTTTTACCGACTTCATTATATTAAATTATGTCACTGTTCAGTGCTCTCATATTTTCCTCTTTTTCCTCTATGCTCTTGCCACATCTGTCCCACAATCAAGTTAATAGGCCCCGACATACAAATTACAAGGAAAAGGGTTCCTCACCCTCCTTGTAGAACTCTGAGGCAGCAACATCCATTCCAATCTCAATCTGTCCTCCGTATCCTGCTGCGTTGATGGCCTCCTGGATCAGCTCCAGGGCCTCTTTGTTGTCCTGGATGTTTGGTGCAAAGCCACCCTCATCACCAACGGCAGTGGCATCCAAGCCAAACCTGTTAGAAGGCATAGATTAGAGCGCTGAAGACGAAGAGCATTGGTAGCACAAATAAGTTCTAGCTTAACAACAATACGGTTAAATTTTGATATAACAAACTTCAATATAACGAAGTAATCAGCTTTTTAAAACATGATGACCAAAGGACACCATGTATTCTTTATCTCCACACAACAAAGTTCCATTGCTCCAGCAAATGAAGGCAGAGCTGGTAAACTGAAACTGCTGCGGGTGCAAGCGGCCAATTGAGTGAGTGCATTTTTCAACCTGCGTGCCATAAGCAGCCACCAACGTTGAGCTGTGGTCCTCCTGCCCGTGGTAGGGGCAAGGGGGAATCAATGCTCGCCTCCTCACCACCAGAGCTGCAGCAGCAGTGAGCATGCATGACAAGAGCTTTGTGCCTTGTACTGCACCTCATGCGCACCCCAGAGCCCATGCAGTTCCGACCCCGCAACCAATTTGGTGTTCTTGTTATTGCCAAGTGTCAAGCGACAAGCATATGTCACCGTGGAAGTGGTAATACTAAACGCAACAGGCTCTCACTTATCTTGCAATAGATCACAATTGATCAGGAAACTGATGTCGCCGACGGGGCTCGTATGTAGCTAGTGATCCCAATTGGAGAGAAAAAGGGGATCACTGCTTCTTTCTATAACCACTAGTTATTAACTTTCTTGATAGCTAGCAGTTCTGTGAACACGATAACATTTACGTTGCCCTGTCTATCTGGGAAATGCTCAAGGTATTGATAACAAATCACAGTGGCACAATGGACACAATAGCTTTGCTTATCACTTCTTACCACAGTGTGCTGCATCTGCGTTTTTTTTTTTTTTTCAGGCATTAGGTGTGATGTGCGACCACTGTGATGAGGGCTTGGACTGTGTTCATGGCTGCTCGCTTCTCGATGCAAGAAAAAAATTTTTTAAACGTTACTGAAGTTATCTTTTCTTTATTACTTCTGTTATTAGAATGTTCTTAAAGTATTTCAGTGTAAATAAGAACCCTTCGGCGACAATACATAGCATGAAAGACCGAATTTTAACTTAAGGAAGTTTTAATACAACAGAGTAAATTGCTAATTTTACCAACTTCACTATATTAAATTTGAACTATAAAAATAAACCTTAAATGCATCATGTCTTTGCACTGGCAGCTTCGCAACAACTAGAGTACGGGTAACTCATGGTCATTAAATGAAGCAGTACACAGAAAGATAGACCTCTATGATCAGCTCTATGATCAACAGCTCAAAATTCATTGCGGTTAGGCAGGTGGAGTCTCAGGCAGGTGGAGTCTCAAGTATGTTGGAGGCATGCTGAAATGCGAGCGAGTGCACAGCATAAAATGCTAAATCAACAAGGAGGCTGCTGGTCCTCACTTTTTCTTGATGACATTCTTGAGGTGATGGTAGACTTCGCTGCCCATGCGCATGGCCTCGGTGAAAGAGCTGGCCCCTGTTGGCAGGATCATGAACTCCTGCATGGCCAGCTTGTTGCCAGCGTGGCTGCCACCATTGATCACATTGAAAGCAGGCACCGGCATAACCACCTTCGAGTTGCCAGCCAGGTCAGCAATGTGACGGTAGAGCGGAACTCCTTTCTGCGCAGCGCCTGCCTTGCACACAGCCAGCGACACTCCGAGAATCGCGTTCGCCCCCAGGTTTCCTGTGCACAGACATGACTGATATTAAAGGTGCACTGACACAAAATTTCGAGGGCAAGGTAACTTGAAAGAAGGATTTATGTCAACACACACACATCTCACCTGCGAAATATCAACAGCAAATACAGCCTAAAACATATTTAAAATCAATTTTGAACTGTGTGGAGTGCAACCGAGCTGCCAACGGAGAACCTCGCAAAACGAACTGCTAAAAGGCTTCGCTGTAAACAAGGAACGACCATCCACAGTGTTGGCCAGCTGCTACTGCCTCTGCCATGCACAACACAGTGTTCTTTGTTCTCCCTGCTAAGGAGTTTTACTGTTCTCTCCTCCACGCCCCTTGCATTCCAGGGTTCCTTTCTTACCTCCGCACCTATTGTGCACCAGAAGGGTGAAGCGCCTGCATGCATTGGGGAGGGTGGTGCACTAAGTTTTGTGGGGTCATGTAGCCAGCTGTGTTTACAAACAAATCAACCTTTTCTGGGTGCTCTCTGAAAGTGAAACTGGAATTGGCTGCCATAAAAGATTTCTCTAATTAAATAACAGTCGCCCAGTGATGCAAAGGAGGTTACGACATGTGATGAGCGGGTAATCGGCAACATTTCTGCAACCAAATAAGCAAGATGCAGTATTTTTGTGTCAGTGCTCCAGGGGTTGCATCTGACACTTGAGGCAGAAGTGCTTTGCACTACACGCATTGCAAATGTTAATATATGCAAACTGTGCAAAGCAGATATCTTTATTTATGCTCTCGAATTTCGCAGTAAAGCCGTTAGGTTGATCTCTACAATGGTTTCTCCCCAAAGCAGGAGTCTGCACTGAATACCGGCCAGAGGCCACAAAGCAGTAATGCAGTGAAATCTCGATACAATACCACTTAATACATTTTTCGCGATGTTTCCTCTTTTTTTTTTTTTCGCCCAGCACCCTTAAGGCAGTGTTTTGCAATACAGTGAATACAAATATTGGGGTTTTTTCTGGTTCCTGCAAAGAGTAAATCAACGAGATTTTATTTATTAGGCTTGGGCAAATATCTGAGATATGACATTTGGGATTCACATCAGCTTGAATTTTAGTATTGAAAAATAATGTTTAAAAATCAAAAAGGCGAGGAGCGGGGGGGAGGGGCAATATATTCAAGTTGTAATAAAACAAACTGAGCTTAAATGTGAGTTCTGCTGAAACCACTAGACCTTCAGGAGCGTTTGAAAGCTGGAACAGTTACACAACTCACTAGAAATGTAATTCTTATTTGTATATCTTGTAACAATATCACCGTACCACTGCTTCTTGCAGAGTGTACTTTACCATATCATTATGACAGCATGATCAGTGACACCTTAACACTGCAGAAAGCATGCTGAAAAGTACGAAGGTCATATTTCAGTGTTTCTGTATGCCATAAGTGGATTTAATTTAGGCACACACTCCCACAAACCCACTGTCACAAATAATCCAAGCACAGATGCGAACCTTTGTTCTCGGTGCCATCCAGCTGAATCATGAACTCATCGATATTTGTCTGGTCAGTGACGTCGAAATTCTTGCCAATGAGCTGGGGTGCAATCACTTGGTTCACATTGTTCACAGCCTTGGAAACACCTTTGCCCATGTACTTGGACTTGTCTCCATCACGCAGTTCAAGGGCCTCGTGGATTCCAGTTGATGCTCCGGATGGCACGGCAGCACGGAACAGTCCTGCAGGATGGGTTGCACATTGAAGAAACCAGCTGGTCAGACAGAATGCACTGGCCTCGAACTCATTATCAAATTATGGTCTGAATGATAGTTTCCAGTTAGTAAAACTTCGATGCAGAGAGAAATGCACACACAGTAACAATCAAAACAGGGCAACATATAGAAGAAACTGCAGTGTAAGTATGCTTCGGATTTGATGCTATTTAAATCTTTATGAGAAATTTATTGCACAGATCACCCCCCACCCAAAAAAAAAAAAAAGTAGTAGAAGGCTAGGCAAAGGGGAAAACTGAAATGAAAAGAAACTGAGAACATATAACTATAAAAAAAGCTATATGAAAAGCAATGACAGCCAGGAGCAATTTTTTTTCTTTACTTAAGCACTTCAACCTTTTTTACCTACTTCCCTTATGCTCAACAATAGATAATGGGCTTAAGTTTCAAAGGCCTGTTCATATGGGACACCTCCACATCTGCCATCGTCATCAACAAAGCACCTTGCAGTAAGCCACTCAACATTTGGAATAAATATCTAGACAAATGAATAATGGTCCCATAACCCAATGTTTTTCCAAAGCTTCCTGTTGAAAAGTGAACTTCACGTGCCTATTGTTCTGTCCTACACACATTAAGGTCACAGAGGCCCACTTTGGCAGCATCCAAACTGAACGCAAGAATTCTCTTGAGACATCAGGGTCAACAAGAATGAAACCAAGCTCAAAAGGCACTGCCTTCATGGTCTTTGTGCTGCTCTTTATTTTTACCTTAGCGTCCTTGGCTGCATTCCAACTAACAGAATGCCAACAACCTCCCTTGCAGTGACAGCTGTTGTGTCTTGACCCTGGGTAATAAATAGTAAACTTATTCACTGCGGTCAGTTCTCATCCAGCAGCAACTAAATACATTGCAACCGCTGCTTGCCTCCTTGCATGACTAAAATAGGGTGAACTAGATTTACATCAAGCCGTCAGCGTTCCATGAAACGAAGACGCTCTAAATGCAGTTATTGCTGAAAAAGCTGATCTACTCGAGTAGACATCACGATTAAATATAAAATGTCAGCAACGTTACTATCCCGTCACAGGCAACAGAGCCAAATGTTGCGCCAGCCGCCGGCGCAACTGCGCGAATACGTGACCTTCACCGCGCACACCACTCCGCCACATAACGACCTATGACCTCTTCAAATACCACAACTGCCCACACCTTTTTCAGTCAGCAAGTCGACTTCCACGGTCGGGTTTCCTCTGCTGTCGAAGATCTGGCGAGCGTATATCCTCTTGATCGGCATTATCACTCTGCAAGAGAATCAGCCACAAAAAATTTAAAAGCCAAATGACAACCGAAGCCGTGCCTCCATCCTAGCTACCGCAACAAACGTTCCCAAACAAGGGATTCCCGGTGCGGAGGTAACGAAGCAAACTTGAAATTCTAACAAATCTAATTATTTCGAAATCGTGCAGTGCCCCCAGCTGTCAGGACGACAAGCTAATACAATTTCAACAGCATGATCTTACAGTCGACCATGGAGCGAGAGCTCACGGTTGAATGCCAAAGAGCAGCTGCGAAAACGTTGCCCGAAAATCGGGCCGGCACACTCTGGACAATTACACGCGACAATTTAGGTGACGGGAAGCGCCACTCGGTCGGTAGGCCGCGGCGTTACCATCCGTAGCTGGGGGAGGCATTCTCTTTTCGAACCCAAGGTCGAACAATGTCACCCCAAGAACCCGGCTTCGCAGGGAAGTGCTACCCGAGGGCCGCACTCCAGCCGCTCGCCGCCTCGCATCATGATGTGCAAGAAAAGGAGTTCGCTTACGCTTTAGAGAAGCTCCGAAGTAGGCGAAAACGCAGGCTGTCAGGCCGCACACGTTTGACAGGGCTTGCCGGTCGAACTGACCCTTGCCGATCGACTGACGCACGCTCAGCAGCAAGCAAGCGCACGGGAAGAACGGACGAGGAGGAGGAAGCCGAGGAAGCGACGGGGCGAAAACGGCCACCAGGGGCGTCGACGAAGTCGACGCCTACTTTATGTTTGTTTCGCTTTATGTTTGTTTCGCTTTACGTCAATTTGAAGGCGAGCAGGGAAAGGAAATCCCTCGTTTCGTGGCCGTACCGCCTCGAGACCCTCGAGTGCGTTATTTTTTTTAAAGAATTTTTTCGCTCTCTTCTTCAACGAGTACGATCGAATGAAATTGAGGTTGAGTGGTAACGCCGCCACCGCCGCAGGGATGTTTTACGCCGCACGCGTTTTTCAAGAGAGGGGGGTGGCTGTAGTCGCATGATTCATATGTAGGCGATGCTGGTGTGTTGATCTTCATACTGTGGTTCAGGTGGTGGCGACTTTTTTCTGCATAACCAACAACAACGCCGATCAGATGGACTGGCACAGGATCTAGAAGCGACACCTGCGACACTTGCATCATGAGGCCGATCATAGACCTCGACGAATGTGTGCGGGACTCGCCGAAATTTCGGTGAGTAGTTGCGTCGCGAATTGGGTAGTTGCGGTCCCCATCGTTTCGGTCTGCGCCGTACGAAAGGTAAAACCGCTATTTTCTCGCCCTTTCGCGAGGTTTAGGGCGTCCCCTTGGACTCTTATTAGCGCTTTGTGTTTGCCAGAAAGTTTCGCTTGTCTCGGTATACACTAACGCCTGTCGATGCGGACAGGATATGCTTCGAAGGCGATATCCTTCAGATTAACGACATCCACCCCGGATATCGCGTCGCTTGGCGGCGGATCCTGTTACACTACTAACGCGTTGATCTGCGAGCGAATAGCGCTAGTGAAATGCTGTGGTGTGTGTACCAGCGGATGAAAGTAATATGCCGTTCTAATTCTTTGCTTTAGGGAGGCACTAGAAGAAAATGAAGAGAGCATCGATCAACTAGAAATTAAGCTTGATAAAGTGAGTATGCGCCCTTGTGTGAAGTCTTATAGTTACTTTTAGCACCGGTTTCGTTGACTGTTCATTGCAATTTCGCCTTTCAGTTGGTAAAGCTGTGTACCAACATGGTAGAAACTGGGAAAAGCCATGTCACAGCGAAAAGGTACGCCCGTTTTGAGCATCTTACATGGTTGGGTTTAGTTGGAAACTGTCCCGCAGAGCTTGTTCTAAAACGGCACTAATCTTTTAATCCAAATGCACCTAGGTCGCTAATTGTCGCACAAATGTTAGTGTCTGAGGCCCCTGTGTGCTTGTACTACATGCAAGGATATATGTGCTTGTGTCAGTTTTCTTTGTTTTAATGAGCGTGTATACGTTGTTGTATAGCATAAAAATGTTACATTTCCTCTCTGCTGTAACAGTGCATTCATCAATGGCATCTGGGATTTGATTGGTTACTTCAAGGACGATGCATCCATTGTGGTTCGTATACTTTAGGTTTCCATAGGGGACACATTGTGTCACTTAACAAGCAAGAAAGTTGCGATGCTCACTAACGAGAACCTTGTTGTTTCAGAATTCTCTAAATAGGTTTATACAGATTCTCACAGACGTTTTGAAATACCAGTCGGTGAGTGCAGCAATTTGCGTACTTTAGTGGCCATGCAAATAAAGTACATGTGAATGTTCTGGATTCTGTGGTTAACAAACACTGTGACATGTTTACATTGTTTATATTTTTTTTTAGATACTCCTTGAGCATGCACAGAAGTCTATTGTAAAAAACCTGAGCAATTTCATCAAGATGTAAGTTCAAAATGTCTTTCCATTATGAGCATCTAGCATCACAAACAATAATGCTTTTTTCACAATGTCATTTTCAAACCTCAATAGGGAATGAATTTCCCAATCGCACTTGGCTTCATTCTGCAGCTTCCTCAAGGATGCAATCAAAGGATGCAAAGTGCTGTGACACCACTATTAAATCTGTATTTGACATTTGTCAAAACCCATGGAATTTAACACTTGGTATATCAGTGACTGTTAACTGGAAATTTTAGAATGTCATAGCTACATTACATATATGATTTGAGGTATAGAAATATATTTGCATATAATGCATACCAAGGATGGTTGAATTCTTTGAATTCTTTCATATAATATGCAAGAATGCCTGTTTAGCAATGTTTGATTTATTTCAGGGACATTCGCCAGAGCAAAGAGACACGACGGCACTTTGAGAAGATCAGTGATGACCTGGACAACGCGCTGTTCCGCAACTCACAGGTGCAACGCACCAAGGTTTCGGAATGTGAGGATGCCCACAACGTGCTCATTGCCACTCGGTCCTGCTTTCAGCACCTGGCACTTGATTATGTTCATCAGGTACATCCATTTTGTCTGTACTATAATTATGTGGAGCCTATTTATGTATGTGCTGTTTACACATAGCCCAGGCTCCTGGAATATATTGAGAATTTTATTTCAAGGGGGTGGGGTACAACCTTCCCCATGTATGTGTTTGTGCATACATGTGTACTGTACGTACATAAAAAAACCAAGGTAGAGCATTGAACATCCAGCATGAAACTATTACTGTGTCTGGGCACGAAATGGAAAGTTAGTGACATTCTAAAATTTTGTTGGAAAGAAGTCATATCTGATACAAAACTGATGTCTGCACACTGACATCGGTAAAAGAGTGTAGTTTACAGCCTGGCGTTAGTGAAAGAGATGCCAGCATGACAGCCAGTAAATAAATAAAAAAAGTCTTGCCCATTCAGAGAACCTGTTGATGGTATGTGGTGCTGATGGTGTGTGGTGCCGCAGAAGCGATTGTAGATAACCTCAAAAGCATGACTGTACACGTGGTATCACCATGCTGACTATCCTAGTGCAGGCGAACAAAGCCACCATGCTGGCAAAAATGTGCTGCAGAAATGCATGTTGTTTCAGATTGTTGTTTTAAGGCAGACATACAAATTTCTTGCTTTGAGCTACAAAAGTATGAATATTTCCTTTGCTTCAATGACACATTAGTATTGGATTGGCTCTTGCATTTTTTTTTTCATAATAACTGTAGCTTACACGGTCAAATAAAGCATGTCCACACAAATTTTGCATTTATGTTATAATGTTTGGCATTCTTTACATCTGCATTTTTTCTGTGGCAGCTTTTGCAACATCTAACTTTTCTTTAGCGGTAAAGCTTCTATAATATAAGGATACCGGGTAGGCCTTCCTTGTCATTTTTTTTTAATATATATATATATATATATATATATATATATATATATATATATATATATATATATATATAGGACAAGAACTACAGCTAAGGCAACCTGGTCGTAAACTAAATAAATTGCGCATATAGAAAACAGTCAAAGCTTTGGAAAAATCTGCTTTTACTAAGTATTATGTATGACTGTGCATTATATTGTTGTTGGCGTGACTGGTTTGTGCCATAATTTTGTGTTGATGTGGTCTTTAAAACAAAAGCCTATGAGACTAAGCGCTATGTTTTTTCTTACAGCTTAGCTGCCTGCAGTCTAAGAAGAGGCATGAGGTGTTACAAACTGTGAGTAACCTAAAAGAATCTCCAAGGCTCGTGCACAGCAGTGTGGGTCTGAAATGGCTGTAACTCACTTTGTTTTTCTATCACAGCTGCTGTCTCTCATGGGTGCCTACAGTACTTATTTTCACCAAGGTTCAGACCTGTTCGAGGACTCGGAACCATTTCTGAAGCAGTTGGGAACCACTGTGAGTACGACAGTCCCTTACGATGCTTCACTCAGGTGGTTCAAAAATAACGTGCCTGTACTTTACAAGCACATGAAGCTTACATACCACAGAGCTGTACTTGCTCTGGATGATCGTTTTGTATAGGCATGTCCATCAAGTAGGCAACATTGGCAAATTGGCAGCAGTAGTGTCATTACAAAAACCTCTGTTTCAGTTACGTTGCTTCTTGTGCATGCTACTTAAAAGGAAATTGTAACTTTTAATAAGGACCAAGGGCATGCGATTATTTTGTTCTTTCTGCCTTACAGCTCGAAAAGCTCAGCAAAGAGTCTACTGACCTGTCAAAGCAACTTGATTCAAGGCACACACTGATAACCTCAAAGGTATGTTTCTTTTTTCTGATTTCTTAGCTTCTGTTTCATTAAGCTGGAAGCTTTCAAGCGCTTTAATATCCATCGTTAAAGGGATGCAAAGTGTGCAGTGTTCTAGGAGTGTGTTACCATTTTAGCGGGTGGCCATGCTTCTAAAACGACAATGCTGAAACAAGCGTGCACTGGCTACAATCTGTACTAAACATTTTCCATGAACCAGGACGTGGTCCCAGTGGTCCACAAGGACCCCGCAGCCAACAATGGCATCAGCCTGGAAGGATACCTGTTCAAGCGCACCTCGAATGCCTTCAAGACCTGGAACAGGCGGTGGTTCATCATCCAGAATGGCCAGCTAGTGTATCGCAAGCGCTCCAAGGATGAACAGCGCACCGTCATGGAGGAGGACTTGCGGTTGTGCACGGTGAAACCCGCGCTGGATTTTGAGCGACGGTTCTGCTTTGAGGTCCTGTCGCCTTCAAAGTAGGTCCTCGTTTATGTTGCTCCTCTGAACGGGCGGTCATTTTTAAAATCTGCAGTGCACCAGAGTAATGCTGAGTATGTTTGCTGCATCACTCCAGCTCCATTCTTAGCGGAGGTGCTGCTTGTTGCTGCCTTGATGGGTTCTCTACAATGATAGCTTATTATGTATGTCTCTCTAGAAGGCTGTTCTTGGATAAGTTGAGTGTGTGTCAAGCGGTGTGAGGGAGGACCAGCTGTAGGCTTCAGAAAAATTGGTCCTAATACATATAGTCAGCTTCTTCCATGAGAACCCGTCCACCGCTTTGAAAGGATGAGACACTTGTTGTCTGAATACAGTAAAACAGTTTTGTGCGAAGAGGCACATTTATTTTGTAATCGTACCGCCTTGTGAAGCATGACCGCCCTCTTCAAGTGAGCTGTCACTGGCAAATGTAAAAACATACTGGGATAATATGCTATGTTTATTCCTAGATGCGTTTTGTTTTTTACAATTTGAGGCAGGGGAACCATTCGCTGCCTGCTTCGTTCTCTGTGTGTTTACAGCATGTGTTTTTTTCATATGCTTACTTTGTGTCTGAAAAGCACCGATAAAGCGGTAAAATTGACTTTAGCTGCACATTTTTGCAGGTTGGCCCAGCAAATTTTAGGGCTGTGTTTCTTTTCTTCCATGTTTTACTGCTGTGTTGGTTGCACAATAGCTTCTACTTTCACTATAAATCAACAGTACTGACTTGCTTCTGATCATGGGTGCCTTTTTAGTCTAGAGGATATTCAGAACACGGAGCCTTGTGTTCAAACCGCTGGTTTGGCTCTTTGTGCAGGACTCACATGCTGCAAGCTGATTCTCAAGAGTCGTATGACTGCTGGATCACTGCTTTGCAGTCTGGAATCTCCCATGCGTTAAACCAGCCCACACGAGAGGATGAGGATGAGAAGCGTTCGGTGAATGTGAGTTGCTTTGGTACCTTTGGGAAGGGGAAACCAGATTACATAGACATATGAGCCTATCAATACATCAAGCTTTCTTACGCATATATACTGTATGAGCTGTTGTATATGTGAGTCAGCCATTGATTGGCACTCATTACCTGTGT
Source organism: Hyalomma asiaticum (assembly GCA_013339685.2). Taxonomy (NCBI): domain Eukaryota; kingdom Metazoa; phylum Arthropoda; class Arachnida; order Ixodida; family Ixodidae; genus Hyalomma; species Hyalomma asiaticum. Next base: position 48,995,071 of record CM023484.1, read on the forward strand.
TGTTTGTGTTCTCTGTGGTACTGTATCATGCCTTTTCAAAAATTCTATGCCAGTACAACTTGCCAACCTGCATACTAACAAGGGAGTAGCCGTAGCACTGGACTTGAAGTACAAGTAACTTGTGTGCTGGTACTGAAACACATTGTTCACCTATGCATCTCAGCACATTTTATAACAGGACAAGTATGCTTGCAAGGAGTACATATGTCTGCCCTCTTTTATCTATTTCTGGTGTGCCTATTGGCAGTTGCTGTCTTAATTGAAAGCTTAGCGAATAGTGTGTAGTGTGCATCATGATTAAGATAAAAGATCCATGGTTGAGACAGCTGGTAAGGTTGTGCTTTAAAATGAAGTTCTTCGACTGCCATTACTCCGTGTTATGCTTGAAACGCAGGAATGGAAAGCATCTTCCGATTCTTCATTGTCGTCTACATCAAGGCAGAGTGCAAACCCAGTGCCGAAACCGCCAAGGGCGCACATGTATGTCTTTAAACAATCTTCAAAATAGTTTCATGGAAATACTATGCTTTCACATAGGTTATCATACCAGTGTGCATTGGTTTCCCAGATAAGATTTTTATTTCATAATTTTTATAAGTCCATTAATTAATTTGATGTTAGTCTGATGTTAAGTGTTGGTAGCACGTGGATCAATGTGAATATGGTTCCGAAACCTCCATGCTGTGTTACATATGAGGATCAAAAGCACTGCACTAAAGAGTTGCAGCAATTTCTATCTTCTGTCAGTGCTATACTCTTTTAGAGTGAAGGCGGAGAATAAATGTTTTTCTGTGTGATGGCAGCCAACTCACCAGCATCCCTGGGAATGAACTGTGCTGTGACTGTCGATCACCCGGCCCATGCTGGGCCAGCATCAACCTAGGGATCACTCTGTGCATCGAATGCTCGGGGATACACAGGTGCGTTTGCCGGCCTCCATTTGTGATTGATTTGCATCGCTGTAGTTCTCTTGCTTGAGAAAGTGCCGAGATCTAGCAGTAGCTCTGTTGGTATGGTAGATCATTGGTTCCTTAACGCTACACACAGTCTACCAACTATGTTTCCAGGAGCATGGGCGTGCATGTGTCCAAAGTGCGCTCCTTGACACTTGACACCTGGGAGCCGGAAATACTCAAGGTGATGGCCGAGCTGGGAAACACGGTCATCAACAGCGTCTATGAGGCTCGTGTAGATGAAAACATTGCTGCCAGGGCCACACCAGACTGCAGCAGGTTTTTCTTCTTTTGCTGTTTTATTTTGCTTGCATTTCTAAGGCTCTTGTAAATGAAGCAGTTTTTGGAAAACCAAGCAAATGCATCATTGCCAGAAACTACGCATTTTTGGGCATGCAATTTGTCATTTTGAAACCAAGCACTTCTTGAATATCAGACATGCATGTTTCAGGAGCGTCCGGGAGGCCTGGATTAAGGCTAAATACTTGCAGAAGGCATTTGTAAAGCCACTTCTTGGGTCATCGGCCTGCCTGTCTCCATCGCGTGATGCGTTGCGCGCATCACCAGCAGCGACGCCAGTTCTGCGGAAAGCCACGTTGCCTCAGCGTTGGAGTGTCCGTAAAACACACCGGCGCAGGAGGACCATTCACACCCAAGACCAGCGTCATGCTGATACAGGTATATGTTGCATTGTTACCTGTTCACATGCAGAATATGTTGCACTTGCTTACAACAGGTATACATGGCATTGTTACACCTCAAGAGGTGCCACAAAAGTAAACATGCTGCCTTGTGCACTGCTGTACAGATTCTAAAAAATCTTCCTTGCTGCATGAAAAAGGATGTTTCACTTAGGTTTTCAAGCATGTTTAAAAATTGCAAATTTTTGTAAAATTTTAAAGTTTCCAACAGCAACTACTTCAACATATTTGCAGCTGTGCAGCAAAACACAACTGTTGGGGCACTTAAATTTGAATCAAATTTTGTTTGATACTTACATTGTTGTGAAAGACCGAAGGAAAAGGCTGTGCAGACACCGGAAAAAAGGGGGAGGGGGGAGGGGGGGACATTTGGCTACCTTACACTTGTCAGCAAAACAAGGGTTGGCAGTAAGCATGAAAAAAAGTTACAGTGCATTTGACATGACATACACAGAGACATTAGCATAGATATGCAGATTGCACATGTAAATAACGTATACAAAGCAGCACTTTTGGTACACTAATTAAAAAAAAAAAGAACATGGCAAAACTGGAAGCATGAACTTGAATAAGCTCATTTTAATAGTGCCCTTGCTATTTTGTACCTTTTGTAGTGCTTTCAATGAATTTTCTCTTGTATCAAAAGGCTGTTCGCTGTCACAGTATGACCTTACAACAAACCTTGATAGTTAATAAGATTTTAGGCTGTTTTAAAAGGAGTACCGTTGCAAACACTAGGCGGGACGGTTATAACTGGTGTGAACTAGAACTTGCAGAAATGGTCAAAGGACAGATTTATTCGTCTCTCAGTCTACTGAAGGAAGCTTGACAGCCTTTACTATTCTGTACAGTGAACAGCTTCGGACGCTGTCCACGTCTCCATCACTACAAGGTTGTGCACTTCATCAGCCACCATATTATCTCAATGTGTCAATCCCACTGGTGCTGTCGCTATTCTGAAAGCATGCCAAGCAGTTTGAAGTTGGACGCTATCAAATTTTTGATGTCTGCCATACAGAAGCTTACTACAAAGAAGAGCTGACCTGCTTTCTGGCCTAATAATTTAGTCTGTTATATCCAAATGTGTGTTGTGTCATAACCCATTGTAAAAGAAGCTCAGTCAGTGAAAGAGATGAGAAGACCAGCATAACAGCATAATTTGGTACATTGTATCCAGATGTCTGTGGTAAGCAGATCTGTTGTAATGAGGTTATACTGTATTTGCATTTGCATTTGTCCACCCGCTGTCAAGCATCATTTTCTTACACATTTCTCAATGATTGCTCCTGTCAGGTGACACTGCTCTTGCAGTCACACGGCGTCACAGCAGCGCTGTCACGTTGCCAGCTGACAAGTCTCCCGTCAGCATCGACACCCTGTCCGTGAGCTCTGTGGGCTCAGACACACGCTTCAGCATGGCCTCACAAGAGAGCGGCGTCGTCATGAAGGAAGGCACCTCTCTGCCTCCTTCGGACAATGAAGGAAAGGCTGCAGTTGAGCACCAGTCTGAGGATGACGTGCTTGTCTTTGGAGAGTCGCTGCTACAGGTCATGCCACCACCTTCAGGCAAGTATTGATCACGTGCCTATGTACAGTTAACCTTCTTTATAAGAGACCCCGATATAAGAGACAGTTGGGTATTAGAGGGGTGGACAAGCATAGGTACCCTGAAGTGACGATTGTCGCAGTGACTAATTATATCCGCGAGTATGAGAACGAGCTGCGTGCCAAGGCTTTGTCATGTCGGGCTTTCTTGGGGTCTTATGCTTTGCGGGCATTCAGCCGGTACGAAGTCACCAGCGAGCTCTGGAAGAGTGTCGCGGTCCCCATCCTAACATTCGGTAATGCAATATTGTGCTTCGGGGGGGGGGTGTCCACGGCCTGGCAGGCTCTCGACGTCCTCCAGACGGAGGCTGGTTGTGTTGCCCTGGGGGTGCAGGGTTTTCCATTGAGTGAAGCTGTGGAGGGCGACCTTGTACGGTTGTTATTTGAGGCAGGAGAGGCAGTTGCCACACTGTCCTATGAAAGGCACCTCAGTGGCTTGCCGGAGGTTTGTTATGTGCGTGAGACCTACAAATAGGTACAAATCAGGTCAGTAAGAAAGAGATGGGTGGCCTGAACTCGTTCACTGTTGGAGCGGTACAGGGTGGAGGCAGTCCAGCTGACAAAGCCCCTCTGTCGCAACACCACGTAGGAGGTTCACGAGCTGATTTGTGCGTAGAGACTGAGAAGTGGAGGACAGAAAGTCTAGAAAAGAATGCCCTGGTGGTATACAGCACAGGGAAGGCTGCTATTACCAAGGAAGCCATATACGACAACACTGTAAAGGGAACAGGCTGCTGTGCGAAGCCTGGAGTGGTGTGTTGAGGATGCACTCACTGTGGGCCATGTTCACTGCGAAGCTGGGCAACACTCCCTGTGCCGAGGCACAGAAGAGATGATTTGACACATCGCCGTGGAGTGTACTGCCGTGCTTCCCCTGTGCCCTGTTCTCGGGAGGTTCGGACTGTTGCTGACTCTTCAGGTTTCGGTGGCATGCTATCGATGGCACTTGGCTTCCGTGACACTGGCGGGCCATTCAACTGGGACATTGTAGAAATTATGAAGCGGCTGCTTGAACAGTGGCAGAGAGAGCTAGCGCAGCAGTGTCTGGTTGTTAGATGTAGTCTTGCTACGCTGCCAACATACAATATTGCAGAGGCAGTTTGGGAGAAGGGGTGCAATCATGCAAATTAGATTAACATAATACAGTCGACATGATCTAAGTGCTGCCACATGACATGTCTATGCCACATGACATATCTTTATACAGCTGTGTGTTTTAAGTGCTGCTACTGTGAAGGGTTGAAAAGACGGCAAGGTCCAGGAGGTGTAACAGTGCCTGTAGTGTAAACTAAATACAAATGCTGTAATGAGTCTCTTTTTGCCTCTGCTGCAGAGCTGGAATTAGACAGTGCGGATGAGTCGCCGACACAGGATGAAGAAGACACAACACAGGAGGAAGACATGTCCAACCTGAGCCCCAGCTTGCTCTTGTACAGGTACATGTTTCCTCTTTTTTTTCATTTGCTTTGTACACTTTGTTTAGGCGTACACTAACGTGTAGATATTACAGTACATAGTCATTGCTTTCAACATGAATTTTCTGGTTTGTGTGCATGAGTAATGGGTACATTTCATTGATTTTTGGGATATCAATGTTTTTTTTGAGTTACGTGCATTTTATAAACTAACTTGCAGCATGGTTGAATATTAGATTTCTGCCACATGCTGTCACTGAAACTTCGTTGCCAAAATTTCTTGCAATTTGAGCCACTTACAGATATAGTTCAAGAAATATTGTGTAGAGATCTGCACTTACCTTGTTTTTATGAGTATTTTGCCAGATCAATCACTTGTGCCTAGTGTAATGCACAAAGTACTTAAGAGCTTCATTGTGATGTGAATTGTTTCAAAGTGTCTGCACAGTGTCTGCATGAATGCCGTGGCAACATTGTTGTTGTATTTACAGAGCAGCGGCTGCCCACAACTTGCCAGTGATGTGTCTTGCCCTTGCAAACGGAGCCGATCCAAACTGGTCCAATCCGGATGAAGGAGGTCGATACCCTCTCCACCAGGCCATACAGAGTGTGAGCCTCAGTTTATGTCTAGGCATGCAGAATAAATCAACATAATTCATTTGAAAGGCAGGCAACTGATGTTTCATAATAAAGTGTAGACTGCCTATAACGTAAGCCATGGGAGTTGTAAAAATCTGTGCTATAAGTGGTACTGCATTATAACCAAAGCGTTTGCATATGCTCAATGGGCAGCCCACCTTTCAAACACAATTTAATACTTACACACACATGCAACACATGTTGCATGTTTGTTCACTTACATGCAACACAGTGACAATATAGCATGGAAACCAAGTTCTCCTGACAAGTGGAGCATCAGTGGAACAGCGCTGTTATTTCCATGCAGCAGTGTTTTTAAACAGTGCTTCAGACAATTTCATCCTCTCAAAACTTAAGCACTGAAGCAATTTCTTGTTCGGACTGTTCTTCACACAGTACATCTTCGGTTTGTCGAGGTACTCCAACTCATCTTTGCATGGCACATCTTGTTCTGTTGTTGAGTTGACATTGTCATCTCCATCCAACTCGGCTTCAATAGCAAGCTCTGCACTGCTGTGCACCACTGCAACAATTACACCATCCATGCTGTCTTCCTCACAGACAGGAAGCTCCAACTCACCAGTGTCGACATATTCCTGGAGGGTGTCCATGGCAGAAACAACTTTGCTTTCAACGAGGCCAGACCACACATTGTTGGTGTTGACCACCTCATAAGCGACAGTGTTGCTCAGCTTATCGGCTTGGAGATCCTTTGCATTGCGCACAAAGCCTGCCTTGTTAAAACACTTGCTAATAGTAGTGGCTTTTACTTGCCACCATGAGGTGACAACCATTATAAGTTGCACCCCTGAATTTACCTTAAGAGGCTGCTGCTGCATGCTCAGAAAAACTCTTTCAGAGGTGCACTTTTTGTAGAGTGCCTTTACGGTAGCGATCTTGCAGTCGTATTGGCAGGCAGTCAACTTTGGGTTATGTTGTGAGCCATGCAGTTGTCGAGAATGAGTACGACCAGTCTCTTCTCTGCCACAATGTCTTCATCGAACTTGCAAAGCTAGATTGTGAGCATTTCTTGTGGCGTCCATGGCTTTTGTGTTGGATTTGCATGCCGCTGGCAGGCACTGTTGCTTTTTAAGAGAGGCAGCGTTTGTCACTACCATCAATGTTTGTGCAGAACAAAACAGTTAGGCGTTCCTTTGGGGCCTTGCAGCCAGGGCAGGCTTTGCCTCTCAGCACAAGAGTGTGTTTGGGCAGAAGGTTATGAATTAAGCCAGCTTCATAGGCATTGTGTATGTCTCTGTCCGTATATGTGGACGGCATGTTTCCCAAATTTAAGCGAAGCCAGACTTTGATGGACTTGTCGTCAACATCAGCACTTTGCAGCTGATGCAACGGCAGTCCTTGAATTGCTGGATCCATCCATTAAGTGGGTTTAAGACGTCGGGCAACCATGCGGGCCATGCTCTGTGCGCTGATTTCATGGTCACACGCTTAAAGGGCCCCTAAACCGCTCCCTACATTTTTTGAACATTTCAAGTTAACACACGCATAGAGTTGAGAGTGCCGTCAAGATGAACATTGCCAAATGCCCCCAGCAGCGCTACACTCTGTGGCCACGCCACAAATTCAAAAAACAATCCCGTGAGCCTGTCCAGGCTTTTCCAGCATACCAAAGTTAGCCGTGACATTGCCAGCATGTTATTGGAGATGTCGGCAGGCACAGAGCTGGGTCGGTTGGACAAAGGAGAACTTACGACTTCCGGTTAGACACGTGCTCCCTGCCTGTCTGCTCTTTTCCTCCACGCTGCTCTTCCTCGTCATGTGCGGTGCGCTGTTCACGTGTGTATGCTTGACACATGACATTCATACGAGCACTCGACGAAGGGGTGGAAACTGCAAGCAGCTGGCGTGTGGCCCAGGAAAAAGCAAAACAAACAAGTGCCGCGTTTTAGTAAACAAATACATCTAACTTTGCTATTACAGCACCATTTTGAAAAAGTGTTATGGCTACGTGTTCATTGCGGATACTGGCACAACAGCAATGCATCAACTAAATTTTGACCTCTGGGTGGTTTAGGAGCCCTTTAAGAGAACCACACTATAACTGGTATTCTGCTTCATGTGCCTGCGCATCAAGCGGTCCGCTTGTACACTGAGTTCTATAGGAGTCACATTGGTAGTAAAAAAAAAAACCAAAAAAACACACACACACTATAATTGGTCCCGCACTAAAAGCGGTTACATTATAAGTGGTCTGCACTGTACGCGAATTCATACACTCCACCTGGGGTATGACTTGGCTGACCATCTGGTCTTCTGTATGCACTTCTGTGTAGTCACATTTCGCACATTGTGAATAAATTCCTTTCCTTGAGCCAGAAAAATTAATTATTCTGCTCCCACTGCCGTTGGAGCATAATGGCACCATGGAAGGAAATAATTGACCATGATAGCAGGCTGTAAATTTGTGACAGAAGCATTTCTGTTGTGGAATTTGGAAGTTTCACTGCTGTTGCATTTAATAGGTTTATATGCAGTGCAACATACTTTGCACCATTCAGTTGCAACCCATAGTGGCTGAATCTGGATGGTTCAAGTGCTGCATTGTCAACAGTTTCTTTCTCTTTCTTTTTGTTCACAATACCTTAATTTATGAGCAGGACTGCTGTGACTTTTCACTTGTTTCACTGGATGATGACAGATGCCAAGCACCCCTTTAATGTACCGTGTAAAGAGACAAGTTTGTAAACACGTAACATGCTTGGCATGCTGAATGTGTATGCAATTGTTCTTTCGCTTTCTATATAAGTTTGTGTGAGTTGTGACCCAGATGAAACTTGGCCAGCATATACATAACCTTTTGTGTAAGTGCTGAGCTGCACGCAGGTGTGGTACACTAATGCTAATTTTTGTTCATGTGCAGGGTTCTATTATGGCCTGTGAGTTCCTTCTCCTGAATGGTGCCAAATCAAACAATGCCGATGACAATGGGCGCACATCTCTCCACATCTCTACGCTGCTGGGGAACACAGGGTGTCGTACATTTCATTTTCTCTTGAATTGGCATGCTTATATGAACCACATGACGTCTGTGGCACACGTTTTATCTTGAGTGCATTCACCTTACCTAAGCTTCCTCTGACATTATTGGCACATCAGTGTGGAATCACCATACATACATGCAGTTTTTGTTGTAGGGATGGTAAAATCGATGAACGATTAATCGATTACATGCACACCGTTAATCGATTAATCATCATTGATCTCCACCTTTCAATTAATCGAATTAATCAATTAAAGCTCTTCGATTAATCGATTACGGCACCTGCCCACCCACCCTTTTTTCCACCCCAGCCCAACACCGCCCCTTGGCCGAAGCGCATGATCGCGAGGCGCGCGACGACGAGACGCAGATGTCGAGCGCATATTTCTACGCAAGTAGAAGGAGCCCGGAGCCGCAGGTGGCCATACCCCATAGAGATAGAAATGAACTCAACCCGATCTCCGTCGCCTACACCGTTTTATTTAACCTCCGGATTTTACTTGCTTCTTGTGTAAGTGCCACATTGTAATATGTGCTGCTTACTTCTTGACTGGTTCCGTTCTTATTGCCGTTGTATTTTACTCCTTATCGAATTAAAGATTATTTGTGACCAATGAAAGAAATAGAGATAATCTATTGGAAGGTAGAGAGGGTGCCCTGATCTAGTACGCCCCGGCCTTCTACTCTACTTTGGGGACAACGCAACAGGGAAAAAGAGCGATGAAGCATGATGATGGGGATAAGAATGAGTGATCCGTATATACATAATAAGACATGACCGCTTGCGCAAAGGGGATATGGACGCTAGTAATCATATTTCATTACGCTTGATAGCAACTAGCCCAACTGTCTGCCTTAACGCCTATGTACCCCTTGGTAACTGTAATGCTAGCTTTCCTACAATGCAGTTAGCCCAACTTATGGCAGCTATTCACTTCTGCAAAACAGCGTGCTATGACGCGGAAAATGTCAACTCAGCTCTCTTGACATAAACACTCATAATAGTCAAACCCCAGCACGTGTAACTGGGACCTCGCCACCACTTGAAACGTGGCAGGGGCCGCCATTAGTTGGGCGAATATGCTGTGCAGGGAAACGCACTCGAGGACTATGAAAAAGGTCTAAAAGTCGCATGATGGAAAGAAACCACTTTAGCTGCATTTAAGTCTAATAGTCGCTTTTCATAATCCGCAACTTTGCGCAATGGTATACCGAACGTCTAGCATCCAGTCCATTTCCATAGAAAAAATGACCTTGTAGCATTTGGTAATTCTGTATGTTCACCTATTTCGGATGAAATACAGCTTTCATCTATTGCTTGTACTCCCATGTCAGCCAGCCTAGAGGCTGCCATCTACTGCTGTGGCACGAACGAAGGACAGTCGCGAGATACCATTTTTTCTAATCTCTGATACATTAGGCAGCGCTCACAGTTCGAGCTGTACGCGCAATTGAAAAGGTGCGCATAGCGCCGAGGTAAGTCGGCGACCAAGTGAAACCTGTGCAGTATATACTGGCACAGCTGCCGTTTATTCTAGCCGGGAGGAAAAACTCGTGTCGCTCTATTTCTCTCAGATGCCTACACTGGTGGCCTGTTTGAGAACAGTGATTGCTGTGCGATCTCGCATGAGTGACCTCAAGGGAGAGATCACGTCAGTTCGTGGTTACAGTATTATCGAGGGTTTCCACAATATATCGAGGGTTTCCACAACGAGGATTTCCACAATATATCGAGGATTTCCACAATATATCGAGGGTTTCCACAACGGACAAACCGAGAAACGATGCCGTCCCTACAAGAGCGAGCATCTTTAACTTTCCTTTCCTCTTCGTCTCTTTTTTTTTTTTTTACCTTTCTCGGTATTTCCTCACCCTCAGCCACACTGCATGTTTCTGGTGCGACTTTCCAAACAGTGTGGTCGCCGAAAGCGCCTCCCATTTAGGTTCGTTCTAGTGGGCAGACTTCGAGGAAATACGACCTGCTGCCGAATCGTCCGTGGATCATGGCCACCCACGGAATCTTGGATCCTTGAGAACATCCAAAGAGGACAGGCTCCCTGTGTTCAGTGGGCGAATGTGCGAATATTTACGCAGCCCCTAATGTGCACATTTGATCTCTAGCACGTCGGATAAATATGTGTGTCGATATCAAACACAAGCAATGCTTCTCAAACAACAAGGCATCATTCTTCAAGCACTTATAAATAATGTCGATTAATCGATTAATCAATTAAAACATCACAGTGAAATCAATTAATTGATGAAAGGCTAAATCGACAAATGATTGACGATTAATCAATTAAAAAATTTAATTGACCATCCCTATTTTGTTGGTAGAGCTCTAGGTACTCTTTTAGCAGTGGTATGACGGAATAAAACACAAATATAATAATTCAAGGCACAAATACTATGAATACCCTTTAACAGTACGCATGGAAGCCGTTATGGAAGTTAGAAAGCTAGGTATAGATAGCTTTTAGAATTCTGGTGAACTAGTTTACTGAGATTGAGACACACTGCAGGGTGGACGTTTCATGTACCAGTTTTTAACACTGTACTGACCTACTTCCCCTAGAATAAGTTGCGAATGCACGCCAATTGCAACAGTGCCAGGTGGAAAGCAAAAATTTTCTCAGCAACAGAATGGTCACGTAGGCCGTCATTGCGATAGCAAAAGATGGCGTACCAATGTTATTTAAGGCTATAGCAGTGAGAAGCAGCACCATTGTTGCTTTCAATGAGACTGCTGTTTAAGTCCTTCGCCACTGTGATAATTTGACTGTCTGAAGAAAACAAGGGAATTATGCATTCAGATTTAAGCATCATTGTGAGCAGCTCAGCTCAAAGAGCTGTTTGCTCCTTGCTGCCATAGTTATGCGGCAGTTGTCGTAACTAAGTGTTTTTTGTGATAGTTCAAGCTTCATATTTCATTCCTGATCCATGAATCAAATCTGTATTTCTATTTAAACCATTGCCTTACCATTTGCTACCCAGTAGTATTTGTTTATCTTGAATCCAACAGTTGATTTTATGGTTTTCTACACTTGTCTACTTGTGCCATTAAAAAGCCGCTTTGAGAAAGCATTGCAAGCACCATAGAGGTAACACTGAAGAAAAACTACTAGCGGTGTGCGTATAGTGATTTTTGAGACTGAACCAAATACAAATCAATAAGTCGCAGAGCCAAATCAGATTGAATATCAAATACTTTGGTAATAACTGTTCAGTATTAAACATACATTATTACACCTTATGTATTTTGATGTTTATGTCCTCGTGTTCACAACTTTAGCAATAAAAGCACAAGTACAGCATCCAAACGAAATAAGCAGAGCCCCTCGTATCCACAGAACCTGAAGTAAGCAAGTGCGAATGATTGTTGGTATGCGGTGAAGTCATGCTCCCCATGCAAAGTATCCTACTGCACTACAATAGCTCTCATGTTTTGTGCCCATAATACGTAATCACCGCATGAAACGTATTGTACTTATGCATCAATTTTCTGTTTGTTTAGGTGAAGTTAACGTATTGAAGTACACTTGAACCTCTTTATAACGAAGTTGAAGGGAGACACGGAATTACTTCATTATATCCATTATTTTGTTATAACCATTATTGCCCTTAGCTGAAATATTTGCCTTTTGGGTGCAAAAATTTTAACATACAAGAAAGAAAATGGCGTTGTGGCCCATGGTAATGCTATATAGAGCCACACATGCGATGAAGTTTTATAAAATCAGTAAAAAAAAAAAAAACGTCTGCTCGTCAGTACCGTGCAAATTGGCAACCGGCACAACAGGCCGCATTCTTTCGTAACACGGCTGTCTTTCACTTCCATTTGGCGCATGACTCGTCCACGTTGCCGCAAGACTGTAGAAACAGCGACACTGTTGAACAGTCAACAGCGAAAATACGCTCACTGTGAACCAGCAGCATCCTCCGGACTACCGAGGTCGCCATCTTGACTGCTACAATGCACGCTATGTGTAGGCCAATGATCATCACCGCTCCAGTGCTTGCGTTAATGCATTCATGCGTTCTGACAGCACCAGCTTGCCCAATCTGCTGTACTTGTCAATTTCATTTCCAGCGCTTGCGGTTCCCAAAATCTCTACGTCCCCGGTGCGCTCTTGAAGGCCACACCCAGCCGTGTCAGCATACGGTAGATTTCGAGGACAGCCATAACGAGAGAAGTGGATGCAGTAATCATTTCTCAGCACTGCACGCAAGCAATGGTGCACCTTTGCCTTTGTCCCTCACATCTACTGCCAGCCGTATGACAATGCAGTTAGCATGACCTCTGAGATTTGCACGATGCAGTCTCGGAGGCCATGCATTCACATCTAGCCACTGCGAAAAAAAAACACAGTGGGGATGGCAAGTGAAGACTGCAATAGGTCAGAGGAAGGCAGCAGTATATATTGGTGTGTGCTGCTGTTTGCACACAGCTAAGCGTGGCTATGTGTGGCAGTTTCATTGAGCTGCGGGATTCTTTAATCGCCGTGCTCAACGGCTGCTGAACACCACGGATAGCAATTTTGTTGGCACAAACATGCGTAGATTTTCGAATTCAGAGATGATTTTAGTTCATTATATTCATTCAAAGGCCAGTTTTACTTTATTAAAATGAGGTTTCGAATGCATGTATGTGGGGATTTCAAGGGGAATTTTATTTGCTTTGTTTTATCCATTATTTTGTTATATCCTGTTATGTTATAACGAGGTCCCAGTGTACTTGTAAACGATTAGGAAAATGTCTGGTTTACAGATAATGGCTATTTAATTACAGGATTTGAGTGGCACACTATTCGATTTCATATTTGTAACCTTTGAATATTTGCACATCTCTAGAAACAACACAAAGGCCTCAAGAGAGTAAAATGTGTGGCTTCTTGTTTTTTCTGATGCATTCTATTCACTTGCAGACAAGTGTGCCTTCTGCTGAAGCACGGAGCTGATCAGCACTCTGAGGATAAGGACGGTGCGACAGCACTCAAGATAGCTGTGGATAACGCCAACCCCGATATCGTCACCATGCTCAGGCTCGCCAAGCTCAACGAGGAGATACGCCGTGATGAGTTTGGCAACCCAGGTCTGCTATCTTGGCACAAAGGGCTCATCGTTTTTATTCTTTTTTCTGTCACACACCGTCTGGTCTGTTTGCGGGATTTTGCCTCTGTTGATTTTTGTTCATGCATGAGAAAGGAGCAGTTGCATTTGCAATTTGTAATGTCAAGCTGCAGTATTCGAAGAACATTTTTTAAAGCATGCTGATCTTTAGTGGTCTCCAGGTTGCGTTATGTGTGTATCATCAATCTTCAGGCCACTTTATTGCAAAGAAGCCAGGTGAAGTCTCAAAATGTCGGCGTCTGTTTGCATGGGCTGGTGTAACACAGTTCGTTTATGAAACCATGTTGTAGCTTTTACGTTGTCATAGCTGTTGCTACTGCATAAACTATCGCATTTACTCGCATAATGAATGCACTTTCCTGAAAAATGGAAGCAAAGTTGGGGGGGGGGGGGGGTGCATTTATTATGCAGGACAAGTTTTACGAGAACTTTTTGGGTTGAACAAGACATTTTAACGCACAAAAGAAGATGGCGTGGTGACCTGCGGTAATGCTTAGAGGCACACGTGTGGTGAAAGTTTGTTTATAAAAACAGTAGAAAGAGCTATATCGTGTATGTACCACGTGACTCGGCGCCCACTGTGACAACCTTAACCTATTAGCTTCCAAAGCCGGCGAACCGCCGGCCACCTCCGCCAAGGCCAAAGTTTGATAAGCCGGCGATTCGCCGGCCTCCAGGTAAACTATTATTTGTAGGAGATCCCAGTAGAAGGCGCGTTTCTCAACACTCTTGTCGGATGGTTTCTTCTTTTTTACACCAGATGGACAAAGTTGTCCACTGTTTTTGAACTCTGTTGTCTGAAAAAAAAAAAAAAATTGCCGGCTCCACTTCCACTGCGCCTGAAGCGCGGCTTCGCGAAGGAAGAATGGTCTCACGTCTGAGGAAATTCTCGAACTCGCCTTTCAAAGTGATTACTATACTGATAAATCCGGAACATATCTCAGACCAAGGAAGTAGCGGGGATGAGAGTGACGGCGAGAGCAGCAGTGATTGTGAAAGCAGTGTGTATATATACGAAGCCCGTATGCTTCAAGACCTTCAACATTCGAAAGACAGTCGAGTGCAGTGCTTCCAGGAGATATTTCCAAACAAAATAAAACAAAAAGTGTTAAAATCGGAATATAATAACATGAGTTACGCAGGTTTGTATACGATGCCGTACACGCCAGTTCGTCGTGGCTAAAAATGTGCGGTACAGCTCACGGGAACGGGCGCCGAAGCCGTGGAAGCGAATGGGTTAATGATTGCTGCGTTTTGTTCCATTGCGATGGCCATTCACTTCTGCCACGTGGTTCGTGCACAGCGCCGAGAAACCGTAAGAATGGTGACGCTGTCAAATCGTCAGCAGCGAAAAAACGAACGAGCGGCACGCAGCAGTCTTCATCGCGCATGGTTTCTATAGTTTTTGTGTCACTGCAGGTCCCGCCCATAACGGCGACGCACGTGATACATAGGTCAATGATCCTTGCCGCACCGGCTTCCGGCCAACCAGGGTCGCTACCTCGCCGATGCAATATCAGAGACGCGCAGCCGCATCAGCATTCAGTAACTTTTGCGCGCGGCTGTAAAGGGAGAATAGATATTTCTCCCCCATTGTACACAAAACAGCTCATCATGGCATTTCTTCCTCACATCTGTGCTGAGCCTCTCAGCCGTGCGCGTTAAACGTGACATCCAATATTGCATCGTGGCAATTCGGAGACCACGCCCCGACTATGCTTGGGCTTAGCTGCGCCAGCCTGTACAACATGCTGCGGCGAGAGGGAGGGTACTGTGATAGCACGGATGTTGCCGTTGCTTTATCGGGACACAGGAGTTATGAATCTCCATGCCAAAGGGCATGTGAACACCGCGTATCGAGTGAAGTGGGAAAGTCGCAGTACGGCCATTCGTGGGACTGCAGGAGTTCAAAGTTGGGGGTGTGTTTATTACACAGGAGAAAAAAAAAATTCCAGAATCTGGACGAGTGCGTTTATTATGCAAGTGCATTCATTGCACAAGTTAATACGGTATATGCACTCTTGAGTAGCAGCAGAGAGTTTCCTAGCCAGGATATATTTTGCTGCTAAGGTAACTGTCTACTGATAAAAGTAGAAAAGGGAAAATGGGAAAGGGAACAGCAGCACATTCAACTCTTATTCTAGGCACCTGCTACCAAGGTGCTGGTCAAACACACCGCATACAGTGAAACCTCTATGTCAGGAGTCAAAAAATGGGGATCGTGTGTTTGCACGGAACAGCTTGTAGTTGTGAGCACTGTAATCAACTTGTCTTTCATCTTTCTCCTTTTTATGATGTGGGTACCCAATTTTCATGTGTTTTGTGTGCTGTTATATGTACTTGTACTGTGTGTTTGGATACATTTTCATCTGACTCATGTCATTGTGGCTGACATTTTTAACCGCCTGCCTAATAATGACAACCCTGTAATTGACTCATCCCGACGTGAACGTTGGAGTCTCAGAACCATTTAAAGTGACAGGTTGAGGTACTGGCTTCTGTTGCTGACTGGAACGTTCAGTGGTCTACAGGAACATTTAAAGCAATCTTTACTTGTCTAACTTGCATCATGTATCTAGCTTGCTGGCATTCTTTAGTATTTTTTTCATCAGCTGGTTCATCTCCCGCGAGACTTTCAGCACTAATGCTAAGGTATGTCTATCAATCCCGTACTTCTCTTAGACTGACGCGCAGTGAAGACTCTTGTGTTTGACAGCACGTATATAAACGAACAAAAATGTTGCATTTAAGTGCCTCACAGGAAGAAGAGAAATTTTCATCTTCAAAACACAGAGAGATCGCTACCGGGTTCTTCCCAAAATGTGCACGATGCTTTAGCACTACATTTCTGCTCAAAGCAGTTACCATAGCAATCACTTTACTTGACGCATACGTTATTCGGTGCAACCCTGTGGCATGTGTCTGGATATTAATCATTGCATTTCTCCGGAGCTCATTACCACTTACCTACTCACTATATAAAACTTTCCAGCATGGCCACTTTGGATGCTCGTAGTTTTTTCGGAAAGGCTCAGAATTTTGCATCAGCTTACTGAAAATGCTAGCGCCTTTGATGTGAGGGTATGCTTGGCTTCGTGTGTTTTCTCTCTCTCTCTCATTCTCGATTTCAACAAAGGTAACCCAGCTTTTGTATGGTGAACAGGGCTCAGATTTTATGCTCTGCATACGGGCTTGTCGGCGGCCGTGCCTTCGCATCACTTTCATCATCCAGCCTTTCCTCCGCTCAGCCTTGTCCTTGTAACCTCCCCATCACCCCAAGGCCAGCGTTGGCTAGTTCTCCTTCACATCCACTCTCCTGAAGTTGTGCGTTGTTGCCGTCTCCATTGCAGCAGCAGCCGTCGGACACACATCGGCTCCATTGGGTCGTCGTGGAAAAAGTCGGAAGGGGAAGCGCCTTGTCACTACTTGCTTCTCTAGCTTGCACCCATCACTCGAAAAGGCTATGGGACCTCGGCTTAAGTCGCAGCACGGCATGAGCGATGGACGATATTGAAGTAATGTGACTCATGCACCAAAATTTTTAAGCCTTCATGTCTGCTTTGGGGATTGTGAGCTGCTCAGCGAATGACAGTGCAGCCATTCTGTAATAAAATTGTGACATCAGTTTCCCTCTGAGGATGGTGTGTTTTCCGGGAATTTGGTTTGGGCACAATTGTTTTCCTAACAGGTTCTTTAGAGCTTCTGACTTTTAACAGTGTGGTGGAACTGCCTAAAGAAGGCGCTGCCAACAGGGTGATGAAAGACATCAGTACCAAGTTGTTGGCCTTGTTAATAAGGAACACATCATATTTTTATGAGTATGATGTGACTGCACATTACAACTCGTAACACCATTTTAATTAAGGTATGAATGCGAGCATAATGGAAGTGTATCCATGGACTCATGGCGGTTTCCTTTAGTGTGGCATGATAGGTGGTCGATTACATATATGCGTACCAGCATGAGACGAATTGCAAATGCCCCAAAGTGTGCTGCAGGTGTACATTGGTATCTGATCACCCCTGGTGTCATGCCAAGATGTACCAAAGGGATTGTGAGAGAGCGCTGTGTGTGCCGAGCAGGTACCTCTGTTTAGTGCAGTGGCTAACGTCACTTGGGTGAGTCACTTAAGTACACATAGCTGGAGTGGGTAGAGGCATTGGGCATGAAGTCGTGAAATAAACTAGTTAGAAACATATGGGCCATCTGTTCCTACTGTTGAGACAGTGGCTTTCTTGTACACCATAGTTTACAAAAAAGGGAAAGACCAATACATACTTAGCATATATTTTTGCAGCTTGTTATAATATGCCAAACTGTTGAAAGGAAGCCGAACTCATTTTTAAATGAAAAATAATGAGGGGGATGGCACACCAGGGTAAGTTTCGAAGAGATATAAAGTCCAATGCACTTTCCAAGGTTGCGAATAAAAAGAAAAAGTTGCATTATATTTCTTCAAATTTGCTTCTTAGACGTTAAGTCTAATTTAATGTGTGTATACCAGTTATCTTATTTTTAGGTGGTCAACCTTTTGTCAAATGCAGTGGTTTTTGGTCATACAACTGCTCATTACCTAAAGGTGGCACTTG
This sequence comes from Hyalomma asiaticum, assembly GCA_013339685.2. NCBI lineage: Eukaryota > Metazoa > Arthropoda > Arachnida > Ixodida > Ixodidae > Hyalomma > Hyalomma asiaticum. The sequence goes on from CM023484.1 coordinate 49,013,105, forward strand.
CAAGCAGTCATTATTGTCACGCTTGCAAGTTGAGTTCTGTCCATATGTGGGCTTTTCCAAACTTTGCTGGGGCTGATCCATATTGTTTTCTTAATGACATTTGACTTGTAAGAAGTTCACAGAACAAAAATCTGGGCATGCGAACACATGAAATAACTTCAATGGCAGCATCAAGTTTCTCTTCGCAAAAGTTCTGGCTAGTGTGCAGCAGTGCCACACATCAAATAAATTAAGGGGGGATGTGGCAATGGGAGTGCTCAATTTGGTCAAAATTTTCCATTTTTCGATTTATTTTTTTTCATGATCCTCGGACCTTCTTTTAAGTTGTGGTAGAATATTATAATGAAATACGCGGTAGTATTCGACAAAATGCTACTTTATCTATGTGTTGCCATCCAAAACCGCAAGAAAATCGGGCTTCCGAAGGTGCTGCCATCTTGGCATCATCGTAAAAGGAAGAGATCGAACCTGAGGATAGCCACACCACCCACCATGTTTCTCCAACAAAAAATAAAACCAGCGATAGCGAGCAAAAAGTTCGCTGCTCAAAGTTAATATTTAACTGTTTTCATGAAATAAAACTTTGAGCTCCGTTTTCTCAGCTTCCATGTTTTGAGCAGTTGCTGTCAGTCATCCCAGTGGCATTTCATAACTAATGAAGCTAAGTTCATTCTGGTTTTTTCACTTATTTCCTGAAACGTTGGTGAGCGATGTAAAGCTATTCATTTCTACCTGCACGTCACACAAACTTTTATAATTGTATTTTTGCAAAAGTTGTAAGAAAATATGTAGAGGACATTTCAAAAATTTTTTCTGTACTCATTTGGACATAACAAATATCAATGAACAGCTTTACGGCGCACAGTGGGCCTTAGTGTATATGCTTAAGTAAAAATGGTACTGAAATTTTGCCTAATTAACTGATTAATTAGGGGGTGACTGTAATGGTTTATAAGGTGATTTAACTCAAGAACTATAATAGGTAGCTTAAAAGCTATTTCATTTAAGATATAAGCATAACAAACTACATCATTGTGCCAAATTTCATTAGTTTATACCTATCAATAACAAAGATAGTTTTCATTGCCACGTCCCCCCTTGAGTGGAATTCAAGGTAGTTGTCACAGATGAATCGTCTACTGTACATTACTAGGCTGTGGTATGCAACGTCTCGCTTAATATGACTTGTAATACAGGATCATGTAGAGGAATGAATGCCACAGTATTCCGTATGTTGTCCATTTTGCCTTCTTTTCACAGCTACATGCTGTTGCCTTATTTTGACATGCGGTCCCAGATGAGCAAACACCATATTATGACAAACTAAGGGCATCTGGAAGCCATGGGCAATCTTAGAGCTCGTTCTGCCATGCACTCTTATGTTGCAGGTCGTATTCAGTGAGATGGTGCATTTCGGGAACTGTGTGCTTCAAGGTAGTAAAAGTGCTTAACATGTTAGATTTTTCAAGCTCTGCTGTGTGAGCTTAGCATTAGTCATAACTGCAAGTGTGCCACGGAGCAAGATAGACAGGAGTGCGAACTCCAGCGCTGTGCAACACATTTTGTTGGAACACACCCCAACATGATGGTGCTGTCTAGATTATTTCTTTGCTCTCTTTCTCCACTTATTGTCCCTCACTGTGTGGCTTCATGCGTACTTTCTCTTCTCCAGCCGCTCATGGCAAGCATTCATTTTTCAGAGTGCCATCTATGAATGCTTATGGAAATTTGTCGACACAGGTGGCTGAGCAGATGACAAATGAGACGTTTTGCTCAGACGTGGCGAATGACCATGAAGCAATTTTGCTATAAGACAAATTTTTTGTCAACTAGGAAGCCTTCATTTCTGAGTAATCCGTATAGATTTCCTGATAGATTTGTGCTACAAATGGTGGATGCTAATTTCCCCTTTCATAAACGTTGCCATAGCTTCCACAAAGATGCCCTAGTTTAGCTGGCTAGCACAGCTATGATTTCAATTCATGGCAGCAATGAACACACTCTCTAGACGTCTTTTGTCTGGCAAAATGTCATTAACGACTGCTCCCTGAAGCACCCATCTACATTGCATGATCTATCCCTTCCAGATGAGCAGAGTTGGCACTCATGTTTATTTTACTTCCTGATCTGTGCACTCCACTGTCTGTACTTTTCCCAACTGCTCAACTTTGTGTCAAAGGAGTCTCCGTAATGTTTGCCTTGCAGGTGACGACACCTTCATCGACGTTGTCCGAGACTTCTCACACATGGCATCCAACAATCCCGAGAAGCTGCGTCGCCAGCCAAGCAAGCACACGGAGTGAGGAAATGCCCCCATATTTTGTTGTTGTTGTTTTAGGTGCAACTTTTTTTATTGTTGTTGTTTGCAAAGAAAAGAGAAAGGAAAAAGGCTGATATTTACCGTTTGTTAGTATTACAGCCCTCCTTCAAAGCATTTGTCAAACTGCTCAAAAGATGTGAAACCGAACTGACGCAGGTCGCTAGTATATGTATTTTTTTTATTGGTCTCTTTCATCTTGTCAGTAACGATAAAAACTATGAGGCCAAGTTTTGTGTGGCAAAACCTGGATGATCCAGCACACCGCAGCAGAAGCCGCTATATTGCGATGTATTTCATTCAATTCACCCACTATCTTAGACTGGCCAGTATTGTTTAAACACTGCCCAAGTTGGTATCAAAGGGTGAACATGAATGAACTTGTAATACTAGTTTTTTTTTTTTACTTTAGCCTAGCGTTGCTGCTTTTGGTGGCCGCGTCTTTTTCGTTTTGCGTTTTTCTAGAGAGTTGCTGTAACGGCATTGCCTTTGAACTGGCACATAGGTGCACTCGCTACGATGGCCGATTTGCAAAATGATCTATGTATACAAAGCTGTTTGGCCTCATGTCGTGAGCCCACATTATTTACAAATGCTGCAGTTGTTTTGGGTCAAGCAACGTTGAACAGTGTTTGATTGAGAGTGTGTTTGTTGAGCAAGCTGCTATCGATCATCGAGGGTTGACACCAGGTCCTCGGCAGGTTCAGCGACTTGTGTGCTTTACAGGTTCCCATGCTCGGCTTTTGAATCATGATGTTATATTTTCTTACTCGTTCAGTGACCAGTGATGTTTATGGGCACAAAATGCTTAACTGCCACCATACACACAGCCTGCATAATGGTCCGTGTTTGATAACATTGGTGTATTGTTTTACGTTGTCTATGATGTTTTATTTGTAAAGCCAAATCGCAACATGTTTTTTGAATAGTGCGTGGCCGCTTGTGCATGCTGTGTATTGTTTCTGTGCATTATTGAGAGTCATGTTATCACAAGCTTCATTTCCTTGCCTGTGCTTATGCAAATGTTGCCAGGTCATTGTCCTTTTATGTCTCAGTGCATCAGGCCAGCACTGCATCATCCGATTGTTGTTAGAAAAGCGATAGTCGAGATCATTGTTGCAAGTCTTTCAGAGGCATGTTCCTAGAGTGCATTTACACTGCACTAGAGAGAATTTTTTTCCCCTTAGAAATGAACAGAATCGAACTGACCTGTTTGTTTAAAACAGAGGTCAAGTAAATAACACTTGCATTGTTTGCACAACGTGTGTCACATTTATAACTGCACTCACTAATTAAATTGCTCAGCTAATTAATACCACAAGCTTTGAAGGTTTGATTGATGTGTGTGTGCCTGAGGACTCACTACTTGAGATTGTGGACTGAAGAGGTATTTTGTATTTGGCCGAAGCCGAGGAATCATGTTTGTGCAAGTGCAGTTGACATCATGAGCGAGCATTGGCTTAAAGATGAGTCCAGGAAGACTGAAGGGACGTTCTAGTATTTGCGAGAGCCAGCGAATAGAGTTTTTAGGGAATGCAGTTGGCAGGCTTTTAGCTTCAGAAATAGGTGCCACTGAGAGCACTTTTTCTATGTATAAAAGAGAATGTATTCATATGGTTGCCGATTGTTTTCTTGCCTGTTTGTAGATTGTTGTTCCATGTAGATATTTAATGGTTTGTGATTACTGTGGAATCAATTACACTCCTAATTATTGCTTTATAAAGCCATTATTGAGCTATAGCAGTTTGTATCCACTTGCATAAAGGCGTATAGTACTTTGGAAGAGCGATGTCGTAAAGAAAAAAAAAGAATAATTGTGTGAATTGTGCCGTTTTTCGTCAATTTCTTTTCCAATGAGGGCGCCTAATGAGACATGCAATAGGAGCACATAAACATAACGCCAGCTGCATCTGTCTGAAGGTATCACTGTAACCCCTTTCACTTCTCTTAATTATTTTCAGTATGACTTGAAATATGTGAAACATTAAAAATTTGTTTTATTTCACAGCATTTTTACAAGCAGTTCGTATCTTACAGTTTGCATGTAACGTAGTGAGATATTTTGTCAGGTTTTCCCTCAAGTCATGCACAGTTTTCTTATTACAGTTGACTCATGATCATAATTCAAACTCTAGGGTAATTCAAAACAAATATCTGTACTTTAGGCTGTCATGACGTGCCATTGCTACGATCTTAAATCTGTATAATTCACACATTGCCTTCATTTCCATCTTTCTGGCTTCCTAAAAGAAGCAGAATAACACCATTAAAAACATCTCTTAAGAGGACATTCACCCACACTAAAACGTGTTCATGTTTTGCATTGGAGATATTGTTTGAGAGGCCCTTCTATAAAACACCACCACTAACTTGATTGATCTAAACGCATCTGTTTCTGCAGACTTAAATTCTCTGGACATGATCAGGCATGTGTGTCACTTATGTGATAACACAATTTCATTCTAGGCTGCATAATACATTTATACAACACTTGTTTCTAGGAGTTTGAATTAGCGAGTCTGCTGTAATTCTGTGCTTGCACAATCATATACCTGATCAAATAAATAAGAGGAGTATGAAAGCACTAAAACATGTTTAACTTGAGGAACTGTAAGCGATTTGGCGAGCATGGTTCTTTTCCGATGAGCTAAGCAGAAGGATCTGCTGACTTAGACAAGTGCATTAAAAGGGTGATCATTTCAGCATCATGTGTTGTGTGCTGTGATAACCGCCTCATGACAATGCCTTGTCATTTACCATTTTCTTGGTTTGCTTGTTCAAAATTGAACAATGACTTTCATTAACTTATGGCATGCTGGCAGTACAAAACGTTGCTGTTTCACTTAGAATGTGCTCGTTTCATTAGAGACATTCCCAAACCATTCCCGCAGTGTCAATAGAGATTTCGTGAAAGCGCATAACCTGACTGCGTCTTATGCAAAGGGCTACCAGCAGCAGTCCACCGTGAACCTATAAAGGAGATTGTCTGATGTCATTCTTTATATAATTTCTTTTTAAGCAATTCCAGCTTTTGTTATGTGAACTTGAGTAGACTCTTGGTAATAGAAATTTGTATAATAACTTAACGCATTGATATGTTAAAAAGATATATAGTTGGCCCACCTTGCAAGACATAATTTAGGGAAGTTTAAGAAGCATATCGGCCAGTTTAAGCTTCTTTGGCCTTGAAGGAGAAAATCACGCTGTTGCAAAATAAAAAAAATAAAGCGCGCATGACAGCAAAAACATGCTTCATGTTCACAGCCATAAAGTATTTTCAAAGGCATCAGCCACAACGAAATCCTCACCCGAGTCTGTTGGTGGTTTCAGTTACTCATGCATTAGCAATATTTCAGCCATAGTTTGGTAACTGAAGTCTTCGTTAATTCATTAAAAAATTCATGGCCCTAGGCACTTGAACTATCGAGAGAGTACGGTAACGGTTGGTTGGATTACAGTACGGTTGGACAGAAAATTTCGATATAAGTGCTGGCAGCCACAATCCAAGACATTTTAGTGTTAAAAGATGATCCATGGCAGCCACAATCCAAGACATTTTAGTGTTAAAAGATGATCCAGGATCTCAAGGGCTCCGTGTGACTGAGCACAGCCAAAGAATTTGTCCCCTTGTGGCGGCAAAGAGATTGCTGTGATAACATTTTTTGTTTTTAATGTGGGAACAAATGTTTCTTTTTAATGTCACAAGTTTATGTCAATACATGGTGACAGTGTAGGAAGCACCATGTGCATGGAGATGTCATTAGCGCTGCTGTAAAAGGGAGTGTTGAAACAATAAGTCCAATGTTTTGGAAAGCCGAAGTACAATAAAGGCATATTAAATGACATGATTTTCATGTATATCTGTCTGCTTACTTGCTTTGAAACAAAATTTATGAGATAGTTGTTATAGTTTGGCTCTACTTGAAGGAACCATACAGAAGGCGAATCAAAGTGAGGAAGACATCAAAGGCAGCTTCAGGCATATAGAAAGGAACCTTCCATGCTTTAAATAACAGTTCATTTTTGGGCTGTGTTAATCTTTCATTTAGATCAACAGTAATACTCTCAAGGCAGTTTCTAAAGTACACTGTGACAGTCTTGCAAGTTTGAGTATGGAAGATAGTTTATATATACAAGAGACTTAAGTTGTGGTTTGTAGTTAACATTCGTAACTAAAACCTGCACAATAAGCTTTCTTGTTTCTTATGACCATGACAAGCACGATAATGGCAATAGGTGCCTAAGACCTCGGCTAATGCCACATGTGCATACTTGGCAAATGCCTGACGATGCATGCTGTCAATGCAAAGACTCCAACTGCAGCTTTGCAAATTCAGCAAGTACTCTGTATCACTTAAAATGATGCAACGTTAGAGTTTTTGATAGCACGCTTTCAAGTGCAGAGTTTACTTTCACAACAGCATTTTCAATTTTTTTGCATCTAGATATACATTAGCTGCATACTTGTTTTCAGTAACACAAGCAACATGCTCCACACATGTTGAGCGATTTATCATACTGTAATTTACATAAACGTCTGTTAAAAAAACACAAAAGGAACTAGCCCACGTGGCAGCACACCAGTGACATTTGTAGCTGAATCCGTGGGCAATTAATGTCACTGAATTCTGTCACAGGTATGTTTTTTTCAACATGCACTGCCTTGGGACACCTGGGCACGTGGCTTGTCTGAAACCCACATTGTTATACTATAATGTGCCTTATCAGTCCTCATGATGAGTGCTAAACACATTCTTCGGTGCACACTTGCGCAACAAACAATGAATAACTTAAACAAAACGCACAGGAAGAACTTAACTACCACAGCCTAGCATGTGGGACCTCCCTCTGTGTTGTGACAGCCAGCTCTTCCATTCACTCACCAGTTTTGCACACACGCACAAAAGGAAAGTTGCTCCTTTGTCAACTAATGCACACGGAGCAGTTACTTCCAGACTTTGACAACGCCATTCTTGGATGTGGACACTATGAACGTTTGGCTGGTCTGTACAATGCCGATGTCACTGATGCAGTCATTGTGGCCAGTCGGCGGCTGTTCGGGATAACGCTTGGGTTGCTCCGAGCTGGGCTGATCCTTTCTCGGACGACTGCTGTACACCTCCTGTATCACTTTCGTCCCGTCGATAAGACTCGACCTGGGAAGCCAGATTTGATGCATTCACTGTGAGGGGCGCTTATGTCGAAACAACTGCACCATCTTTTATTCAAGCTATGAAAATAAGGCACCAACTGTTCTGTCCCCTCTCGGAGAGAGTGGCCAAGCGCCATGTGCGTCTTTCGCGAGCCGGTTCTTTCGTGCTTGGCCCAACGGGGGGTCATTCCTGATCTTCGAACCCCTGCGCCTTTGTTCCCCACTTCAAATGGGCGACACATGCGACCTTGAAGAACCGGATAGGAGCACCTTTGACGACCCACGGAGAGGGAGAAAGAGCTGTCGGCGAGGGAATGCATGGTTGCGGCAGACTCACCCCACCAGCCCGAGCAACAGCATCGCTTTTTTACGGGGACCGAGTGCTTGTGAACGTTTATGTGAAATGTAACTATATTCCTGTTAATTAAAGTTAGTTTTGTTTTAGGTGCTCACGAGTGTTCGACCGTTATCTGGCTGGATAGCGGACGCTTTGATCAGTCAAATGCGAGCCTCGAGACCAGCACAGTAAAAAAGCGAGTCAACTGCCATCGGCCGCCAACTCAACGTCCGCCGGCAATGGGATACGTCGCCACGGCAAGACCTCCGGTTTGGCCCAGACATTCACCCACTGCAAGGATCACATCGCCCAGGAGTTGAGCAGCAACAAGGTGGGCTCGTTTCATCTTTCAATGCTCAGCTTAGCACCGTTTATCTCACATACGTCGACTCCGAGACAAAACGTGAAGAAAAAATGGATCAGGTTGTCCTGATCCATTTTTTCTTCACGTTTTGTCTCGGAGTCGACGGAGCTGACGCATGAGTTTCGAAATGTCACCTCAGAGGATGAAGCTTCTACGCCAAACATTCGGCCACAGAGAACAGCAACACGTTCAATGAAGGCTAAAGAAATTTATGGAACGAGCCGCGAAGAACATTGCCGCAAACTAGATGCTGCTTGGAGGAACGTGGATACCGCTCTTCACAGGCTGTCATGCGCTAAGGAGGGACAGTTTAGCAGTGCCACAACGCAGCTACGTGCAAGTTATGGGCGCTACCAGCATGTCACCGCAAGATACTTTGCTTTTCTCGCCAAGGCAAACTCGTCTGAGGCTAGCCAGGAATTAGAGCTCCAAAAGGCAATCGATGCAGACCGTGAGGCGATCGTCAGCGAAAAGTTACGCGAGGCTACGCAGCAAGAACGTGACAACATACAGGAAACAGCGTCGCAGTTCTCTATATCGGCCCACTCAAGAGCTTCTTCGCGATCACGACGATCCGGCTCCTCCACGATTAGCCTAGCCGCTGCGCAAGCGCGCGCGCCAGCAGAGGCCGTCAAAGCAAAAGCTGAGTATGGTCGTAAAGAGGCCGCGATGCGGTTAGAGAAGGCAAGAATCGAAGCCGAACTTGAAGTCTTGCAGCATGAGAAAGAAGCAGCTGCAGCAGACGCGCAGGCAAGTGCGCTCGAGGCAGCCGCAGAACAGGATGGCGGGGAGTGTGTGCGCCCACACCCACCTGTAGACCGAACACAACGGGTTTCGAGCTACATCACTGAGCAAGCCTCCATACGTGATGACGAGCTTGCGTCTCTTCGGGCGACTGTTGTGCAATCGAGAAGCCAGAGCTTGGAGCAGGCCGAAACAACAAGCCGCCACACGGACTTGCGCGATTATCGGCAGCCGTACGCGTACACGCCAGCCCCCAACAGTTCCAGCTCGCAGCTTGCTGACGTTCTTAAATTCCTGTGCCGCAAAGACCTTGTCTCTACAGGACTAACGAAGTTTGACGATCGACCTGAGAACTTTCGTGCTTGGAAGTCATCTTTCAAAGGCATCATCAGAGATATAGACCTTTCTGCTCAGGAAGAGCTTGATCTCCTTATCAAATGGCTTGGTCCTGAATCTTCCCACCACGTTCGAAGGTTGAAATCGGTGCATGTCGATGACTTCTCGAGGGGCTTGAACGTCATATGGAAACGGCTGGACGACACCTTCGGACGCCCCGAGGCAATTGAGGATGCGCTGCTGAAGAGGTTGGAGGACTTCCCAAGAATTACATACCGGGATAATGCCAAATTGCAAGAGCTCGGCGATCTCCTCTTGGAACTCGAGGCTGCAAAAGCTGATCCTTACCTCGCTGGTCTTAGCTATTTGGATACTGCAAGAGGAATAAACAAAATTGTTTCCAAGTTGCCGCCTGGGCTTCAAGAAAAGTGGATGTCAGTGGGGACGAAATACAAACAACAACACAACACTGCATTCCCACCTTTTGCGGTTTTCTCCAAGTTCGTTCAAGATCAAGCAAGCATGAGGAATGATCCTAGTTTCTTCTTGTAACCGCAAAATCTCTCGTGTTCGTTCACACAGCGGAGAGAAGAAATGACAACCAAGACATCGCGGCAAAAATCATCCGTGTCAGCAAGAAAAACAAACGTGGATCACACCTTCGAGCAGCTTCAAGACACCACTCCGAAGGATCAGGTGCTTGAGTCGAAGAGCTTCGAAAAATGGTGCCCACATCACAAGAAGCCTCACCCTCTTGAAAGGTGTCGCGCTTTTCGTGAAAAAACATTGGAGGAGCGGATGACCTTCCTCAAAGCGCAGGGAATCTGCCTACGATGTTTTTGTCCACAAACCACAGGCTGTGGCAATGTAAGGCGGTCGTGAAGTGCCATATATGCAGCAGTGGCGACCATGCAACAGCGCTCCACCCATCATCTCCATGCTCAGAGTCCCCGAAGCCTACTGAACGTGATGACAGCGCTGCACATAATTCGGAGGCAAGAGTCACATCTACGCGTACTGAGGTAGCAAAGGCGAACGACAGCTACAGATCGTGCGCTAAAATATGCCTCGTGGACGTGATTCATCAGTCCCAGCCTGAGATGACACTCAGAGCATACGCGATACTCGATGAGCAGAGTAATCGTTCATTGGTCCGGCCAGAACTCCTCGACGAATTCAGCGTGGAGGGGACACCCACCCAGTACACACTACGTACTTGTTCCGGCAGTACTGAAGTTGTTGGAAGGATCGCTCACGGCTTCATTGTGCGGAGTGTATCGGGTGATGTGAAGCTCTCCCTTCCGCCTCTCCTCGAGTGTGAAGAGATTCCCGACAACAGGGAAGAAATTCCAACACCAGAGGCGGCACGCAACTACGCGCACTTGAAAGCCATTGCGGCTCACATTCCGCCTATAGAAGAGGCGAGAATACTGCTTCTCCTTGGCAGAGACGTTCTAAGGGTTCACAAAGTTCGCCAGACCATAAACGGGCTGCCTGACGCTCCTTATGCACAGAGGCTCGATCTGGGATGGGTCATTGTCGGAGACGTTTGCGTGGGTCGTACGCGTAAAACAGGCACCTTAAATGTGTTCAAAACACACATTTTGGACAACAGAAGGCCATCTCTCTTCAGCCCATGCACAAAACACTTCATCATGAAGGAATCGCCGGTTCTCTGCTCTGCGGATAGGGGTCAGACTCCGAATGATTTGTCATTAGTAACAGCATCAGATGACACCCTGGCCCCGAACCTGTTCGAGACAACGCCTGAAGACAACGAGTGTTCCCTCTCCATAGAATACAGGGCATTCCTGAAGATAATGGATAGGGAATTAAAGAGAGACAGGTCAAACAACTGGGTCGTCCCTCTGCCTTTCCGCTCACCGAGAAGTCGGCTTCCGAACAACAGAGACCAAGCTCTTTCTCGCCTGTACTCACTACGACGCACACTGCGAAAGAACCCGGAGACAAGAGAACGCTTTGTCAACTTCATGAAGGAACTGTTCGGCAGGGGTCATGCAGAGGAAGCTCCACCAATTAACTTGGACGAAGAGTGCTGGTATCTACCCATATTCGGCGTCCACCATCCTCAGAAGCCCGATCAAATCCGTGTGGTGTTTGACTCCAGCGCTCAGCACGAAGGAGTATCCCTGAACGGTGTCCTCACCAGACCCGACCTGACAAACAACCTTGTGGGCATACTGATACGCTTCCCGCAAGAACCAGCGGCGATAACAGCAGACATCGAGCAAATGTTCTACAACTTTGTCGTTCGCGAGGACCATCAGAACTATCTAAGGTTCCTCTGGTTTAAGAACAATGATATCTCCGGGGAAATCATGGAGTGCCGTATGAAGGTCCACGTTTTCGGCAACAGTCCTTCGCCCGCTGTCGCAACATATGGGCTTCGGCAAACTGCTCAAGAGGCTGCTCAACAGTTCGGTGAAGATGCCAAGAGGTTCGTTGAGCGAGACTTCTATGTTGATGATGCACTCAAGTCTCTTCCGCGCGAGGAAGACGCCATCAGTCTGCTGCAAAGAACGCAGAATATGCTTGCAACAGCCAACATAAGATTGCACAAAATTGCCTCCAACAGACAGAATGTGCTGAATGCGTTTTCTCCACGGGATCGTGCACAGGGACTGAAGAACCTGGACTTCAACAAAGACGCATCACCAGTGCAGAGAAGCCTCGGTCTACTTTGGGATGTAGGCAACGACACCTTCGTATTCAGGGCTCCTCTTCAAGACAGGCCTTATACGCGGCGAGGAGTGTTGTCGACCGTGAACAGCCTTTTCGACCCACTGGGTTTCGTGGCACCTGTAACGATCCAAGGGAAACGCCTGCTCCGCGACCTCGTAACGGAAGGTTATGACTGGGACACACCGCTTTCGGACGAGTGGAAACAGAGTTGGGACAAGTGGAAAGATTCTCTCCAGGCACTTCATCACTTTCATGTGCAGAGAACTTATGCGCCGCACTCAACTGCTCTCAGATGCGTCCACGGGTGCTATCGCCGCCGTAGCGTACCTACGAATAACCGACAAGCAAGGAAACAGACATGTCGGATTTGTCATGGGAAAGGCGAAGCTCACGCCACAGCCAGACCACACCATACCAAGGCTGGAGTTGTGTGCAGCAGTCCTTGCTGTGGAAATGACCGATGCCATACTACGGGAGTTAGATTTCCAGCCGAGTTCCGTTACATTTTACACGGACAGCAAGGTAGTGCTGGGTACATACATGTGCACAGTGAAACGCGAAGATTCTATGTGTATGTGGCTAACAGAATTTAGCGCATACGTGGCAGCACGCGACCTGAACAATGGAAGTACGTGGTACGCAAGGTAGAGGTGAAGTTTGCAAGGAATGGGGCAATCAACAGATTCTGCCGACGATTTCAGAAGTGGTGCCCTTGTTTTCACATTTGACTAACAGTGGCGTCTAACAACAGCAGACGCCAGACGGGGAGTGTTCTGTCCCCTCTCGGAGAGAGTGGCCAAGCGCCATGTGCGTCTTTCGGGAGCCGGTTCTTTCGTGCTTGGCCCAACGGGGGGTCATTCCTGATCTTCGAACCCCTGCGCCTTTGTTCCCCACTTCAAATGGGCGACACATGCGACCTTGAAGAACCGGATAGGAGCACCTTTGACGACCCACGGAGAGGGAGAAAGAGCTGTCGGCGAGGGAATGCATGGTTGCGGCAGACTCACCCCACCAGCCCGAGCAACACCATCGCCTTTTTACGGGGACCGAGTGCTTGTGAACGTTTATGCGAAATGTAACTATATTCCTGTTAATTAAAGTTAGTTTTGTTTTAAATGCTCACGAGTGTTCGACCGTTATCTGGCTGGATAGCGGACGCTTTGATCAGTCAAATGCGAGCCTCGAGACCAGCGCACCAACTCTCTAAACAACATATGCACCATCTCTCAGAGCTTCGTAACAACACCAGCATGGCAAACTCAATTTGTCATAGGTGAATGCATTTTCCAAATGTGCCCTTTCCACATCACTTGCTTCTTGAAAGCATATGAGGGTATGATTACATACATGCCATCCACTGTAGGTAGGATACCACTACAAAATGATGAAAGCTGTAGTTCCAGGATACAAACCACAAGTACATATCATGCTGGCTGCTACACAAAAAATGCCACTTAAATTTTATGCATCATGTGTCAGCTAGAGCACTGCATGTCTTTACCACCTTTGTCTAATTGTTACAAGAATGCAGCAAAACAAATATGTATCTTTACAAAAATTCTCATGCATATTTTTTTTGTCTAGTGGAACTGCTAGCCTTCACAGGAAGCACTTTATTATATATTTAAAACCATTCTCAAACCAGACTCTGCCATAATTTTCGCTCCATTCTAGCGTTAGCTGATAATTAAGGAATAAGTGGCTGAGTATCACGGGGAAGTCGCCTTTTCACTGGCCAGAGGCACAAATAGAGATCACATAACTTTGTGGAACTAGTGAGGCACAACACTATACAACATCAGTAAGAAAGGCACTAACGTACTTGTAGCTGAAAGACGGTGTCAGGGTGTCTGTAGCTGAACCTGCCACAACGTGCGACGCCAGTGGATTGTTGATGTCCCAGAGGCGGATGCGCATGTCAGAGCCAGCGGTGAGCATGAACGGCCCACATTCCAGGGGGCTGATGTACATGCTGTACACTGAGTGCACAGGTGCGGATGAAGACACCTGGACAACGACAGATGAACAACACGTCATGCCCAATTGCCATGCTTAATGCTGTGGCACAATGCAATGCAAATGCACACACTGCGCGGGATCAGCGGCTATGGCATACAGTTGCCAAGACATGGACAGAGAGAAGATCTGGGTACAGATCTGAATTAACATTACATTCGAATCCCGATATAACGAAGTGTTGGTTATAATGAAGTACAGCGCTGCCATTAAACGAGTGCTACAAAAATATGTTTACAACAAACAACTGGTATAATGAAGCCACTTTCATGTCAGATGGACTTTGTTATAACAACGTTTGACATTACTGTCCTTGCAATGAGCATGCATGATTTCAGTTATAAGAAGCTCGTATCACAGATGTAGAATCATAAATTAAAAGGAAGAAGTCTGTTTAAATGTTGTGAAACAGCTTCTGGACTAGGAGATACGTGAAAAAGGGCTTCAGGTTAATGTCGGACACCTCGAATTTGGCAACAGGCAGCCACATCAACAGGAATGCAGCAACTGTGGCTTGCCGTCTAATTTGAAAACTGATTAGCAGCACATCTGTAGAACCAAAGCCACTGCTGAGCTACCACAGCAGCCACACAGGTTCTAAAGAGCCTGCGGATTTTTTGGGGGGGTTCATTCAAGCGCACCTGTTTTTCACTGAGCGGTGGAGAAGTGCTCGCCCAGAGGGTGCGTAGCCGAGCTTGCGTCTCCAGGTCCCATAGCGAGACCTCATTGTTCCCCTCAACGGCAGCCCAAACGCAAGATTGATACAGTGGGTCGATGCTCACCCGGCGGATGCGAGCACCTGTGAACACACCAAGGACACTTGTTTGATGAAACTAAATGAAATATACATCGTTCAAGACAGTGAGGGAACAGGTAATGTGGCTAGAGCAAACATTTCGACAAGCAGGCTTGTCTTCGTCAGGGCAACAACTGCGAGTGTTGTTGCCCAGATGAAGACAAGTACAGCCACAAATAAAAGTATGGAGACGAGTGGGTGCCGCAAATGCTTTCAACCATCCTGAGAATGCTGGTTAACGACCACACGATTTTAACCAGCCTGAGTATGCTGGTTAAAATCGTGTGGTCCAGCCTAAGTGCCCATGTTCAACCAACGTAATGTACTGAAACATTACCACACTGCAGGGCTGTACTAGATGTAATTTTTGGTTTTTCTTGGTTCCATGGTATCCAAACTTTCACTTGTCACTGCACATATGTTGAAATCAAGGCCCTGGCAACAGTCCCTGTTTGTCAACATTTTCAACGACCTGTTAATCACTTCAAGGCTCCATGTTCCCCTGAACTTCTATTCCTAGATGAAAGAACTGCCACATGCAAACAAAAAATACAAATTGAGAGATGGCAAGAACAATGGAGGATTGCTGCAGCATATTGTAAGCAAGCTAAAGCTTTCAGAGCATGAATCATTTCAAAGTGGTGGTGCAGGTTTTCTGAAGAGCAGTTGAGGGATTCTAATGCAAAGCTACTTGAGATCACTTATGCAAGGAGACACAGTACTTGGAAGAAAGCATTACCTTCCCAATTATAATATATACACATGCAAAATGTAGGAGTACTTTAGCCTATATGAATGTAAAAATTAGCTATTTTAAAAAGAAAATGTTACATTTGCATGATAGGACATTTTATTTATTTACAACTTCAATTTGGTTCTGCATAACTCTATAGTAAAAAACTAGGGTTGTACGAATATATGAAATTTGGAATGATTTTTTAATATGGTTTTCTATTCAATTCGCACTTAACTTTTACTATTCAGTAAGTATATTAAGTGGAAAAATATGTCACGTTTTGTGACAAGTAGCCCATTCCTGCATGTACGCTTCGCCCTATAACACCCATGTACTGCTGCGAAGCTAACATTTGTGTACTGCGGCAAAGTTAACACCCATGTACCACATCAAAGCTAACACTCGTGTATGGTGGCGAAGTTAACACGCGTACTGCCCTAAAGTTAGCTCGGGTTTCTGTTGCACAGGTCTCTGTTGTATTGTTCTTTAGGACTTTCGAATGGCCCTCTTGGGAGTACACTAGCTGTGTTCATTTTGCCCATGTTTGGCCGTAAAATTTGACATGGTATTACTAAAAGAATATTCTATTCAATTTGAACTCGAACGTTAATATTCAAATTCGCTTCGCACTCAAATTTTCGGTATTAACACGTCTCTAAAAGAAAGCATACTGCGAAAGCTGTGTGAAATGCACTTGACCAAACAAGCCAAATTTGTACGTAGCAAATTACTCTGCAGATTACCCTTGTTTTTCCATTCATAACTTGCCGAAAAATTTTCCTAATGCTACTGCTTTACTGCTGTGCTAAACATGCCTGGAAAAAAGCTACTTTTAACTTGAATAATTGCCGCTAGTTACTTTCGATGGTATTGTCATCATAGTTGAGCCTCGATAGTATAAAAAATGGGATTACAATGATTTAAATGAGAAATAATATTGACATTACAAAACCGTTACAAGTATGCACTTACAACCAATTACTGCATCTAATGAAGCCATTTCCACGAATGAGTTTGTTATAAAGGAGCTTGACTGCAGTTTTTTATTACAAGTACTAAACTACGCCTCTGCTCATACTTCTGGCACTACTAGTCATCCACACTTAATTAAAACTTGCCAGCAGGGTGGCTGACAGTGGTGCTGGGCAGCTGGAATCGCATGTCCCAGCAAATGAGCTTTCCCTCGGAGGTGCCGCACACGAGCCAGTTGTGCTGCGGATCAATGCAGAATGATGTAATCACACCTATGAGGGGAAAAAAGAAAAAGGGAGCTGGTTACCACTGTATTCTCGTGACTTGTTCTCTTCACAGTCCCCTGCAGATAATGCACAAGCAGATAATGCTAACATCTACATACCGTGCCTAGGGTTGTTCTCAAAGCACCATGCTGTGCTAGGTGACCGCAGGTCCCAACCTACAATTGAGCCATACACAGTGGCATAGACAAGCACAGACTGCAATCCTGCAAGAAACGAATAGAGAATGTTCAGTTAGATCTGACATCAGGTTGAGAAATATTGCCAAGAGAGACCATCGCGTTGCATTACAGTCCAGTTTGGCCTTTGAGAGACATTTTTCTCGTTGAAAGGGACACACCTGTGTCAAAATGCTGCAAGTCCACAACACAGCCATCCTCGTGTGGGTCTAAAGAGCGGGTCTTCAGTGGGCTTGTCTTATTGCTGTTGACCTCAACTCTGCAATACAGGAAACACAGACTAATCCTAGGCAACTGGGTAGCTCAACACTTTAAACCTGCAAGTCCCACATTTCTTCACACACCTGCATGAAGACGAGACTAGACACTTCTTGATGATGGAATTTCAGCACATGTACTCTGGTCAGCTGTGTGGTACGCCCAAACAAAAGCATTGCTGCTAATTATGGAATACATTGCCACTTTTTAGCATTAGCGAGCAGATCTGGCATTCTCGGATTCATGAAACTGGCGCCTGTGAGCCACGCTCTAGTTCAGTCCTCAGCGAATGGCAGCCCTAGATACCAAGTCAGTACAGCCTCATTTATTGGCATGGCCTTCACAAAGAAGCTGGTACTTGTTTCTTATTGCCTGGAATCTTGTACACGATAGTAAATGTAAATGCTTTTTGTGTGAACACATGTTGTTCCTTCCATTCCTAAAAGCCCAATCTGCCAAGGTGATAGTTTGCGTTACAGGTGCATATACACCATCTATGTGGCAATGTTTTCAAATTGTTTGGTTTCTTGAATTGTTTGGTCTCTTGACAGCACAGACTGTAGACAGGGAACTGCACTGCTAAACGACATCAAAACACACAGAATGAATAATGGCAGCTTGGGATAGTTGGGAGGTGATGATAAGAGCTATAGCGCTAGCTGAGGACCAAAGACTCTTGTTGTCCTCTACCCCCGCTTGCACTATAGCTGTCTTCACATGCAGACCGAGTTCAAACTTTTGCTCAAAATCAAATGTGGGCCAAGTTTAAGCTATGTGCTACAGTGACATTATGAAATTCATGTAACACCAGTGTTCTTCCTTGGCATCCAAGTGATGAAACTTTGTCAATGCCACAGGTGCTTTTCAGAGAGGCACAGTCTCAACAAGAATGATCCAATAGCACTGCACAGCAAATAGCTAATGCAATGAAAGGGGTCATGACACTGGAACATGTTATGTCTCAGCAATTGCCACGAGTGGCTGCACTATGGCTACACTTGCTGCAGCAATAAATGTGCTGTTTCATAGCCACCAGAGTCAAGTAATATCACTTTTGATTACGACCTTGAAAGAACCACTACTGTGCAAATTTTAATATGCTTAATTCTGTAGCAGTGTAGAAGTGCTTAGTAAACTATGTTCACCAAGATGTTTCCTGCAGCCATAATGACTGCTTTCACACTTTTGCTCCATAAGGCAGTTATGAACTACTGCAGAAGATTCATACTCAAAAGAGTATGAATCTTTTATAATAAATGTTAGGAGCATTAGCAGTTAGCTAATGGAGAAAAATAATTCATAGCTGAACTAGCTCAGCTTTCTTAACTGCTTTGTTCATGCAACATGTGCTGCAAGGACACATATTCCAATTACACTCCCTGCCACTGTAGCCTAGCAAGGAGTGGCGTTTGTGAGAACTGAATATTCGGCAAACGGCTTATGCCTTGAAGTTGAGCGAAGAATCACGAGACATGTGATAAGGATGATGCTGTAGGGTTTGACCATCTTTGATGTTGTTGTTTTGTGGGGTTTTACGTCCCAAAACCAGTTCTGATTATGAGAGATGCTGTAGTGGAGGGCTCCGGAAATTTCGACCACCTGGGGTTCTTTAACGTGCACTGACATCGCACAGCACACGGGCCTCAACATTTCGCCTCCATCGAAATGCAGCCGCCGCGGCCGGGATTCGATCCCGCGACCCTCGGATCAGCAGCCGAGTACCATAGCCACTAGACCACCGTGGCGGGGCTGAACATCTTTGAGTTACACTGACCTGAATACTTGTATGGTGCCCGCATCTGATGCAACAGCCAAAGACTGCATGCCCTGACACACAGTCATGCATGTGACCTGTCCATCTGGAAGAACACAGGCAATGCATGAAAACAGGGACACAAACAGACATTCTGACATATGATTCGGTAAGGATAGCTGAACAGTAGTGTTCTGTTCATGCATTGTGGCAAAAGTTGCTAGAAGATTTATAAGTAGTTAACCAGCACTGGCAGGGAGACACTATGACAGCTTGTATGTACAACTAATATGTGCTGATATCTCATGGTTGGTATGCCATTAGAACTAAGACATTTCTCACCAATAACAAATGTGTCCAGCCAAGCTTGGCACATAGACATGAACATTCTGAGGAGCACATGCATTTTTATACGCTCTAGAATGCTGGTGCCTCATTGGCCCAGCCAGATGTGCACTGCCTCAAGATGAGTAGTTAAGGTTTTTTTTTGATAAAAAATGCAGCTCAGGCTACTAACTCCATATTCAAATGCCTAATACACTGTGCACAATAACGCTGCTTCTGAAACATGAAGCTTAGATGAACCCAGAATTATCGGCGCTGCTATGTAACAAATTAGTTCACAGAAGCTTCACAAACATAGTGGAAACTATATAAACTACATGCTGCATGCAGCCTGCTAATATTAGTAATTTCCCTTCACGTCCTAGACATGAAAATGAAAAAGACTCAGTGACTACAGTCAATTCTTTTTACTATAATGAATTCAGTATGACACAGAAATAACTTCATTATATCCAATAATTCTTCATTAGCTGTTTCTAGGTTAGACTGTAGTGCTCCCTCCCACACTGCCTTCATGACTACTTGCACTGCTTTTTCCTCATAAACTTGCTCAATTGTCATTTTTCTTTAACAGTGTTTGCCAACCACGCAAAGTGCTTGAGACTACAGAAGCACCACTCACCCATCCTGGCGTAAGTCTGGCGAGACCGGTTAGCGATGGCCTTCTTCTCCATGCGGCCCCAGTCCCATATCTTGACCAGACCATCGGCCGAGCATGTGGCAAACAGGCTCGTGTTCGGAATCACCTGGAGCCTGCGTTCAGGCGAATGTGGAACCGCAACATCAGCAACTGAGACGATATACCACCACCACTGCAGTTATCCACGAGCAGCGAGAACGAATGCCACCTCACAGCATCTGTTGCACAGCCTTCAGTGCCTCTCACCTCCACATCATCTTCAGAGTAGCAATTTTCAGTTGCACAATGGTTGCTGTTAGGGTGAAACTTTCTTCATGGGAAACCCACTAGGTAAATGTGCATTTTCCCCTTCACTAGCCTCTTAAAAGGAATCACGGGCACTCCTTAGCAGGAACACAATGCATGCCGAATGCTGCAGACTGTCAATGCATTTACAATGAACAGAAACGGCAATGTAGTTACGAAGACAGTGCCACGCCATGTGTCCTTAAGCATGCCACCGAAACACAAGTCTATAAACGGATGCTAGCGGCAGTAATTTCAAGATGTTAGGTCAAATGAACCAGTTGCCACAATGTACACAGCTCACAGAATAAAGCATGATGCAGCACTCTGTCCTGCGTCTTGCTAGCTTCGTGTCACATGTTTGTGCTGTTATACACAACATGTAAGCATTCAGTTATAACAATTGACATGTGAAACTGCACGGGCTAACTACATCATGCTGCTACAAATCTAGTCACTAAAGGTGACGTGGGTTATGGTGTCGGTGTACAAGTCAGTGTTATGCCGATGTAGCACAGAGTGAAGGCAGTAGAAACGAAAGTGCATGTACTCTTTAGCAGGTACTACTCGAAGGCCTTACCTGTGAATGGCCCCCTTGTGTTCATGCATGTGAGCCACCAGTGTCCCGCGTGGTCTCCACTTCGGTGGCAAGGGCCGGTCTTCACGTGCCGGGTCGTCGATGGCCTCCCTCACCGTCTGTTCGCGGGCAAACTCGGTCCGCTTCTTGTTCAGAAGAAGCTGCAACTCCGCTTGGCACGACAGGCAGTGAACTGTAGCTGCAAGGAAATTACCTTGTCTAAAAACATGGCACCGTTTCCGTCTCAAAGTAAAGCTACGTGTCAAGTGCTGAATCAAATGAAGGTGAAAAAACAAATAAATCTAGGCACAGCAGTGGTGCTCCAAGTTTAAGATGCACTTTGCATGGAGGTAGTAAACGAAAGTGAATGAAAAATGTAGGCAAGTTGGGGCCACCTTAATTGTGTAAGTTTCCATCAGTTTTGTTTATTTCTTATCCCGCACAGCTGTAGTGAGCAGCTCATAGGGGTGTCATGCCATCCGAAAACAAAAAGAATGGAAGGACAAAATGAATGGAACATGAAAATGACCAATATGGTTCTTGGTTCAAAGTGGACATGTCGCAGAGGTAAACATGTTCCCAATAACAAGGTAAACGTGTTTCCAATGTAAATATGTTAGAAGGCAAATCTTTTAGTTTTTAGTGCTGCAATGAAGCAACACAACAAATTTCAATGCTGACCTGTGTCTACGGTAATTCCAGTGAAGATTTTCTGTGTCTGCTTTGGAGAGGAGTTTTCGGACGGGACTGCCGACTCGGCTGACTCGGCCCCCGAAACGTGCAGCTCCATGTTTGGGTCACCATCTCCGGCTGGCGAATGCTGCTGTGGTGGTGGCTGTGGCTGCTTCACAGGGGACTGTTCCCGCAGCTCTATCTTTCCAAACATTCGTTGCCAGTCCTCGTTCTGGAATTTGTGAAGACTCAATGCTCTTAATAGTAATAATAATAATTTCTGGGGTTTTACATCCCAAAACCACAATATGATTATGAGAGAAGCTGTAGCGAAGGGCTCCAGAAGTTTGAACTACCTGGGGTTCTTTAACGTGCACTGACGTCGCACAGTACACGAGCCTCAACATTTCGTTTCCATTGAAATGAAGCCACCATGGCTGGGATTTGATCCCGTGACCTATGGATCAGCAGTCAAGTGCCACAGCCACTAAACCACTGAGGCGGAGCAACTCAACGCTGTTCGTTATGTTAAGAAAAGGCATGCAAAACACAGACACAAGGCATTCGTGTTGTCCACTCCTCTTCTCTTGTGTCCGTGTTTTGCATGCCTTTTCTTTACATAATGAATGCTTACCAACTCGCTCAGCTTTCTGTCCTTTCGATGCTCTTAATTCATCGAGTTTGTGAATTACGAGTACATGACCATTTTCTGACATCAACACATTCCCTCGTAAAATACTCAACAAGTCTTGGCTGATATCTGCAGTCAGAAAGGTCACGTTGATGGCTTTGTTGGTGCGTTGTTAAGTATATCCAAGTGAGCGAGAAAAGGATGAGACACGCAAAACAAAAGTAGACAGAGGGTAGGTCCAACTTAAGACTATTTATTCCACAGCATTGTCATAAAATATGTATGTCAGAACACATATGCACTAATGCAAACCATTTGCACCGAGTATTACAAAATTTGTGCTCCAACTATATTATTTGCCATCTGCTTATTCATTTTTACATTTGTGTGCAAAGAGGCACAGCATGATGCGTATCAGCGTGCACTTTCGTTGCCAGGCAATGGTGGAGGAATACTTATAATTAGGGGTATGCAAGCATTCTAATTTTCAAATAGTTTTCGAATAGTCTTTGCTATTCGATTCAATAAGCACCTAACTTTTACTATTCGGAGTTTGTAATTAAGGGACAAAATGTGCTACGTTCTGTGACAAGTGGCTCACTCCCACATGTAGGACGCTTTGCTGCATAGCACTTGTGCACTGCGGTGCAGATAACATTTCTGTACTGCGATGATGAAGTTAACTCTGGCATCTGCACAGTTCTCTGCTGGACTGTTCTTTTTTTTCTAGGAACACTGTGGGAGTACACTAGTTGTACAGTAAATTTGCTTTTTGCCCTTGTTTAACAGTACACTTTTTGTGCAATTTAACTGGAATTACTTTGAGAAATATTCGAACATTATTACAAAAGTATTCTATTTGCACTTAAACATTACTATTCAAATTCACTTCCCACCCAAAACATTGATATTCACACAGCTCTACTTATAATTATGATGATGACAAGGATTCCAAAACAGCTGTGCTGTTTTCCTAGGAGAGTGTGTGTGAGATTACTGGAGTCACTATCCAAGCAAAGAGCACCATGAAAGCTTTGTTTGCCATTACCTTGTTAGCAACAAATTGCATTGCATAATAAAAAAGAAATATTATATGCAAACCACAGTTCCATACGTTTCAATGTGCTTGAAAAAGTAACACTATCCGTTTGGTACTACTGAAGTTTATTTTAAGCTGTAGCACAGTGTAATAACAGGCAAGAACATAAAAGAGTGTCCTGGGCTCACGACAGCTTCTGTGACATCATTTCATGTTGTCATGTTCACTTGTTGCATTGCATGCCAATGTTTCTACTTTTTATTTTATTATACCTTTTTCTGCATCTCTTTCTGCAACTCAAATAGGGTAAATCAACTAGCGATTCATCTCGCACAATAAACCACAGAGCGCTATTTTTCTCCTGTGGCAAAACAACTTCCTTTGGTATTCTATCATTTTCAACGAGCTAATGAGAGATCAATAAAACTAGCTTTTTGCATGGTAGGAAAAACAGAAAAGCATGGGCAGGCTCGACACATACGTCACAGCTAAGCTCAAAAAATTTGGACATTTTCTTACCATGGTGACTTGGGGAGATTCAACAGGTGGTCCTTTCTTTCTGTACGATCTGACAAGGTAAAAGAACAACATAAAATCTACCACATACCATACACATTCAGAAGCGTCTCAAACGTGAACGTTCTGCATACACCAAACAACATGCACTTCGCTAGGTAAGCAATGCAGCAGTTCCTCAAAGCTTTCCTTTTTTTTTTTTCATTCTTCACAATGGCTCTCGCTTCATCTCTTATATGAAGTGCTTTCTTTCTCTCTTTCCTTGTTGCTGACACCCTGCTTACCTGCTATGCAAGAGAGCCTGTGAAGACTCATCGCCAATTTTGAGTGTGAGCAGGTCTGTGCTACGGCATCTGTTTGACATGTAGAGTTTCTCCAGGTCAATCTCACCGCCTCGGAGCTTTGCGTCTGCATTCTCAGACTCTGAAGCACTGCACAATGACAATCGTTCTGTCAGCACACTGTTGCTCACACATCTCAACTACAATTTTAGGCCAACAGCAGCAAGAAAAAAAAAAGGAGATATAAAGCTTTTACAATCCATTGTATATTTTGTGTCCATTGTAAGGGACCTTCATGTGTCAGCTCCGCATCAGATGTTAACTGATGAAATTACTGCTTATCTCCCTGAATCTGTGCCTGAAAATTCTTTTTTTGTTTCCCCCTTAAAAGATAACAAACTGCGTGCGGTTGGTTTTTATGCTTTTCCATTTGTTTTTTCAGCATATACTGCATAGTGGCTGCAAAGCAAGCACACTTATGGGCCAATCAAAGCCTAGCCCTGTTCTCTCTTCCTTGCTTCAATGCTTCAAATGTTTTTTTCACCCTCGCACCATATCAACAAGCTAAAGTTAAAGAATTTTTACTACTACACTGCTGTGGTTATTACTGCAAGTTAGTACATGTCCCTCCCAAGTAGTCACACACCAAAATCACAATTTTCGCCTACGAAGGCATACCTAACTTGTGACACCACTGCAACAGCCCATGCAAGTCAGTAGTATCGTGTGCTAAGCACAAAAGATGCTTCGGATAGTTTTTCTAGCTTTTAGCAGCAGGGTTCTGCCTTCACTCGCCAGTTGCAGTACAGCAAAATTTAAGGACTGTATACTTCCATTTGGCACACAACCACAATTGTGCTGGCCCTCCCAATGCATCTTTTGCAGAGCCGGAGGCTCCCTAAAGCTGTAGAAACTACTAATAAGAACTATCGTTGTCATATTTAGCACCTCCTGGGAATCGAAAGCACTATGGCGACATTAATTATATCTTATAACAAAACACACAATGACATTTCACTGCAATTTTTAAAAGGTATATATAGTACTAAGTTCACTTTGGCATTGCAGGTACCATATATGTAAGAACTTAGTGCACATTTTCTATTTACTTTTCGTCCTTAGATTTAAGACCCCAAGAAAAGACCAGCAAAACTTGTTGTTGGGCTAGTTGGTGCATTGCACTGACTAAAAAATATAATCGAGCCAAGGAGACAGACAAGCACAGGAAAATAGTAAATAAGACAGGAAAGCGGCTGAATACCGACTGTTTATTCAATGGAGCAGCGCTCAGATATCTATACAGTCACACGGTCAGATGGACTTAACAACGATAGCCTTCACGTGCATAGCCTTGCATATACTAAATCTCATTGGAAGCTCCCTTCCCCTCCCACTTTTCTTTATTTTCTTTTTTGGTGATTTTGTAGTTCCTTGGGCTCATAAAAAAAGGTTCCATGAATGTTATTTCCTTTCTGTGCAATGTCGCGGAGTTGTTGCTGGAACACGATTCGACTTTCTTTGTGATGTGAAGGGCCTAAAGTATTTCACATGCTGTTTTGTCGCAGCTTCAGCCCAAAACCCTGATTTTATCGCAAACCGGCTCACACTTGCACTTTGGATTACATTTTTTCGTCAGCCCATGAAAAGACCGCGCGTAATACAAGAAACTGTGCTCTTGAACATAGTGCAAAATTTCCTCCCTGTGCAACACCCTTGCAAAACGAGGCTGTTGAATGACAAGCCCCCCCTACGTGGGAAAGCCAACGTATCAACCGCAGCAGTTTCAGGTTTCCAGTCTCAGGTTTCCAAACGTCAAATGCAGAACAAAGGAAAATGAAGGAGGCTAGGGGGCACAGTAGAGCTGTGTGAATAGCAAAATTTTGAGTGCGAAGCGAATTCGAATATTTGTGTTCAAGTGCGAATCGAATAGAATATTTTTCGAATAATTTTCGAATATTTCTTTACTAGTACCATGTCAAATTATGGAGAAATTTTCTGCTAAACATGGACAAAAAGATTTATTGCATGACTAGTGTACTCCCACAGTGTCATTCCAAAGTCTTGAGGAACAGTCCAACAGAGAATTGTGCAACAGAAATCTGAGCTAACTTCACCAGCAGTACACGAGTGTTAACTTCGCCTCAGTACGCGGGGGTTAGCTTTGCCGCAGTACACGCACGTTAGCTTCACCGCACTACACAGGAGTTGTGCGGCGAAGCGGTACTACATGCGGGAATGAGCCACTTGACATGAGACATAGCGTATTTTTCTCCCTTAATTACCGACTTCGAATAGTTCGAATAGTAAAAGTAAAGTGCGAATCGAATAGCAGATGCTATTCGAAAATTATCCGAAATTTCGAATATTCGCACACCCCTATGCAATAGAAGAAGAGGACTTTGTTCAATGGTTAATTGGCACAATGACTCTAGTTCCAAGTCACTGTTTCTTGTCAACACAGCACTGCCCAAGTGCTGCAGAAACTGTGAGCATTGCCACTGGCCTCTCGTACTTTAACATGAACAGTTTATCATCAGTTCGGTTATGCCTTTGTTTTTTATTTTTATGTCCTCAAATGCAGCCTTCACTACATATTTATGCAAATGTGGTATTGCACCATTTGTCCTCACAGCAATGAAATATGAAAGTGACAGTACCTTCTCTTATATTTGTGTATCTTAGTGAGGTGCTCCTTCATTGCCTATAAACAGAAAGAATGCAGCTGTTAGAAAAGGAAGATGCACCATGCGAAAAAAATAAAAGATCCACCTTCATCATGGTGCCCCATGCAACAAGGAAAAAAAACAAAAAAACATTAAAGCATCAGCATACCACAATCTTCTCTTCCATGGCCTCTGTCACGCCATCTGACTGAAGTCTCCTGTAAACCTGTAAGGGCAGAGGTGCACTTGAATACAAAAACAACATTCATGTACTGTGTTGCCCTGATGAAGAAAGTCTCAGGGCAGTGCGAACAAAGCAAAACTGCTTCATGAGGGCAACACTGACAAAGAAGTCTTTGCCCTGATAAAGACGATTCCATTTGTCGAAACAGTGCCAGCAACATTCCCCTTTTTTATATTGTTTTCAACAACCTATTCATCAATTCGACTTCTTGTTCCCTTGCACGCAGGTGTGTGCACATGTGCACCATGTTTGTTTTTTTTCCTGCTTTCTCACTGAAATAAATTCACTGCAAAAAAATAGTCATCACACAAGTGGTGACACACTGTATCATGTCCGATTAGTGTCCACAAAAATGTGCATGTTGTACTGAAGCCACAAAGTCCCTATGATGATGTGGCTTACCGACTTGAGCTGGTGGTCCACGTCAGAGTAAGGCGGCTGGTGCTTCCCCCTGACTAGGGACCGCATGACCTGTCGACGGCGCAGGTCTTCCAAGAGAGAAGGCAGTGCATCCAACTTCACCAAGTAGTCGTAAATGCTCCGTGGGACCGGATCTTGAAGAGCATTCAACATTGCCACCTACAACAAATGTATTAAAACAAGTGGCCGATGATGAGTGATGAATGGGCACATCCCCTAACAAGCTGCAGCAAAGCTAAAAATTTCCTTTCAACGTAGCCTTTTGGACTACAACTTCATGCAAACCTTCAGCACACTGGTATCCAGTCCTCAAATTTACTAAAGCTTCCTTTTACTGCAACCTTATGAACCGGAACTTCACACAAACCTTCAGCACATAGTCAAGCCTCGTGATAACAAATTCAGTATGACATGTAAATACAAGTAGCCTCATTATATGTAATAATTCACAATAAATGTACATTTAAAAACGTTTTTAATGGCACAGTATTTTTCATTTAGTTTGTTACAATGGGTAATTTGTTATAGCATATCCATCTTATCAAGGTTCAACTATGGCATACTATTGTTCATTTAGTTTGTTACAACTGGTAATTTGTTATAGCTTATCCATAATAACGAGGTTCAACTATGGGTATCTAGTCCTCAAATTTCAACCAATTACAATGCCGGTTCACAATTTTCATTAAGACACCATTCCATCAAAATCTCAGCTGCTGCATAATATTTCTGTTAAAGTTATAGGTTATCATGTTAGTTGCCTTAGATTGATGAGCAGTCATAACCACATCATGCCACTAACCTCTTTGTCCATTTCAACAACTGAACGCTTGAGGTATGGCTGAAGCATGGGCCTCAGCTTGCACTGAGTGTCAGCAAGCGACAGGGTCTTGGTGACTGCACACACAAAGCCAACTGTGTTTTGCCGGATCCAGAGGTTCTGAAAACAAGCCCATTATGTCATAGCTGTCAATGTACATTATGGATAACACACTGAGTAGCTGTCATGGTTTAACATGTCAAGACATGAATTAAACGCAGTAAAATAGCTTGCTAGAAAAAGAGGGCAAATAAATGCTGTCTGTTACACTTCCAGTAGTAGTAATAGTGAAAGAAGAAATGAAACCTCGTCAATCTTGCTGCAAGCACTTTTGCTTTAACAAATTCTACAGGTAATTTGTAAAGGTGTCACTGGTACAGCTCAATACAGAATTAAAACCAATCCATTATTACAAACATACTAGCAGCATACAATGTAAACAAGTTCCCTGTAATGAAAAATATTTGCGCTAGTTATTTGTTAAGCTTGGCAGCATGTGACAAGAAGTCTTTCAGGTGTTGCTAATAATGAAAGGAAAAAAGAAGTGATGCAAGAAGTTGTGAGAACACAAATTACTTGGCTTATAAACTCACAGGGTGGTAGAGAAGAGGGATAGTCTCAGCCGTGAGCTCATAAAGCATTTGCTTCCTGAAGAGTCCCATTTCAGCAAGTTTACTGAGAGCCTTGAGTGCTTTGCTGATGATAAATTCTTCTGTGTCCGCAAGACCCTGAAAAAAATTAAATCACTCAAAGAAATGTCCTCGCCTCCTGCCCTAAAGTTTAATTGCAATGTTGCACCAAAGCAAGGTACAGTTCCAGGCTAGAGAAATATAATTTGTAAGGGGGCACGTGGCAATGGGAATGCTCAATTTGGTCAAAATTTTCCATTTCTCTATTTTTTTTTTTCACAATCCTCGGACCTTCCTTTACCGCATGGTGGAATATTATAATGAAATACATGGTAGCAGTCAAGAAAACGGCACTTTATCTATGTGTTGTTATCCAAAACCGCAAGAAAATCAGCCTTCGGAAGGTGCCGCCATCTGGGCATCATCACAAAGAGGGGATATCGAACCTGAATATAGCCGCACCACCATGTTTGTCCGACAAAAAATAAAACCAGCAAAAACGAGCGGAAAGTTAGCTGCTCAAAGTTAATATTTAACTGTTTTCATGAAATAAAACTTTCAGCTCCATTTTCTCAGCTACCATTTTTTTAGCAGTTGCTGTCATGCATCCCAGTGACATATCATAAATAGTGAAGCTAAATTCATTCTGTCTTATTCACTCAGATCCTGAAACATTAGTGAGTGCTGTAAGGTATTCATTTCTACCTGCACATCGCACAAAATTTTATAACTGTATTTTTGCAAAAATTGTTAGTAAGAAAATATGTAGAGGACATTTCGAAAATTTTTTCTGTACTCATCTGGACATTAAAAAAAAATGAACAGCTTCATGGCACGCAGTGGACCTTAGTGTATACGCTTAAGCAAAAGTAAAAGTGTGGACCAATTAATTTGGAGATGACTGTAAGAATCTGTAAAGTGATATAACTCGAGAACCATACTAAATAGCTTAAAACCGATTTCATTTAAGATATCAGCATAACAAACAACATCAGTGTGCCAAATTTTATCAATTTGTACCCACAAATAACAAAGATAGTTTTCATTGCCACGTCCCCCCTTAAGATGCACCATAGGCACATAGGTGCACGTTAGATATATACATATATATATAACAGGCAATATATGTTCCTTGACAAGGACTGAGTAGACAGAACTAGACAACTTGGATCATTTCCAAGAACAATGTCTACAGAGTAAGAGTAGTAACAACTGTTATAAGAAAAACATTTTTTTTTTACTTGTACATCATGTTATAATCAGGAACCACTAACTAGCTCATGCCAGAACGCCTGCGACATAATGACCAGCACTGCACGCTCTCCCTAGGAGTTTGTATGCATTACTAAGTGTGCTAATTCATAGCTCAAAATGACACAGTCAATGCCTGAGGCACAACATGAGTTTCAGTGAACACCAACACATGCTCTTGGCAAAGTGTTGTGTTTTGCCCTAACTACAGTTTGCGCGACAAAGACATAGCATTTAACCTATAATTGAGTCCCTAATGCAACGTCATATTCTAAGAAGTATTGTACAACCGAATAGCAAACCTGTTGTAAGAGAGGTTTCAGAATGGGTGAGCACTGCCATCCAACATAAGCTGCAACGCCAACAATACTGCCAAAGAATGAAGCTCTTAAATGCCGATCCTCCTGCAAATGAAACAATGTGTCGATAGATGTTAAGCACACTCATGCGCTCACGCACAGTGCAAGAGTGTAGTTCTGCACACAGGCAGATGAGTAATACAGTAAAACCTCGTTATAACGAAGTTGAAGGGGGAGCAGTAATTACTTCGTTATAACCATTAGTTTGTTATAACCAATATCAATTTCATCTATAGGGATTTCAAGGGGAATTGCAATTGCTTCGTTATATCCGATAGTTCGTTATATCCGGGATTGTTATAACTAGGTTCTACTGTACTACAAGCATTTCTGATCAGGAACGGTACATACCTTGTCATTCAAAAATGTGATCATGTGAGACAGCAGGACATCGTTTGCTGTGAAAGACAGAAAGGGGTTTCACAATTCAAATAATGAAATCACAATTAACAACCAATATTCACTGCAGTACAAAAACTTCAGCTTTGCTCACTTCGGCACAGCAACACAAATGGAGACAAAACTTCAAGAAATACCATGAGGTTCCATACCTTTCTGCCGGCCAAAGAATAAGCACAGCCGTTTGATCCCTTTCTCCAGAAGCATCTGCTTGACTATGTTACAGGAGTCGGTCAGCAAAGTAGACACCATCTGCTGAACCATATGCTGAAGGGCTTGAAGCTCAGAATCATACGAACCCTGAAGAGGCCAACAAAGCATCGGTCAATAATAGATCAACCACAACCTATCTCCACAACTGCAGCCGTGTGCTTGTTCTGCAGAGGCACTGACACCAAGACATCAAGCAGTAGTGCCTTTCAAGCCTTTATTTCTTGACTGAAGGCATTTGTGCGCTAAGCAGCTTTGGCTTCCAACTACCAGGCATTCAGTTTGGCATCATAAACAGTAAAAAAAAACAGGTAAGTGATGACAGGTACACTTTTTGCCATACCTGTGCCAAAAGCCAGCATCAAAATTGAAACATGCAAAGTGCTTGTTTGTTCCAAACACTCCGTAAAGTCACACTGCCTGAGTTTCGATGCCTAGTGCTAATCTCGGTGGCCAATTTTGCATGACTCTAAACATCTTGACAGGTTGTGCTGCTGATGAAGATCAACAGGCAAAAGCAGCAACATAATGGCCATAGCAATTCATAACTGCATTATCATTGCATCTGCATTGTATTACTGTACATGCAACCAGCAATTGCTAACACACTAAATACACTAAATACAACTCTACACTTATTGCAATACTAGTTAAGTCTGTGATGTCTTATTCTTTCACATAAAAGGAAACACACAATATGATTTACTGCTTACCTGGTGATGATGTTGAGCCTGTACAGTTGGCTCAACATTTGTGCCATCTGGGGAAGACACCTCATGCTGAGTGCCCAGGTCCAGAAATCTGTTTGAATAATCATCATTGATGTTGAACACAAGCATCACAAGAGGTTGAAAAGAAAAAAATGCTATGAGAGCTACAATTCAAAGGTTTAGCAAACTGCAAGAAAGCCTGACAAGTTATATGACTTATTTCACAGCATACATAGACTGAGACAAACATGCATTCTCTATCTGAGGTCTGCTTTCCTCGATTTCGTTTTCTTTTTTTTTTTTTTAACTAGCAATTTCCTCACACTATGAGGTCCTATAGGTTTTGCTCCTGCATCAATGCTCAGGGTGCTCTAGTATTTAGGACAACTGTGATGTGTTACTCACACACCTTTTCTTGTCCCAAAGTTTCAGAAATGACTGAACAATAGTGATGTGGTTGTTACAACCATATTTAACATCCTACAAAGAAAGCCATTCAGCCATACAGAATGACAGAAGGAGCAGTCATGGCCATCAAATTAGTCTCAAATGACGTGCCTCAATGAAACCCATTTAAAAGAACTTGGGGGAAATGCTTTTTTAAACTAACTGCAAGCTGACAAAAGTATCGTATGCAGCACTGGCAAATACGGAATATGAGGAGTCCAGAACATACTTCAGTGCAGTGTCAGCCAAGAGCGCAATGTTTTCTGCAAGCGCCATTCGCACAATGACAGCGCTGTCCAGCGTGACGTGTACCTGCAACAGAAAGGCAACAAGGCAACAGCAAATGCAGAAAGCTGTGCCAAACGAGGATCTTGTTTTAAGAGCGTGGAACAGGCTTTGAACCAACATGGATAGCATAGCAGAGAATTGGGCAAGAAAGATGCATGGGACGTTAGCACTGGTGCCATATTTTGGTTCCTTACCATACAGCTAAGGACATAACTTGACAAGGAATGAAAAAAAAAAAAAAGAGTAGGGTCCCAATAAACTGAAATCACTTAATTGCAACAAGTCTCTTACTTGGTTGGTTTTATATTTAAGCAATGCATAAAGCTGTTGCTAAGTGGAACCAAAATCCCTACAACTTCCTGTAAGCGCTCTCAAGAGAGGAACAATATGAAATGTGGGAGTGTGCAAATATTCCACATTTTGAATAATTTTCTAATAGTGTTTGCTATTCGATTCGATTTGCACTTTTACTATTCAAACTATTCGAAGATGGTAATTAAGAGAAAAAAAAATGTGCTAAGTCTCGTGACAAGTGGCCCATTCCCGCGTGTAGTACACTTCACCGCATAACACCCGTGTACTGTGCAGCAAAACTAAAACTTATGTATGCCGCAAAGCTAACGCCTGTGTAGTGCGGCAAAGCTAACACCCATGTATTGTGGCGAAGCTCACACCGGCGTACTGAGGCAAAGCTAACAACGGCGTACTGCGGCAAAGCTAGCACTCACGCATAGCGGCGAAGCTAACACGCGTGTACTGCAGTAAAGTTAGCTCAGCTATCTGTTGCACAGTTCTCTGTTGGACTGTTCTTCATGACTGGAATAATACTGTAGGAGAACACTAGTCATGCAATTAATCTTTTTTTGCCCATGTTTAGCAGCACCTTTCACCACAGTTTAACATGGTATCATTCAAATAATATTAGAAAAATCTTCGATTCAATTCCCACTTTAACATAAATATTCGAGTTCGCTTCACACTCAAATTTTGCTATTTCCACAGCTCTAATGAAACATTTTTCTTGTGACAGCTGCGTGCTATCCAGAAAGCCATATTTCATAAGCTCTGGCAAAGACTGTCTTATGCGAGTGCATGCTATTTGGCCACTGAGCAGAGATCAGCAAGAGCTATTCCTTTTAATACACCACTGGTGCCTTCTTGAAAGTGAAGCTAGCAAAGCATAGCCCATCCAACAGCTGTCAACCATGTCCTACACAACAAGACAAGCAGGCTAACACATTGACCTCTTTATGGTTAGCATATTTAACAATGTTAACAGGGTGCACAACAGACATTGCTGCACCAATTCTCCAGTAAATGGACCTCTCGTTAAATGGAACATATTTTTATGGTTCCAAGATTGTGGATATGGCAATCAACAAGATTGTGGTGTATATGACAAAAGAAGAAGCCTTGAGCACAGTGCACTTTCGCTGAGGTTCCAAGCCTATCAAACCCTCCCACTGAGAGACTTACCAAGTTTGGTAAGATGTACTCCGGAAACACATTAGCATCACTGAAAAGAAAAAACAACAGGCATCTGTGAGCACCGTTATTTCAATTTTTACAGCAGAAGCAGTGTCACCTCCTTGGTAGGGTGTCAATCGGTGCCAGGCAGGTTGTCAGCGTCTCCACAGCTGCAGCCCGAACTCGTGGGTACTTGTCATTGATGAGGTACAGCTGGAATGTGGAGAAAAAGTTGTGCGAGTGCACCATGCTACATTACAAATTAAACACAGTCCCTCCTCTCCCCGTAACCCTGTCTGCCACACATGGCAATAGCCTTAGCAATGCCACTGCTGTTTTTTTTCCAATTAGGTTACGCGAGAAATAGCCCTGTGACAAGCAACAGACAGTGGTACTGCCATATAACTCAGGATGGTCATCGAACTGTTGGTCGGACCCACACCGGAGACACCACACGTTTCTTATGGAAAAAAAGGCAAGCTGTGCTGTGACAGAATAGGAGAACACACACCATAAAACAATGCTTCCACACTGCAAATATGATGCTCACCAAATCAAACTAAACTGTCTGGCTGTCTCGTTTGCTTTTCCACAATAAAAAAACTGATGCCAGGACCTACCAGAAAAATATTTCTGTGGGTTCAATGACAAAGCTAAACTGGCACAACTGTTTTTATTTGTTCCACTGTATGATCAGCACATAAGCAGAGTCAACAGCTCTAACACTATTTGTGTTAAAATATTCATCTTGTAGGAATTAAGATTAATGATTGTGTACTGCACAACATCTACGACTTAATATGTGACAAACACAAACAGAAAAGAAAAAAAACTTAGAAGGTAGGCCCCATACTTTATTTACTGTGAGGAATTTTATGAGAAGTAAGCAAAGCAAAAGCAATTTTTAACTCGGAATCAAAAGATAATTTTCCAAGCTAAAATTAAGGAAAACAAATTCTATGTAAGTAGAACATACAATCAAAGCAAAATGTACACTAAAGAAGAATGGTTAATTTCGAAAAAAAAATGTGTAGTTTATTTGAAGCCTGAACATGGCCCAAGAAATATACCAGCAGACTTGGTGCCTTTACCTAGCCTGTGAGGGTTTACTCGTCAGCAGCCAGCTCGCAATAAGATCACGTGCTACGTGACACCTTCTGGTATAGATAGTGTTCCACACTCACCACTATGGCTACATGCAATGCTGGCTAACACTCCAGAATTATATGTACAGATATACCTGTAAAGTGGACAGGGGAATGACCACCATTATAGCTCTGTTGGTTGAGCATTGGATGCATTATCCTAAACTTGCAGGTACGATCCCTACTGACGGCAGCTGGTTCTTCATCCACTTATGTTAATTCCTTCCTACTTGTCATAATTGTTACACAACAGTTAAAACTACAATTATTATGTCCTCTATGCCTTCATTTATTCCTTGTCTGTTGGATTGTTGCCTCTAACAAAGAAACAAGCCCTTGATCCATTCCCTTCCTTACAAACGTTCAGGTTATGCATATGAAGTCTAATACCATACCATGTATGGAAGCAGCCGGTCAAGGATAATGTCACTGCTCAGCCGTGGGCAGAGCTCGCGAATGAGCTCGAGTGCCTGGAGCTTGGCCGAGCAGTGCTTGAGGCTACGCAGGCAGGAAGTGAGAACGGCCACCACAATGCAGAGACCCTCGGATCCTGCCGGGGGCGGCGACAGTGTGGATGGTGAAACGTGGTCGCCCTCGCAGCCAGCCAAAGTTCCACCGGCCTGTGCCCCCTTGGGCAGCACGAGTGAGTACAGGATGGCATGGATGTCTTGCCGTAGCCTGCGCGGTATGAGGATTACTATGACTTTGCGTAGTATGATGGGGATGTACGCGTGTGCGCAAGGCACAAGGGAGGCCCACCTCCTCCCCCCCTAATCACTTGAGGAGGTGCAAAATCTGGCCCATACCCTTACGTTGCACTATGTTTTGATGGAAATGGCTTCAGCGGGAGGGGGCTAGGAGAAGGAAGCAGTGCTGCAGTGAACCCCTTCCCCCCCCCCCCCCCCATTTCCCCTACTTCTCCAATAGGAAACTCCGTGCATGCTTATGCCCACGCCATTGCATAGCTCGATCATCGTTAACGAAAATGCTGTAGCTGTACGTGTAAGCTATACCCATGCAATGTATATGACCAGTGCAGTGTCCAAGTGAAGCACAGTGGTCTCAGCAGTCTGACCAGCACAGTGATCTTAGCGAATCAATGAAGTATTTATTGATGTCGAACACTTGAGCACAAGGTGTGCGACCTGAAAGCAACCAGTTATATCCAGCATAATACAGCGAAGCATGACGCACCTAGCAACTTTCTCATCTGGTGACAGGGTAAGCGTGGCGAACTCCTTGATGTAGTCCCCTAGGAATGTGTAGAAATACTGCGGAAACACTCGGTCCCTCTGCTGGTCCAAGTACTGCTCTGCTGATAGGCGCTGGCTCGGGTCCTTCTGCAGCATGTGCTGGATCATTTCCTGTCATGTGAAGAGGAAGAGAGACGTTTCAGGGCATGTCCAGGGGCTGGCCAGCTTTTATAGACTACTGCAGTGCTTATCGAACGAGGATGTTGAGTATCATAACAACACTGACTTACAGTATTGTTACTCTGCCTGATGGACAAAGCAATGGTAGGATTTAAGAAAAAAGCCAAGGTGCTGCAGCAACCAGGTGCTGTTTCATGCTCACTACAGATCAAGTGCAACATCTCATTCATATAGAATGTCTGCTTTCAATGCAAATATCACAACTGTCTATCACTTAGACGGAAGTCGATTGACATCATCCATTACTTGCTGCACGGCTTGCCAATGCAATTGGGTTGCCAATGTAGTCCAGTGCCGCACTGAAATTTTCTGGAGTTGGATAACTTATAACCACACCATAACATAAGCACAACAGATCATAACCACAACATAACAGAAGTGCAACACAGGGGAAACATAGGCGAATCACTGCTCCACACTTTCTACATCTTTCATGTTGAGAGGAACTGCTTTACCACAGGGTTTTTATGGCTCATTCAAGAGTTGCTGCTGCCAATTTGAAAATTCATTACTGCACATGAAAGTAAAGAAAAATAATTCTTGTGTACAAGCTAAGCTGAACATGCAAAAACCAGCAAATGGGAATGGTACATTGTAAGGAGCTACAATAGAGTGTGTTGGTTAGCCTACTTCAGCTCACAGTGCTGCCGTAAGCTACTCCTGTAGAAAGTTGACGAACCGAGCCTGGTGCCGTCAAAGTTCTTGCAGCTATACAATGTGGCACTGAAGTGGAACTTACAGCCGGCCCCTGATCATTAAGAGTGCATTAATGTAAATGCATTATTGTGGAAATGGTGTTCCTTCTTGGAAGATGTGATTCTGTACCACACGTTTTTAGACATCAAAATAACTTGCTATGTAGCACGCCTCGCACAGGCTCCGCTCCCCTTGTTCTCCTAAAATGGGTCCTAAGAAAGTTCTGTTTGTGCAGTAAGCTACAGGTGTCGAGTAGCACGTGATCCAGCTGTGGCCAATCGAAAGAAGCTTTGCTAAAATTAAAGAGCAAAAGCTTATTAAAGAAAGCGCACTTGCCCGAAGATCGACATCATCAATCTTCTCCAGTATCTTGTCTGGACTGTACTCCCCACTTCTATACGAAAGCAGCTGGGAGAAGTAGAATGGGGGATGTCCCTCTGTAAACAGCTCGGTGAGGACACAACTGCAAGAAAGAGGTGGGAAATGCATGTGACACCATCAATAAAAAAAAAAAAAGGTAAAATGTAAAGGCATAATGCTACAACCTTGATTGTACAAAATAGCAAATGAGAGTGCCCTGGCGTGTGCACATGCAATTTGCCAAAGATACTAAACATACACAAAGTTCTTTGGATGCTATTCCCATTAGAATGTGGCTGCCATGGCCAGAATCGAAAGTGCAACTTTTTGCTCCACAGTGAAATGCCACAGCCACTGAGTCACAGTGGCTGGTAGAACACAAGGAATTCGTAATTGTTAACTTACTCATCATGCACCAAAGCCAAAAGCACTCTTGCCATGTGGCGCCCACTAGAACATGGCCACTACAACCAAAGGTCTCATACCGCAGCCTAAGCCATAGTCAGAAAGTTAGCAGAGCAGGCTTTTTACTTGATTTCATAAGTTATCATACCCAAGCGAGAAGATGTCCATGGCAGGAGTCAATTCCCCAGTGCCGATGCCTTCCTCGGGCAAGTAGTGGCTCGAGTCAGGGTTTAAGGTCTTGACAAAGCGCTCTGGTGCTATGTTGCACGTCCTTCTCCGAGACGTGTCAAAGAAGTATGAAAAATCTGCTGGGTTGTCCTACGAGTAGTGAGAGCCAGAAAGAGAGAGATATACAGTGATGAGTGAACACAAACAC
This sequence comes from Hyalomma asiaticum, assembly GCA_013339685.2. Classification (NCBI taxonomy): domain Eukaryota; kingdom Metazoa; phylum Arthropoda; class Arachnida; order Ixodida; family Ixodidae; genus Hyalomma; species Hyalomma asiaticum. Next base: position 49,051,360 of record CM023484.1, read on the forward strand.
TTCCTGTGTGCGATACATGCAGCCACCACACTGTCAACACAGCTATATATTCTTCACAGTGAACAGTGCAAAGTGAACAAGCACTTAAAGATCAAATATTAGTGCATTATGTTGTTTACTCTCATATGCATGCTCGGAGTAAATTAATTCAATGAGATTTCATGTGCCAAAACCATAATATGATTATGAGATGCAACATACAGGGAACTCTGTTGATTTTGACAACCTGGGGTTGTTTGACGTGCCCCTAAATTTAAGCGCACAGGTATTTTTGACTTGGCTTCCATCAGAACACAACCGCTGTGTCCTAAAGCTTAGCAGCACAAAACTTTATCCACTGACATACTACAGTTAGTATCTCCACATTTGCCTTGCGATAATAATTATCAGGAATTTATACAGCACCCCCCTACACACCCCTAACAACCCCACCAGATGGATCACCACACCTCCGAAAAGCTTTCCTGCTAACCTATTACTCTGTATCCACACCCTCTCATGTTCTGGTAACGCCGTGGGTGACACCCCTCCAGAATCGAAATTCTGGATAATCCTCTGATCACTACAGACACCCCACTCTGTTTCATGAACTATGTGTGAGATAGCTCGAATAACTTTAGCAGCAAACAGCTGGATATGGCAGATTCGATTATATAGTGATTTATGCTTAATTAAAGAGAGACAAATTGAGCGAATGACAGTCTTACCTCTGGCAAGTATGTGGGCTTGAAGCTAGCGAAGTCTGTCAGGAGGACCCAATACCACCCTGTTACCATGATGTTTTCTAGCTTTATGTCCCCATGGCATATCTGAAAAGGTACACAACCGATATCAGTGCACCTGTCAAAACAGGCCAGTGTAACGAGATTGTAAAAAAGCCAACCCACTTACCCCGAGTTTATGAGCTTCAGCTAAAGCATGAAGCAGCTGGAACGCGATCCAACGCTTCTCAATGGAATTGAGGAATGGTCGTGTGCTGATGCGATCGTAAAGGTTATCTTTGATGAACTGGCGAACAAGCAGACCAGCCTTGTCATTCTCCTTGAAAATGAAGCACACAGAAAGGGAAACATCAGAAGAAAATATCTTTTTATTAGGCAGGAACAAATCGTATTGAAGAGTAAACATTGCATCACGGGACACCACCTCTGACAAATACTCTCTCAGCCGAAATTCACTGTTTAAGAAAATGCAGTTAACAATGAACAATGTGGCAGTGCTATAGCTACATAGCTACATTCGTGCAAGTTTACATCATTTCTTCACGTCAACATAAGCATCTGCTGCAACAGTATATCACATAAGGTAGCCCATAACATCTACATTAGCATACTAATACACACAGAAATGGCTGTTAGTGGACAGAACTTACAACAACTTTCTGAAAAGGGAGTGCATTTGGAACGGCCGACAAAACTCTCCGTATTCCTAGAAAAAAAAAAAGAAATGCATGAGAATGAATGTCAATCTGCAATACACAGACGTCGATACATGCAGTGTACACCAAACTATCCACATAAATAACAAAAGCTTACGTTCAAGAGTCTCCTTGTGGGGAGCAAGTGGTAAGGAGGGATCATGGATGGCAAAGACCTTTACTATGGCAAGGCCCTCTCTGTGAAACAAAAAGAAAAAGTGTGGTTGCGTAGAATGATTTAGTGGTCCAGATACAATGAGCCATCCACTTGTGAACATTGCCACTTACTTGCTTTTAACGCGGGCAACTTTGAAGAACCTTGTGCTACCCAAACTGCAAGAATTAAGTGTGAGAACACAATGACACTGACGCCAGTAGCCAGTAATTTACATTCTGCATACAACTTGGGGCGACCCATGGAAACCTAAGCAGTAATGCAGCGAAACTTAGTTTTTATTATAATTTTATTCAACATGCTCTCCCCTCGAAGAGATTTTTTTTTTTTTTTAGTTCCATGACATACTTGTATAGGCGATGACTAGTATCTTTTGACTATCTTCTCATTTCCAGTTCTGGGTATACTACTTTTTGTTGGCAATAGGAAAGTCCTTCAATATCTTGGAATAGTTTACACCAAATCTCAATTTTTTTCTGCACTTTAGTAGTATGGATAATGGAAGCAAAACAACATGACATCTTCGACGTAGGCTAGTGCAGGGACCAGCTGGAATAGCAGGAGCGTGAAACATCTGTGTATCATATTCCTGTGCTATTCGTCTATTAGTATATACACAGAGCAGAGGTAAATAGCGTATATACAGTAACACTGAGGTGCCTGAGCTTGTTTCGAAGCATACGCTACTGTTGTACGTAGCAGCTTTGTGCAACTTGGTAGTCAGGACAAGCGTAAAAAAGCAGCAATGGCATGATCACAGGTAGGAGTATGTTTAACTGCTGCATAATATTTTCTTTCTTTTTTGCTAAACTCCCCTCCCTCAGATAACTCTGAGCTCCGATAAGAATTGAGCATCAGATGTACTGGGCATCCATGGTATGACACTTTAGGATTACCACTAATTCTCTCTTTCTGTCCAGCCAAATTGCATTGCAATACCAAAGTTGTCTCGGTACGTTGGAACAAAGTTCTCAAGAATTCACTTATTTTCTCTCTTAACCGGGAACGCTGTACACTACATACATGCTGCGGCATGCACACTTAGACCCCGACAACACAGCAGCGACAACAAATATCACGCTCACCAATCGTGACAGCTCGAGCAAGGTGGATGACGCGAGACACTCACTTTTTCTCGAAAGTGAAGTCCGGCAATTCGGTCAGGTAGTGTTCTACGGGGTATATCTGCGACGGGGCGATACCCGCAAGTTGATTCCCCATCGCGCATCTGCAAAACACACAGCGGTCACGACAAGGTTTGACCACCACTCGAACGATGACGGTCAGCGCAATCGAAAAACGCCTACGTGCGCGCGAAAGACCTCTGGAGCCTTTCGTCCACTCAGGAGGCGTGCTTAGCCAGGTGTTATCTCTCCATCCCGTAACTTCTAGTTTGTCATCGACGATCCATCTCGTCACTTGCGATCACGATAAGCGATCACACTCCCGAATACAACGACAAGCATCACGTAAACACAGCTGATGAAGTCAGCGAGCACAGGGGCACAGGCGCGAAGGCGAAACAACAGGTAGCAAAAAGTAAACCGCAGTTTCGCTTCTTTTGGGGTGTCTTTAAGTCACCGTATTTCACGTTAAAATATAAAACAACACTAATATTTATGAAAGCTAACAACTAGGTGTTTTGTTGGTTAGGTAACTTTGTTACTGTTGCAAGTTTTTGAATGATCTAATTACGAAACTGTTTAAACTTTGTCGTTTGCCAGCGTTTTAAAAATGGCGGAGTACGTAGCAGTCGGTGACAAGTTCACGTCGCCGGGTTTCAGTCCGACAAACTGTACGTTTCATAGCGTACTTCGAAGCACACTTGCACTGATCGATTGACTTAGTTGTCACGCTTGCCACTGAACAGAAAAACGGGTTGTTTCATCAGGCTAGAGAGGTCGTTCTTTCGGGGGGCGTGTTCTGCTGCTCTCTGTTCCGCAGTCCTGAAAGTTTTGCGCGGACTTTTCTTTTGACGTTGTCGTTTATGCACTGACACGTTTCACTAAACACTGTCCTTAGCTTACACGCAAGTGTCTTTTCTAAAGGTTAAAGCGTGGCCTTGTCGCTCACTTTGCGCCGAATATGTAGGGCGCGTTGCTTTCGCTTCCTCAAAAAATTTTGAGACAATCGGTCAAGACGCGTGTGTTCTTGATGTTGATAATGTGCTGCTGTTCGCTTGTAGTCACATTGCAAGTTCAGCACTAAGCGAACGTGCCAGTCTCTTCTCATGTGCCCTACGAGTGTCGTGTCAGTTGATTATTGGGTCAATGTATTTTTTAAAATTGTTTTCCAGATGTGAAGAATCTAGTTGAAAGCTCCGTCAGGATAGATGCGATACTAAACGAGAGGCAACAGATTGCAAACCTCGCTGACGAAACCAACAACTTGTTGAAGAAGAATGTCTACAAGAACTACATGCAGTTCATCGAGACTGCGAAGGAGATCTCTTGTATCCTTTTCATTTTGAAAATTCTTTTTGCCCTATCTTCACCACACAGTTTACTGAGAAAGTCAGTGGATGTGCAAAATGCTTTGTCGATTACTTCCATCTACCCGTATACACACATTTGCACTTATGTGCTTTATTGTTGTCATCTGATTGCACAAGGCCAAAAATGTGGTGTACTTTGACTGCTCATTGACCTTCTAGCTGTTTACCGTGTATTTGTAGCATTGATTTTGATAGTCATGTTTTGCTGCTCATGCTCGCACGTCATTGCACTTGCATGCATACTACGACCTACCTTAACAATTCGCTGCTTGCATCCAGATCTGGAGAGTGAAATGTACCAGCTTAGTCACATGCTTACAGAGCAACAGAACGTCATGCAATCTTTGCAAGAAATCTCCATCACGGACAGCAAAGGTGGTGTCTTAATTCCTTGAAAGTGTCTTTACCTGCCACTGAATAGTGTTGCTACTGAATCTCCTTGTGTGCTATGTACATATATACATTTTCCCGCATCTTTAATTTAATTGTTGGAACTTGAAAGTGGTGTGCCGCACATAGAGGAGTTGGTCAAATGTTTCATTGCCTGAACTTGTTTTCTCGCATGGTGGTGTTACGTGCTAGGCAATGTCAGCGCTAGGTTGAAACAGCTCTTGTGCATATATGTCTGTTTTGTTGACAGTCATCTATTGAAATCTATTGCACATTTGATTTTTATTTAGCTCTTTAGCATACTAGACATGAATCTCTCTTCTTGAAGTCCTTACTCCCCATGTGTATTTTGTACACTTATAACTCAGTCGAATAGCAACCTTCCTAAACTTGTTTTCTCAGTTTTTTGCTTGTGATTTCATTCTTATATTCATCCAGCTGGCATTTATTCAGTCAGTAACTTGTGGCATTGCTTGCAGTGCAAATGTATACAGTGCATGCGCGTCTGCATTCTGACCCAGTCAATTTTATAGGGTCTACAAATAATGTGTCCACTTCGGAGAAGAAGGAGGAGGACCCACGGCGAAGCCTCTCTACACTTTTGGAAAAGGTTGAAGGCTGCACTGTACGTAGAACCTTTAACTGCTAACCATGTAATGCAACAGGGCAAATTGTAATGAGCTTGTGGTTAAATATCTGTTACAGCTCTTGTTTTCTTTTGTCTTTCTGTTCAGCGCCTCCTTGATGTGAAGGACAGACATATTGTCCGCGCTGGCGAAATGATGGAAGTGAGAGACGATGGCGTAGAGTGCAAGATTTATGTTGTGCTGCTATCTGATGGGTTGCTGCTCGCTGACTGGCTGCCTCATAGGTAAGAAGGCACTTTTTATTTTCTCGATTCTCTTCTTCTTGTCATTTTGGTTGTGGTGGTAGCACGTGTGTCTCTACTTCAGCTAAATTTACATTATTTAAGAGTCTAGCGTTCAGCAAAAAATTATCTGGTCGGGAATGCTCATAGTCAAAGGTAAAGAGTAGTGAAGAAGGCTCCCATACAAGCCTTAACGCATCTTGTTGTTTACAGGTTCTTTTTTGCTATTTGGTTGATGTCTTTCTTTACCTTTGGCATCATTATTTAATTTTTTGGGTGGTATTGGGGCTTTGTGGTTGTTCTTGTAGTGGTGTTACGCATATCCCTCTTTTGAATTAGTTTTTTTCTTATTTTTGTTTTCTTTTTCCCAAAGGAGTACCAGTGCACATTTTTGAATTAATTGAAGCTCTGTTGCACATGTGCCCTTACTGCTAAAAGGATGACATTAGTACAAAGACAAAAAAATATGTAATAATTTAATGCTGTAAAGTTGGTTGGACTCAACGGCACAGAGGAATGTTGGTTGACATTGCGTCTCGCTAAGGCTAGGGCCTAGGTATGGGAATGTTACTCACTGAAATACACATATTAACAAGAAGGCTCACATATTACTTCCCCTTTGCCTGCCTGTGGTAGCCACAGCGAATGCAGTATTGGCACAAGCATACAGTATTATGATGTTACAACACATCCGTTTTTTTTTTTTTTTTTTTAGCAGTGAATCCAAAGCCCTTTAGATACAAGACATTCTTGGTCCATGGACAACACCACCTAGGCTTCGAATGCAACAAGAGCACTTGTGACCATTTTTTTATTTAGAGACACTGGTCTTGCTGAAGTAATTTGGTTCATGGTTCATTGAGTGCTGCGTTATGTTTCGCACATACTCTCTGTATTGTCCACCATGTAGTTATGATTTTATTCATCAAAACCATTCGGAGCGTCGTGGAAGGTCGGTCAAAGCTCCCTGATCAACTCAACAAAGACTCTCTCTCTCTCTCTCCTCTTCCTTTTCTTTCTTTCTTTGTCAGGAGAGGCACCGTCCAGTACCGGTTCCAAATGCTCTATGAGCTGGACAATCTCGCAGTAGTAAACGTGAAAGAGGACCAGAGTAAGTCACTTTTTTTAGTAGTGCATCTATGCTCCATTCTTGGTCACCCTGATTGATTCAGAGTTATTAGCCTGCAGCAGTTTGAGCATATGCATTTATGGTTCCTCCATATTTTTTTCTGTATTCTTACGCTTTCTCTTCACTTTTGATGCTTGAGGCCAGCAAGTATTTTATGGGAACTATGCAGCATGGAAGTACTCAATGTACTAAACAATGAGCAGATGTGACTCGGAAGTGAATTGGAGTTGTTATGATCATTGAAAGTGCCAAATGTACAATGAATGCTAACATATGTTCTCACTGTCTCCTGAGAGTATGGTCCAAATTCTGGTATAGAAGCTGCACACCTAAGTAATACTGATGCTCACTTGTGACTGAGGACCATAAACTGTGACCATGAAGTGCTCTGCTTTATTTTCAGAAGCGAAGAACTGCTTCAGGATACTAACATTCCCACACGCACGACAATTTCAGTGTGAAACTGCTGCTGAGAAGGTAAGTGCACCATAGTTCGTGCTCTTTGCTGCTGGCTTGTTCAAAAAAGTTAGATACAATCCAGTGTTGTTTAATGATGCTCAGGCAAACTTGTAATTGAATTGAAATGCCTGAATGAGATTCTCAAGGCATTCAGCGTATGTTCATCTTGCACCTACAGAGAATCTGGATGGAAGCAATAGAGCAGACGAAACAAGCCAAGATGGCTGCTGTTTCCCTCAAAAGGGAATCTGCCCTGCTTGACCCAAAGGGAAGCCTGCTCAGTATTGACAACAACCGTAAGTTTTTTTCCGGCATCTGTTAAGAGGACTTACTTTTGTATTAAAGAAATACTCCTTAACTTGAAGCCATGACTCGACTTGGTTGAGTGCCAATGAAGGAACACCTGATGTACACGGGCACAAGATTCTCACTGTGTTTCCTTAGTTCATGAGAGGTGTTAAGACAATTTCAAGCATTAAATTCAAGTATTAACTTGGACTTAAGCTACTTTTCTGAAAACAGGGGTTGATGTGCACGTGGAACGAGGGTTGGTGTGACGATAATCTGTTTCAGTGACATGAAAGCAACCTGTCAGATAATTTTTCCTCTTGTTAAAGCTACATTTCACCTCACTTACTCGGTGAAATGTGCCAGAAGCTAGGTGTCATGTCAGCCAAGCAGAAAAAAAAAAATGTAGCTCCTTCACTGTTCGCATCTCGTCACCCCTGATAGAATGTTGGCTAAATAGGAAGTCAGTGCAAGTGTTAGCACTTAGCATTGACCAAACCATTAATAATGTACACCTGGTTTGGTGATCACCTAACATTAGCTTTGGCCTTCACTTCTTGACTTCACTTCATCACTCCAATTCATAATGTGGGTGAGTCGGTGTACAAGGCACGTGTGCAAAGGATACAAAGCACATGCAGAAACGACCTGCTTTACCAGCACTATTTTGTCAGCGCACCTTTCCAATGTGGTTAAACTAAAGTGCCGACGAACTCTAGTGACAGTTCACCATTCAAGCTATCACATAAGATGTGTGCCATCATGTCAATTTGTTGCCATGGTTCAGCCTATTTGATGAGCCTGTTGGCCCTTTACATGGGCTTGGAATAATTAAATGTGAGGACAGTGGAAAGAAACAGTGACATATGAACACACACATGCCAATATATGGCCTCCAAGTACCCACCCATCTTAGGATAATGTTGCAAGAATATGCAAAGATATAGCTTAAGCCACCTAGTTTGCCTACGTCCTCAGCAAGACCCAGGCCTGTGTATCTTGGTGTCAGGTGGGCCAGCTACGTGTACAGTGTGCAACTTCAGCCTCAAAGTCGTGGAGAGCATGTTGTCATCACGTATCTTAACAGTCACATAATACATATTGCTTGGGTGTTGTGTAGTGCCCTGAGGCCACAGGTCCTCATTTATTACAGATGATATGCATATGTGGGTGTTGGTGTATTTAGATGTTCATACAGAGATGAAGACTTTACATAACATATGAATCCAATGGGAAATGATGCCAGAGAAAGCATAGGGGATCTTCTATAGTTTTTTGCTAATGTGCGTAAGGGAAAATAAAAATTGAATGAAGGAACAACCTGTTTCCAGTGGGGCCGAACTCGCAATAGTTGTAATGTTGTGGATCCGATCACCCCCAGTGGTATGTTGTTTCTTTTTTTCACTGCCATTATTATTAATGTCATTATTACTGTATTTAATTTACAAAACTACAAGTAACAACCCGCTGTGCTTTCTTTGCTTTCATTTCCTGTTGTCTCCATGTGGCTGTGTCTAGTAGAAGCAAACCCTTTGACCAGTTTTTCTTGTTTCCTTCGTAGCATAGCATGTAATAGTACTATGCAAAAGATTGCGTGGCTCAACCTTTGTGATAGATATGTTGGAACAAACTGTCATTCACATTGTCAATTCTACATGTTTAACAACACAGGTAGCCTACAGATAAACAAACCAAGGACAAGAATAGGTGATCATCGAAGCAATACCACAGGTTTGGCACCAGTACTGTAGCTTTTCCCACATCTGTCTTCTGTGTCGTTACATTCTCTTCATGTGGTGTTAAGACTGAGCGATGCGGCTTGTTCTACAGTGTGCAAAACTTGTCTGTTTGCACAGCTTTTGACGAAGATGAAGCCGAGGAGTTGTACGAGTGCGAGAGTGGGGCCATCCTTCCCGAATGGTTGTCTGAACTTCCTGAGGACCTCGATGTTTGCGTGGCTGAGAGGGATTTCGAGGGGGCTGTCAACCTTGTTCTGAAGACTGAGGAGCACTTTGCTCTGTACCCGAATGCCAAGCCGCTGGAAGAGATGAAGTGAGCTGGCACTTTGTTCTGCACTTGAAACGAAAACCTGTGCCTTAAATGCAGTGAGCTTGAAATGGAAGATTTTGCATTTAACATTGCGATCCTTCTGCTCTTTGCTTTTAGGAAATGAAATCTTAAAAAAAAAAAACTAACAAAAATCTGGCTCCTCAATTCACTCACCATCCTTCATTCGTCCCTTAATTTCTGGTGTTCTTGCATATTCGTATCAGGTTTATCACGATGCACTGTTGTATCAAGACTCATTTTGCATTTTTCACTGAACTACAATATTCTTTCTTCCATGGTTGTGCCTGGTTTGAATCCACAGGTGGTGCGCTTGGCCATATTTAAGCCTTAGCCAGCCCAGAAATTAGTGTCCTCTACCATTTTACACATTTAACTGTGTCTGTCACATTACAGTAATCATGAGACTTTTATATCGTGTGCGAGCGTTAGTAGGCACTGTGATGTTTGTGCATTTATTTTTCTTGTTTAAAGCGCACTACTGACAAAATTAGTCCTTTTCTCATTTCTAGCTCAATTCGACATTTTCTGGGTGTGGGGCTTGCATTTCCAGGAGATCAGTTTATGCAAATTATAACCCTTTGAAGCTAAGCATGAAAGAAACTTTGTCTTCAGTATTAGGAAAACGTCCTACTTCATTTGGCATATTCAAATTCTTGAATAGTTTTTGAATGGCAGCTGGTGTTCGATTTCATTTGCACTTCACTTTTGCAATTTGAAGCATTGAAGCTTGTAAATAAAGGGCAAAGTGTGCTATGTCTGATGACAACTGGCTTGTTCTTGCATGTAGTATGCTTGGCTGCATAATTCAGTTATACTGCAGTAAACTTAACGCTCACATACTGTGGTGAAGCTACCGCTTGCTTACTAGCGAAGCTACACTCATGTACTGTGGTGAAGGTAACTCGTGCATATGCACAGTTCTCTATTGGATTGTTTTTTTTTTTAGCTTGGCTGTTCTTTTTCTAGGGACGACATTGTAGGAGGACATTAAGCCGTGCATAAAACTTGTTCTGTTTTTTGCCCATGTATAGCAGTACATTTTTTATGTAATTTAACATGGAACTATTCAAAAAGATATTAAAACATTATTTGGAAAATATTCTATTCAACTTGTACTAAAACATTAATATTCAAATTCGCTTCGCACTAAAAATTTTTCTATTCAGACAGCTCTACTATAGACCCATGTGTCAGCTGTTCGGACTGCAAACTAATACACTGCCTAAACTATGCATTTCTGAATCTTGATAGCTGTGCTGTTGCTCATGTTCCAGGCCACGCATAGACTACCGTGTCAAGCACTTGGTTGACGTGTTGACCAACGAGCTGCACGTCTCGCCGGGCCGTTCCCTTCAAGGTGGACCACGAGCAGCACGCCGAGCTGTCAGCTTGCTTATAAAGCTGGGGAAATCATCACAGGTCAGGCGCACTGACATTTTTTGCACCGTTAATCACACATTCTTAAATATTGCACTGTAGTAACCAGTTGCCGTCGTAAGCAGCAATATCCCCTTCAGGTGCTGTGGCCACATTTGTGTATGCAGTCTGTTTTTGCCAGTTCATGTTCTCTTTGTGTATGGTATGAAAGGCAAGACATTATCTTAAGCTTTTCATACTTCAATTAAATATAAGCAAAATGATAAGGTAACGTATAGTCCTACCTTCTAACTTCTTGAGTAGGGTAGCTTAATGGAGAAACATAACAAAGGTGCTTCCATTCTGGGAACGTAAAGCAAGCCAAGATAATGTAATCATTCTTTTCCAATGCGATTACTTTTCACGTTTTGGTAGTGAGCAGCGTTAGAATCAATTGGTTACTATGCTGGTTGTTATGCTGGTGAAAAAAAGGAGCAGAATAAGGAAAAGGAAATCAATACATTTTGCTTGCTTTTGTATAGAGCTGTGCGAATAACAGAATTTTGAGTGCGAAGTGAATTTGAATATTTATGTTCTGTGCGAATCGAATAGAATATTTTTTGAGTAATCTTCGAATATTTTCTGAGTAATACCATGTCAGATTATGGAGAAATGTGCTGCTAAACATGGGCAAAAATTTATTGCATGACTAGTGTACCCCCACAGTGTCATTCCAAAGTCCAATAGGGGACTTGTGCAACAGAAAGCTGAGCTAACTTCACCACAGTATGAGTGTTAGCTCTCCCGCAGTACACGAGTGTTAGCTTCGCCGCATTACGCGAGCGTTAAGCGGTGAAGCGCACTACTTGCGGGAATGGACCACTTGTTACGGGACATAGCATATTTTTCCCCCTTAATTGCCAACTTCGAATAGTTCGAATAATAAAATTTCATTGCGAATCGAATCAAATAGCAAACGCTATTCAAAAATTATTCGAAATTTCGAATATTCGCACACCCCTACAAGTTTTGTAGTAAAAGGAAGAATGGTGTGAAGTGTCGGATGAGCAACCCACTGAGTCGATTCCTGAGATTATGTGCATTAGTTTTCCGAATCTGCAATTTGACCAAATCGCTGTGTGCTGTGCACTTTTCCTCTCAAAGGCTTGCGACCTGTTCCTGAAACACCGCAGCGCCATCTTGAAGTACTCGATGCGGCAGCAGAAGATGGAAGGGGCCACTGCACCGTACATCAAGAAGCTGTGCGATCTCTTCTTCAGCAGCATGGTCGAGACGGGTCGAGAGTTCAGTCAGGCATTCAGCAGCAACAACAGCTGTGCTTCCTGTAAGTTTGAAATGCGCTGCTTGTCCTGTGCGTGTTGCAAGGCTTTGTCTGCTTCCTGCATTTCTTTCTTTGCAGCTGCTGTGTCTATGTAATGACAGCAGTTCAATCGTTGTTAATAGAACGTATATGCATAGAACAAAATGTGTATACTACAGCAAGCATTAACAAATAAAGGGACACTAAAGTGAAAATGTGAAGTGGTTTACTCGATTGTTGTTGATTTTGTAATTTTATGTTTATTATTAAAAGGAGAAAATGAATGTCAAAGTTTTAATTTTGAAGTTCGTGCTGGAACTTCAACCTCGTGATGTCAGAAGGCCAATTTTTTTCTTTCTTTTTTGATTGTCTGGTTTGTTGTTCTCGCCAAATTCACTCCTTCAAATGTTTTGTCCCAAAGGCACCCTTTTCTGAACATGCTCGCACTGACCACTTCCATTTTTTAAAATAAGTACGCGGATTTTTCCCCCCGCCCCTTTTTTTTTTTCTTTGATACAAACAGCAGCGAAATATGGCCCTGTTTTGTGATCAAGCAGCATTTATTGACGTGAAATACTGGGATGTCATTACGGAGCTTATTCTGAAGAGTGTTGTTTGTTCATTGTTTAATAAGCTCCTAATCACACATTTGACTATCACTTTTGTTTGTTTCCCCCTCCACTGGAAGCTTTTGTCGTGTGGGCCAAGGACCAACTTCAAAACTTTGTCAAGCTCTTCTCAAACCATGTGTTCACCACGCAAGTCTCCCTCTCTGTGGCGACTGAGTGTATCCTGGCCGTCCGCACCAACTGTGAACGGGTGAGTTACAAAAGATCTGTGCTGTGGCTCTTACCACTCACCATGTTGAAATTGCAGCACACGAAGGACATGGATGCACACTGAAGCTAACAAACAGGGGTGCAGACTTCCAACTGCTTGTTTGTTTATATTTTGGAAAAGAGAGAACATGCAAGCTGTAGCTATCTATATTGGGCACGTGCAGGACAAATAAATAAAGTTACAGAAACAGAAACAGATAACAAAACACCCTGTGGTATTTAAAAAAGCGAATTCTTTGCCCTGATTACAACCTACAACTCGCTTATAGTATGTCTGCTTATCTGCCGAATGCAGATAGCTGGAGCTTATGGGTTCTATCTTTTCGGGAAAAATTGTCAGCCAGCACCATGTTAGCTAACCTCACGGAGTCCTTCCTCTCTGAGCATGCTGTGATTTCAACATCAGCAGTCACCAACTCACCTAACTTACACCTCTGCTGCAACTCTTATCGCTTCCGCCTGTTGGAGTGCACTATCTGCCACAGCACTTGACACTGCTTTCGAGTCCACTGTGCGCCATCGTACTCAAAGCAGATCTCCGTCTTGTTTGCTTGCACTAGAGATGGAGACGAAGCTGTGTAAAAAGCAAACTACGCATTCCTATTGTTATGTGAAGTGTCCTTTGTGAAACCTCAGCGATGCATTGGGAGTACTTTGGGAGCGGCCTGCTAGCTTCGCAGTGGTGTATATCTCAGAAAGGGAGAGCCGATTCCAAGCCTCTGGCTAGGATAGTGGTATTGCTGTGGTAAGGTGCACATCCCATTGAAGACTGGCGTGGCTCTGTGTACTGATGAGCATGACTTCAACGTGTAACATAAAATAAACTCGATCCATGCTCAAAAAGCATTGCGGGTCTTTGTTCAGGTTGCATTGCTGTAGTTTATAAAAGGTACTACAAATGCATGCTGGATGGGCGGAACATACGGGATCTGTACATTTGCGTCTTAGCCGTATTAGTACATTATGCACCATTCTTGCTGCTTGCATAGCACCCAGCCACTTCCCAATTAGATACTCGAGGATGGATAAATTTTTGTTCGCAGTGCTTACTGCATCTTGCTTAAGGTTGCGTGTCATTTTGAAAACATTCAGTTGTGTAAACTATGCCTGTTAAGACACTTAAACTGGATGGAAGGTGCGTGCCACAGGCTAGTCTCGAATATACCACGAATTTATGAGTAAGCCATTAGCAGCGTCTTTGTAGACACTGCAGTAATCTCATCGGAGTTGTTGCCACACATAAAATTCACACGTTGCAGATGTGCTGATGCAGCTAACATGACTGCAATATCTGTTTTTGACGCATAATAACAAACTTGCAAGTTTCATGCTTGCTTGTTTTTATGCTCCATTTTTGTCTTCAATTTTCTGCAGTTTTTATTAAAAGGTACAGTGTTCGTTAAGTGTGTGTAAATAATTGAAAATTTCATATAGTGAATTGAGTAGCGTTTCATTTGATTCGGTACTCTGGTCGAATGGTGCGTATTCGAAATACCAGATATTTTTTATATAGTTGACAAATACTCGGCACTGATCAGATAACTACAAATGAAGAAAACATTAGAATTACGAGGGCTCATTTTTTACATAATTGCACTACCTTGAGGCACGTGGCCCAACCTTCTACGGACTGCGGAAGCTATATTGATACCCAGACCTAATGTCACGGAAGCGAAAGTGTCATCAATCTGCTGTAATCGTGATATAAGTAGTTCTGTTTGCTGAGCTCTTGGCACGCGGGGAGGAATAAAGCAAGGAGAGGACATCACATGTCAGTCTTGAAGCCTAGTCATGAAAAATTTAAAGGAAAGAATCACGGCAAATAGGCCTCAATCACGTGGTAGGCAAGCGGCTGATTAATGCAAGGCCGAGTGCCATCTATGGTTGCTTAATCTCAAAGGCCCTAGTCGCTGCTGCATGCCAGCCTGCCTCACTTTTCACAACTTTATTTTTTGTCGGATAAATCTAATCATGATATTCCTTCATCAGTGTGTGTGACTGTTTCTTTTGAATAAATACCTTAAAATTTTCCAGTGTTTTGAGAAATTTTTGCCTTACTATTAGAAAATTTTGAAAAATGAATCGAATAGCATTCAATTTGATTTAGTACTTGAATTAAACAGTGCATACAGCTTTGTATTCGATTCAGTTTCATCGTGCTATTCGGTTCGTATTTGATTATTCACACACCCCTATCCTTAATCAAAATTCTTCTGCCTATGATTGCTAGAATTCATTGCCACATCTCAAATGCTACCAATTGAAATCAATCCTGCAGTTTTTGTATGAAAGCATTTCTGCATTTGTAATGTAGTTACTATTACTATTTTATTTATATTTATCTGAATATGGAAAGCACAGCTGAGCCTAAGCATAATCTTGCTCCTGATATGCGCATGTAGTACTAACTCACAAGAGGGAAGGGGTATAATTGGATTGTATAAAAACTGAACTGGACTCACTTGTATAGTTCAGAATACAAGTGCAGTGCACCAAGTCATTCTGTGTCACCTTCCACCAGCTGTGGGAAATAGGCCTGGACCTGTCATTCTTCCTGGAGAAGCTTCTGAAGAATGACGTTGAGCGAATCATAACGGACTCCAGGGACAAGGCACTGGAAGCCATCAAACTGAGAGCTGCCGAGGATCGATGGCGGCCGCAGAACCTCTACAACAAGTAAGCAGTCCTTTGTGATCAGCCGATACTACATTGTTGGATTGTGTTGATTTGAGGTACCCGAAGCAGTACATGTGTTTGTGCATGCATCACACTCGTATAGCAGCAAGCTTTTTGTCTCCCCACCATTACGTCTTAAAATCCCCATTCAAAGTGAGCCATCATATTTTATTACTTGGGAAATGTCATGCACGACTTGCCTTGCATGTTGTAGTAGGGTTGGTGACGTGCTTAATCAACCCTGCTCTTGCAATGTTTTCCCACATCCCTGCAACCTAACCCCAAAGGCTGAACAATTTCATCATGCCACAGGAAACTACGTGCCACTTACTGTAGTTTACTTACTATAGTAGTAATTGTATTGTACCCATGGTCACTGTGCTACTATTGCCTCAGTGTCCTGCTTAAAACTTCAACTGTAATCGTCCTTTGTGGTCCTGAGATTAGTCTGCTAGTTGGTTTAAAAAATAATCGTATGTACCATGCGAATGGAAAGACATAGCCTCTCTTTCCACCCACCTCTCCACAAAAGAAAGAGCAGAACAGCAACAAAATTGACTTAATGTGCAAGTGTTACATGGGAAGCAGTGAGGGACACTAAGTAATGCCACATGTAGTCAGAAAGCTGTAATAAGTGAGGAAATTCATGTGGAGCTGGAGCTGACGACATTGCCTTGTGGTCCAGTAGCTAGTTGTTTTTTCGCCACTGTTTCCCATAATTGCTATGCTTCAGTTATAAAGTACAAATGATACCCCCTATGCTTTCCTCTTTGATATCTGTTGGCTTCGTATAATTCTAACAAAAATGGGCCTCTCGATTGCTTTCCTTTGTTCCTTGCAGGGCAGGGTTGCAGAAGCTGCTTGACGATATGAACAACTTAGGAATCTCAAACATTTCTGCATATGTATATGGCAAGTCTTCTCAGCTTCTATTATCCCTAGTGTGCTGCACTCATTGCCATCCATGTTTCAGTGCACTTCATAATTGGATCCCTGAAGTTAAATAAATTAGAACACTCTTAAAAATCAGTCGAGACTAATAGGTTGTTTGGTAACTCAGCTGTCATTGCTTTTGCTATTATAAGCTCATTATAAAAGAGAAAATGAAGGTCAAAATTTTATTTAAGTTAGATTAGGCAGTGGTGTGTGCACCTCGCAGACTTGCATGCGACATCAACGACAATTGCAGAAGAGGAGCTTAAGCAGGCAATAAATAGGTCATGTTGACGACAATGTTGTGACATGCTGCTAACTCCGATGACCACTCACCTTTATTTTAAAACCTTATTGAAATACATCAAAGGCTAAGTTCACCACTGATAATAAGTCAGATGTAAGCAGGAGAATAGAACACAGACACCTTGAGTTTGAAATTTCACTGTTAAGGGGTCCTTTGAAACCACGAACCATGCTTTCTCCACTCATTCACTGATAAAAGTGTCGTGCTGCCAAAGTGAACTAGCTTTAAAATGTGCACGACATCCTTTGCAGATGAGTGCTGGTTGTCCCTGTCGTCCAACACGGTATCCTTCAGCAAAACCTTCCTGAATCTTCTCGACGATCTGCTCAAGCTACACACACCAGTCACGCGAGTTCTCATCCTGGAATCTCTGGCGACTACTTTTCGAGCACACCTGCGTCATGTGGATGCCTCTCTCGCCAACAAGAGCTTCAAGTCAGATGTGAGAATGCTTTCCTCACTTTCAGCATGCTAATTAGGCCGAGTACTGCAAGATGTCAGGCCATTTGAGGCAATCCACAAAGCAGAGAGCTCTGTCATATGTAGGGAATCTAGGGGTGTGGAAATATTAGAAAATTTCGAATGTTGAATCGAACAGTGTCCTTTCAATTTGATATTTGAAAATTTATGTAAACATGAAATAAATTTCTTTCCCATTTGAATTGTATAAAGCATAAAACATCAGAGGTAATCTAGTGCGACAGGCTACATCATTCTGAGAATCTGCGATCATGCGACAAATTCATGCTTTCTAAACAGGTTTGTGGATGCAAAAGGCCTGGCGGATACAAAAGGTCCGATTATTTCTTCCAGATGCTGTATTTGTGCTTTTAATGCTAAAGTAATGAATAAGAGGATGCAGACGTTGATTAACATTAATTGCAAGAACAGCTGTGCATTATTTGATATTTAATTTGCATTTGATTCAGTCTGGAAAATCATGGCTCGTGCACCCCTAAATGGGTCCCAGAGCTACCTTTAATAATATTAAAGCAGTTGCATCACTCTTCCCTGGACTTTTCTCATCCCTTAAACACTTTTCATGTCAGTAGAGTCACGCATGTGACAGCATCAATATAAAAACTCTCGACTTGTCTGTGTTACACGACTTCGCAAAGAACTTGCACCATTCCTCATCACATCATTTACTTGTCATATGCAGCAAGTCAGTCTCTCTTCATGTGGCATGTTTTGCGCTGCATGTGGTGCAACAATAGCACTTAGTTGAAAAGTTTAGTTATAAAAAACTCGGATTCGATGGTGTTCTCAAAGGTAAAAGCATTAATCTGTCATGTCCTGCTAACAATGCGAAAAATCACATTTAAAAAAACAGTTGCATACAGTGAACCCACCACTCAGACGCGCTTCCTTCCTCGGTAACAGGTGCCGCTGATCCAAAAGAATGCAAGTTTCTTGCTGGAGACATTGCTGGATGTTGCTGAAAAGAGGTGCGATGCCAAGCTGCCACACCTGTCTTCATTCTGGAACGAACTTCGTCAAGAGTTTGCCTCATGCATGCCACCAAAGAGCAACAACAAGGGCATCACAAAATATCCAGCCGTCGCATTTCTCTGATGCCACAGACTTATCTTCCACTTACAAATTCCTGGGGGATGTCTTCAGACCATGAGCGACACGCCATTATTTATTTGCTTGGAAAAATAAAGAGTTATTTATTATGCATCTTGATGTTGCTTCCAGCAGAGAATTCTCAATCCCTCATTTTAACGTTCCGATGCTTAGTAAACATCATGGAGTTATGGCTGCGAAAAGTCAGTGGGTTCACCGATACAAGTTTTTCATGTTTTCTATGTTGGCTTGTAGGATGAGAACTCATCACCACTGACGGCTAACATCAAGCAAAGCAGCCACGCTTTTGAAAGACGAATGGTCTTGCGCATTAAACAAACTGCTGTTCTGGGTGCATAACTTGGACAAGCGGCTTTGATGAATTGCACCAAGCAAAATGAAATATAGTTACACCAGTCATACAACTGAACAAATGTTTACGTAAGCAGTGCTCAAGATTTGTTTTCCTAACATTGCCATTTTCATGGCCACTGTGCAACCATGAATAACTATACTGCCACTTTGTGGCCCTGCAAATACACCATATTGGTGCAATTTTTAAGTCAACATGAAAGCCAACCCCCACTCTCCCAAAGAAAAAAAATCAAGAGAAAGGACTGGCGATACGCATTTCAGTTTCATTGTAAATCATATGCCAAACTTCAGATTTCAAATTTCTGCAAAATGGGTCAACTTGCAATCGTGTGAATATCATAAATTCAAAGTCAAACTTTGAATTTATGATATTCACACGATTGCAAGTTGACCCAAACCCAAAACTATAATCTGATCAAGGGTAGGCCGTAGTGAAGAGCCCTAGATTGAATTTGATGTCCTGGAGTTCTTTAAAGTGCACTTAAAATCAATTACACAAGTTTCTTGCATCCGACCCCTGTCAGAATGTAGCCAGGAACCAAATCTGTGACCATGTTTGTTGAGATACTGCACCAGGTGCTATTTGACAAGTGGGCAAATTCATGTCAAATAGCAGTTGGTGACATCTCCAGACTCTCAGGTGCTTGTGTAAGCAACAACCATTCAAGACACAAAAGCTTCAAGCAAATGTTAACTAGTCAGTACCAATAAACAGGCTCTATTGATATTGCTTTTGTCTCAGAAGATCAAAGGTGAGACATACTCCGAAACATTATGCACAAAAAAATTTTATCACCACGAAAATACGAAAATGTCCTTCAGAGGAAAATGGAAGTATTGTTTTAATCATGTACAGAACACACAATTTTCAAGCTCTCTACCTTTCAAGGCGAGAAAGTGATGAGGTGATGTACAAACTGTCGCACTGACAAGGATTTCATCAGTTCAATTTGATGTTTACATTCATGCAAACACAAATCTGAATGTTCAATTATTACAGCATCAAGGTCGAGGGACTAAAACAGAGTGTTTAACAGTATCTGCTCAGAACAAGGACAAACTTGCTCAAAACATCACTGATGGTGGAAGTTAGAAGCGATTGTGTTTTCTTTTGAGTTGAAATGCACATAAAAAGCTTAAGGCACTGTAATAAATCATGTTTTTAAAAACATTAGTTTATTAAATATCTATCAATAACAAAAAGAATTTAGCTACAGCTTCAACAAGTATACTGATAACCAAGGCTTCACATATGCACGGTACACTGACATTTTGCAGTGGCGCAGAAAGACCTACAACAGCTGCAAATACTGGGCCCATTTATGCTATGCAGTTTTGCCGGATGCCGGCACATAATAAAATGCGACTCATATAGCTGAATCGTGACATACAGAGTTTGCAATCCATGTGTGTACATAATACGCGTCTCAACATGGATCTATACTTACTAGTACAACTAGGAAAATACACCGAAGCATGCCACAGCTACTTGGCAAGAAAAAGAAAACAAGATCTGTTGCTTCTCTTCTGCAAGTCATTGCAGGCATTTTTCTTTCTGCAATTAAATAATTGGCTGCATGTAGACAGGCAATACACACATGTGAGAAAACGGTTGTCTGGAAGTGGCACAGTTCGTGCTAAGCTTGCTCGTATCTTGAATGTCCTTGCACTTTCCCGTCGAGGAGCCCTCTTTGCTTCTTTTTCTTCTCTTCGAAGCCCTTTGCTGTGCCACTCACTGCCCCTGAGCTGCCAACTCCTCTTCGATCAACTTGCGATACTGCGTGAAGCCGCCTTCGATGCTTCGCACTGTGCGATTGCTGCACACCCACAGTTCCTGGCACACCATTTGAATGAGTCGCTCGTCGTGGGACACCAGCACCACACCACCCTGTGTGTGTGTGTTTTTTTTTGGGAGGGGACGAGAAAGAGGTTTCTTTGGATTGACATTTGCGCTTTTATGTTGGAGGAACATTAAAGTGAAAGTCTAAGTCACATCAGATTGATAAATTATTTCTTAAAAACCACACGTGCACATTACCGTATGCCCATCTATACGCTGCCAGTGACAAAGACAATGACCAACCTGCTCAACAAGGGTGCAAGCATGATCTAGAGTGAAAGAACACCATCTTGTCAGCTTTGCTCTCTGACCTGCTTCTCAAGTAAGATGGATAGTAAAAAGTACTCTAGTGTGCTCAATAAGCAGATCCGAGAGCCAAGCTCACAAGAGCGTGGTGTTCGTGTACTCCTAGCAATAAGGTCCCTGCTCTCGGAAGACCATAATGCTGGTGAAGGTGCAGGATACTGCGCCACCACCTCATGATTGCGACTCTTCCTTCAAAACCAACAAGACAACTGTACACTGCACAAGCCATCACCTGCAAGTTGTTTTGAACCCAGAAATGAGTATCTTGCATAAACCACATCCATCACTGACCTGTTCTGTTGAATGGCATTTACAGTAAGCCCAACACAGGTGGCCATGCAAAATGTTCAGATACCCAATATTTTTCATGGAGTCATGCATGAAGATGAGGAAAACTGGCTCTAATGGTGTGAATGTGTAGCTAAATGAAAGAGAATTAGCATCCACCCACTTGTAGTACAAGGCTACAAGGAAATCCATATGGATTTCTCAGAAAGGAAAGCTTCCTGGTGGACATACATGGTGGATACATGTTTCTAATTGAGTCGGCATAGAAAGGGTCACTATTCATCTAAAAATTGCGTCTTTTCCACTACTTCTTACATACCTGAAACCTGTTTAGGGCATGTCCCAAGGCTTCAATAGTCTCTATGTCCAAGTGATTCGTAGGCTCGTCAAGAATTAGGAAATGAGGCCTGGAAAGAGAAAAACAAAAGAATGCATGCTAACAATCACCAATGCAAAGCCAGACAACAGAGTATATACAAAGCCTTTAAAGTGTAAAGGGCACAAGCTTCCAGCATCCATCCTTCCCACATAATATCAAAGAAATGACGCTTGCTAAGAACTTTATAAGAAAAGGGTTAACAGTATACAACTTTATCAACTAAGTGCAGCTGCAGCCACCATAGGTGAAACCAAGCTCTGCCAGGACTGGGCCAGTGTTCTGAACACTACCCTGCTTGATGAAGTACTCAGTCCTCAATTAAGACGACGAGAAGTGAAATGAAAAAGCATACAGGGCAAGTGCTGGATATCAACTGTGTTTCCTACAAAAGAAGTTTTGCTTGTTAATTTTCCCATTGGAGCTTGATTACCAGAAAAGAAACTTACTACAGTGGGACTCAAAATCAGATTGCCAGTTACTACTGCACATCAAACCCGGTCTCCATTTTTCATTAAGCTTCCAAGACTAGTAGTTTGCATATGGACATTTGTGGCGTAGTAAAAAATTCTTCGTTTACTAAGTTTAGTCTCTGGCATCCTAAAGTAGACGGTACAGTTTATATTTACCAGCAAGGAGATTAACCCTGCCTTGGCAGCTTCCATCAAAATACATAGCGTCATGGCAAGTCGTTGTGGGAACTTCTTAGGGATGCCCCATGACCAACATTTCATATTTTTCATTTTTGTCTTGTTTACCATGCTTCCCGTCATGGTAGGACCACAATACAACTTTTACTATTCTAATACCTTTTCCCTTTATTTTTTTCCTTCGTCAGAGGTCAGAGCAATGGTGGTTTGCTGGTGTTTAAAATGGGATCGACCTGCTGACCCGTCGTGAGCAGCAGACAAATGAATGGCAGAGAATCAGGCAGGATTCCACCACTACAAAACATCAGCCATTGATTGGCCCATTACTGTATTTATACCACATTTACATATAATTAACTGGGAATATAATCTGAAGGGGCAGTGAATGGGCTCAAGGATAAGAGAAAAAAACAAAATGTTCCTATTATAACATAACCACGGGACTTTTGCAAGGGCAATCATAGTTAAACGTGAGGGGGGTAGGGGAGAAAAAAAAATGAGAAGAAAATGGCAAAAAAAAAAAAAAAAATTCAGACGGAACACAAGCACTTGCACTTATTTCCCATCGCAGCTCGATTCTCTGTTGCTATCTGCAAACTTGTCGTTTTGTGTGCACAATCTGGCGAACAGCGACAACATGCTCTTCAAGCTGCATGCCTCCTTTGCTTAGAGGAGCTCCCATTGCGTAGGCACAGCAATAGAGTCACTGGCCCATACTGTGCAGCTTTGATAACACAGCTGATATGTAAGAGGATTAGCTATATAAGGGTAGCTTGATTCTTATAATGAGGTACAACCTCAAAACATTGTTCACAGAAGAAAACCTTGAATTTTATAGTTGTGAGAACATGATAAATCCAGTCCGCATTTGTCACCTTCGTGTGCGACAACAGCACCGCATTGCTGCTTAAATTGATCGACTTGAGTTCTCTAAGGCGAGTTCGCAAGGAGGTGAGTTGGGAAGTGATCTCACCGTAGCATGGACATAAGGGCAAATGCGACTCTACTCTTCTGGCCTCCAGAGAGACTACCGATGGTCTGCAATGCCAGGTCGCCCGTGACACCGAAGGAGCCCAACTGTTGCCTGTAGTACTCAGACTGCTTCCCTGCAAGACAGAGAACGCTTCCTTACAGGTGCTGTTTCATCGTAAGTGCATGCAGAACAGTTATTGACAAGATAATGGGGAAAGGTGTGATGAACCTCCAGAAGCCTGCCATGCACAATGAAAAATCTCTTTACAAAGGTTTGCATGATAGCATAATGGAGCAGTGGCTGGTGCAATAATCAAGGATCAAATCCATGATCTTGAGCTCAGCACCAAGACATAATGTTTACTGGGTCACTATGGCAGGCTCATTATGACGTGGGAAAAAAATCAAGTTCAGATTCCCCTATGGCTTATAGGCAAAAGACTCTGGCAAGACAATACTAGGCTACCAACTTCAGCCACAGAAAATGTGTTGGACAATTAACCCTTGTCAGGACTGCCGTACAATGTAGTGAAACAGACATGAATTCAAGCAGAGTGAGAATAGTCATAAAATGTGGCCACGTGCACGCACCAGGAAACTGCTTGGCCATGAACTCTAGCGAGGAGATGCCCAGTTCCAGTTGGTCAACGTGGTGCTGAGTGAAGTAGCCAATCACTAGGTTGCGGTGCACGTGCCGCACTCCTGCCGTCGGGTTCAGCTCGCCGTTGAGGATCTTCAGCAACGTCGTTTTGCCCGAGCCGTTGTCACCCACCTCGTTGAAGGAAACAGAAAAAGCTCTCCAACAACGTAAACGCAGATACAATACAGTGTAGGTGGTGCGTTATTCCATTTTACTTGCATGTACCAAGATGTCCTGCCCACTCTGCTGTATACTATTTGTGCACATGCACAAGATTAGGACTAGAAGTGCCTTCACTCTTACAGCAGAGGTGCTCTCAGTCCTGCACACATAATATCCAAAAATTGTGTGTTTGCCTTCCCCTTACAGCTAGTTTTCCTCCCGTGGCTTTTCATGACCCTCTTTGCTTTTATCATCATTCTCATTATTATGAACCTAACTTATATCCATTGCAGGACAAAGGTCTCTCCCAACAATCTCTAGTTTTCCTTTTTACTTCTACCTGCATTTATTCACAACTGCAATAAAACTCCAAGGAAGAACTCACAATGCAGATCCTTGATTGCATGTTGGCCGAGAGGTTGACGCGTTCCAGCACGTTCTGGCCAGGGTTGTAGGCAAAGGACACCTCGTCGAGTTGCAGGATGGGTGGGAATAGGGGCTCAGGGTCAGGAAACCGTAGCGTGACTGCAACCTCCTTTTCAACAGGCTTCAACTCAGGTCTGCAATAGAAGAATCAAGGTCTCGCACGGTCACGGCATCCACCTCAATGCTCACTAAAGAACAAAAGGCTAGCTTGTCTTCTGGCATCATAGCATGGGTTATAACGCCTTGGCTTTTGCCAAAGCTAAGATATTGCAAGGCATAATGGATAGAGCAGAACTGTTCTCTGTGTCCAACATTCGTAATGTAACACATTCCTGTGCAAAAGTACAGCCCAGCACTACACTTTGTTTCAGTAGGCCGATGCAGCACAGTGGAAGCTCAAGGCCATCTTTAACCGATTCAAAGGGGAACACATCTTAAATTTCTGCTTCTGCGGCCCATCAACTGCTAATGGCGAGCACTCAGCGTAAGTGGCAAGAGCCATCTCCGAACATTGGCACTACATATTTCTTCACAAGAATCTGGCTCGATGGTCACGCAGCACTGACGTTTTGCTTCAGGGAGATACCAAAATAGAGTACAAGCATGTATCAAATCTCCCATTCACCTCCACATTAGATATGGCTAATGCTACATCCTTGCAAGTGCACTTCATCTAATGGAAGCATGATGACTTCTCGTGTCATTACAAGTATTCATGCCAGTGAAATGGCAGCATTTTGTAAATGCTGTCAAAATGGGCAATGGATTTGAAGGGAATTGCGTGCCACTGTGGAGAAAATGAACACAGCGCATATTTTAATATACAGATGGCTTGTGCAGCAAGGCTTTTTATTCCACTCCATAATAATGAGCAGACTTTAACAAGCTTCACTGCAACAAGACCATGTAATGTGGTGCAGAATGCTCACAATGGTTGGATCACTGTGCAGTAAGGTGTCCTGCTCGAAGCCATTTTAATATCAAAGGAAAGAAAACACCCAGGCCACTTTAAGAACATTCAAGGGCTCCCTGTCCAATAAGCGCAATCCTCACGAAGGTATGAGTGAAAAATAACAGGTAAGCTTTTATATGTGTGATCAGGGCACAAGAAAACAAACCTGCACATTCCTGCTTTTCGCGTTCTCACGAGAATGTCCAAGATATACAGTGTCTTCAGATAAGCTTCAGGTGGCATACTTTACATTTTAAATAATCAAAGTTATTTTGCAACTGGCTTTGTGTTTGATGTATCCAAGTTTGACTTTAGTGCAGTAAGAAGAAAAAAGAAAAACAAAGAAACTGCAACGGTGCAGTCAAACAACACAAACCCTCAAAATCCAGACATATTATATAATCCTTATGAGCAAGACATAAAGCTACGATAAAATTTTAACTTAACTGAACATGAACTACTGAGACTCACAATTTCTCCAGCATCTTCAATTTGCTCTGCACTAGGGAGGCACGTTTTGCATTGAACCGGAACCTGTCAATGAAGACCTGTGAAAAGAGAGAAAAAGCAATTAGAAATTCAATAATGGGATCTGGTTCGGAGGCAAACCGAGCTGTGCTGTACTTCGTGCGACAATAGGCAAACTGATCTGTGCTGTACTTCATGCGACAGGGAGACAAAAAACTGCGTGTTCCGCTGCTTTGTTTCAATTACATGAAGACACACTATTTGACAGCCGCACATATTTCAGAATGTGGTTGAACTTATCAAAAGCATTACAAAGTACATTAAAGCATTTCCAAGGGTGCCTTGTGTAGTGCACTGGTACCAGCAATGTGCCTATTAAGTTCGTACAATTCATATTACACCATCTCAGATTGTCTCAGCTTGCTCAGCCTGTCTGCTTAAAGAAAAGAAAGAGAAATCTTCGGAACAAAGGTTGCTGACAACTTCATTAAATTGGCTGTGAAATTTATTTATGTAATGCACGTTTGCATACCTGGACATGTGCCTTGTACTGTTGCTGCGCTTCGTACTCGCGCTGCTGGTTCTTAAGCCGTTCAGTCATGACCTTGACAAAGTTCTCATAGTTGCCCCTGTAGCCTGTGATCTGTTGCGAGTGGAAGTGCAGGATGTCGGTGGGGACGGTGTCTAGGAAGAGCCGGTCGTGGGAGACCACCAGAAGTGTCGTAGGCCAGTCCTGACAATCAAGCGCAAGAACCTCAACCACTGTGACCCCATGCACAGACATCCCAAACTCACAACAAAAAAACACAAAAGCAAGCAAAAGAAAGAGAGAGCTTTAGTTTTATAATCTTCGCCAATGAGAGTGTTGAATTCAAATGGCCCACGTTAATCGTATCTTGCAGATCTCCAGTGAGGTATGCCAATGTACTAATAACCACAGCTGTGCAGAGTGGCATGTATGTCCTTTAGTTACGCAGCCAAGTACTGCTTTCAGACTGCAATTATTCGTCGCAATGAAAAATAAAACTGATTCAAAGTGGAACCAACTGCACTATGAAACATATCATTTCAGAATCAGGATTAGGAATGAATGGCTGCTTAATTAACATATTATTCACAACACATTGATAATACAACAGGATGGGCTTGCAGAATGAAGGAACATAATGCGAGGAAAAACACCACCTTAAATACACGAAATAAAATTGATGACAACTCTGGAAAAATATTGCCAAAACCAATTAAACAATGTGCAAAAAACATGGCAGTGTGCAGTACCTTGAACTAGCTGCGATGGGAAGCAAAGACAAAGCAAGGACTTACCTGCAGGTAGTTTTCTAGCCAAATGATTGCTTTCATGTCCAACATGTTTGTAGGTTCTGCGGGGCAGAACAGGTTTAATGTCAGTGCTACATGTAGCGCACCGCCACATTTCAGTATAACAGCTGAGGCGCGGTCAATGTATACTTCAATAAAGGTTTACAGTTTAAGTCATACCTTGTTATGTAACGAATTCTATGACATGGAAATAGCCTCATTATATCATTATATATGTGGATTCATCTGACTGTTGTAATTTCAATAGTATTTTTTATTTAATTTACTGTAACTCATAATTTATTATATCCATATATAGATTATATCAAGATTTGACTGTAGAAGACTACATGAAGCCACACCTTATTGCCACCCAAGGATGTGAGAGATTTTTTTCTCCCCAACATCTTGAGCAGTAGAGCAGAAACTAAATATGTCCGTGCACCCACAGAACAAGACAGAAATGTGCTGTACCTGCCTAAACATACCTAACCAGAGAACAGCAAAGGTGATTGATTTGTGGGGTTTAACGTCCCAAAATCAGCTCTGATTATGAGAGATGCCGTAGTGGAGGTCTCCGGAAATTTCGACCAACTGGGGTTCTTTAATGTGCACTGACATCGCACAGTACACGGGCCTCAACATTTCGCCTCCATCGAAATGCAGCCGCCGCGGCCGGGATTCGATCCCGCGACCCTCGGATCAGCAGCCGAGTACCATAGCCACTAGACCACCGTGGCGGGGTGAAAAACAGCAAAGTTCCATTTCTAAACACAAACATAACCTCCTAGGAAACATAATCGAAAGCGGCTGTAGAAAAGACTATAGAGCAAATTTTGAGGATTGCCAGCAACTTTCTGCAGTGTTTGAAACTTCGCCCAATGAAGAAAAACAAAAAGAAAGACTTCATGCAAATGCTTCTTTAAGTTTTCCCATATACTACAGTCCCGCTGAGGCAAGTGCTGTAGCAAAAATAACCGTAGCACTTCACACAATTCCAAATGCAATAAGGGATATGCACACTACTTGTTATAGCTCATGTCCTTGCATCGGTGTAATAGGCCTTGTTAGAACCGACAGTAAAAGAAATGTTACAGTCAACTGACAACATCAAAAATATATGCCTGGAGCAAGAATTATATTGCAGGATATCAGAGTGTGTGAGGTAGCTTACCATCAAGCAACAGTAAGTCGGGCCTGGAAATAACAAGAGAAAAAAAATTTGTTATTACAGTGAGAAAAAACAAACACAGGATGTACTTATCTCACTTGGACGATAAGATGGCCTGGTCATCATGCACAGTGCACAGCTTGCAAATGGTTACATCTCAATTATGACAGAGTTTGATGATATATCTTGAAAAATTAAATGCTGTAAATTTGTGCAGGCAATGCCTTCAGTTCTTGGTGTTCTAAGAACTTAAAAGAATATCCTATTCAGGCACAAATTGTGATGGACTGTCAATAACTGTCAATAAGTGCGTTGACTTTACACAACTTTATTCCAAAACACTTAATAGCACTTCAATAGCAACTTAGTAAACTTCAATAGCAACATGAGGTGGGAGTCTGTTGATTTGTGCATTCTTTTTATGATTTGTCAAATGTACAGTGTATTTAATAAACAGCTGCTTATCCTGAAGTCTGTCATGTACGTTTGAGGATCAAATGTCAGACACAAAAAGCATGCGCAATTTGTTATTTTTTGTATTCATTTCAAGGAAATAAAAACTGCACTTTTAACACAGCTGCCAGGATGCGGCACATCGCACTACTAGTCGAACATGGCGTTGCCTTCAGCAAAGTGAGTGCCTGCACCACTATGCAGCATGTTGAAGTTAATGTGCCAGACATTCAATTCATTCATAGTTTAATGTCTCACTTTCCTTGGCCACCACTTGACATAATTAGCAAAAACAAGTTGTGTCCACAAATTGGGACATCGCGCCTGAACGAGGTGGTAGAACAGTTGCTACGACTCACCTAGTGAAGAGTGCTCTTGCCAGCGCAATTCTCATCCTCCATCCACCAGAAAACTCTCTGCAAGTCATAATATTTATGATCACAATCCCATTTTAGTGTTCATGGCATTATCAATGCCCTATTCGCTAAAGTGCAGCAACATAAACTGACGGGGCTATCAGAGGTACTCAGTAATGAGCTCTAGATCAGGTGTCACAAACTAAGAGTCAAGTATGTACTAAACAGTACGGGTTAAAATCACATTCGGCTCTTTCTGAAATGTGACCTCGGCCACCAGATATCAAAAATGCGATGTCATGCCTGGAAGCTTGCTTGTCTGGCTGATTATTGCTTGTGTTATTTTAGCTTCTTTACCAATACTCTCCTGCCTGCGACACATCGAAGGTGCAGGAAGGAGGCCGATGATTATTCTATTTTCAAGATTAATTTTCCTGCCCACACCAATCTTTATGTCCTTTATGTCAATGCTTGTTACTTTCATGATTTCTCCTGCATGGACCACATAGTGGTCTACAGGATTCATAAACAAACAAACAAACAAAAAAATCACAGCATATCCACGGGGTGAATGAAGATGAGTGGGCGAAGCTCCGGAGTGAATCACCGGTAAACCGTTAATCTTCCGTGTAATTCTCCCAGTCGATCATCAGAAACACTCTATTCGAACGCTGGGATCTCGCGTTTAAGGGGACGCTAGCACAAACGCGTTAGAAACATGCAGTACACTCTAGTAAGGGGGAAGAGGCCACAGCGTTTTACGCAGCCCCTTACACAGGCCGGAACGCGCACCGCGTTTGCCGACGCCATCACATGACTGCTGAAAGAGTATAAGGCGGAGAGGCCACAGCGTCTTACACCAGCTTCTTACACGCGCCGTAACACGCTAGCACAAACCCATCATCATCGTTAGAAACGGACAGTCTTTCGCTCTCTCTCTCTCTCTTTCTGTCTCTCTCACACAAGACAGCAGATGGAAGAGTGAGAGAGCTCGCGCGCCGGGAGGAACGCGCCGAGGGCTAGCGCGAGCCTCCCGGCGCGCGGGCTATCGAGCGCAATCCTAGAACGAGGTGGTTACGACTACAAGGGACGAACGACCCACGCCTTAAGGAGCTTCGCCCCTAAAAGCATAACAGTATAGCTTTTTAACAAAGGGGAGTTCAGAAATGTTTTTGCTACAACATACGCATGCGGTATTTCTTTTCTCTTTACTGAAAGTTCCTGCATCATCTACCCAGCAAAAGCTTGAGTGGCTTCATGTAACTAGCAGTTGTTCCCATGGTGACCATGACCTCTGTCGGCATTTCTTTTGAAACAGAGGATTAACAAATAACCACCTTGCCTGTCTTTTATGATTGCACGACCCAATCAACCACCCTGACTATTTCTTTCAGATTTTTTTCCCATTCAACCTTCATTTATATAGTGCCCTGGTACTTACACCTGTAAGAACTCCGGTTCCATTGATTTATTACCTGCACTCATTCACTGCCAACATTCTAAAGGTCTCTTTCTGATATCTAGCCACTGACCAATTAATGCTTCCATCTACTCTGAAATCCAAAGCCTCTGATATAGAGGCATTCAAGGGTGTTGCACAGTGTATATAGAGGCATTCCATTACAATGTGTTGAGCTGTTTCCAGAATTTCACCGCAGCAGACGTGTCTGGCCCTGCCCCTTACGTTATCATATATACATATATAATCTTCCTTCTTCTTATTTTATCCTGCATTTTAAATCTCTGTAGTCTTTTTAAATGCGAAGCATTTCTTAGCGAACTTTGGCGACTTTGAACGTATCTATCTACCTATCTAGGCACCTACGACTTTGTGCTCTCCTAGCCGTTTCGTTAATGGGATGTATACGAAAATTGGTATGCAACGACATGACTGCATGACGAACATAAATGACAGGTCTTAACACGAAAATCACCACATGCGTGTCACGAGCGGCATGATTTACGTGCCATGGTCTTGGTGTGCTCTCCTGGCCATTTCGTTAACTTGATATATACCAAAATTGGTATGGCGAGACAGCAATGTATGACAACCATGGGTGACATTTTAAAAACATGAAAATCGTAACATGCATGTCATGAGCGGCATGATTTACATCCCATGCATTTTGTTAATGGGATGTATACCAAAATTGCTTTGGCACAACACGGCTGCATGACGAAAATAAATGACAGGTCATAACATCAGAATCATGACACGCGTGTCATGATTGATTTATTTGTGGGGTTTTACGTCTTAAAACCAGCTATGATTTGAGAGACGCCGTAGTGGAGGTCTCCAGAAATTTCAACCACCTGGGGTTCTTTAACTGCACTGACATCGCACAGTACACGGGCCTCAACATTTCGCCTCCGCATGCGTGTCATGAGCGGCATGGTTTACATGCCACAGCCTTGGTGCTCTCTACCTATAAGTGCTTCTCTACAAATAATGCTTTCTTGTCTTGCTGCTTGGTCTTCATTCAAGAAAGCATTAATAAAAGGCAGTAGGGAATGGCAATATAGGAAAAATGGAATCGAACAAAGTGGACAAATAGGGCATACCGGGTTTTCTTTTGCTGCATGGCAGGGGAAAAGCCTAGACCAGCCAAGATGACCGAAGCCCTTGCGGGTGCCTTGTCAGCGTCTATGTGCTGCAGCTCTGCATAGACTTGGGTCAACCGTTCATTTAGCGCAGGGTCATCTTTTTCAGCCCTGCAAAACGAGAAAGTAAAATTATGCAGGTGCTGTACATAACTAAGTAAAGACTGAGCAAAGAAGCACAAGTCCGCAGGAAACAAAACACATCCTTCTTGTAGAGATCCATCGCAAAGGACGCCATGTTAGAACATGCACTTCTCTCTAGGTATAATTCCAACTGCCGATTACAGAACACTTTGTAGTAAAGTGTGGAAATATCCTGCCACTTGAGCAACTGTACAACCACCCTACTGAACACATGCAGTAGCATCCACTTCTTTATGAGGTCAGCGCCCACACAATTTTCGACATTGAGACAACATTCTAGAAACAAATTTTTTTTTTTCTATGCTCAAACACTGCCACTGTGACTGCTGTCCTGCTTCGAAAGTCAGTGCAACTTCACCGCATGGGAATGTGAATTGTTCTTTTCCTTAAGAATAGGCCTCATTGTCACAGTATGTTGCTGGGAAGCGTTTAAGCACGGTTGCTTGTGTTGATCACAGATGTACCATAAACCTTTCCCAATCTTGCTGGGTGGATCACATGCACGCAAAACGACATAACAAATAATTTCAGTTCTTGCAGCTCAGTTTTCTCAGTACGAAACTAATAAGAAGAGCAGTCCGTGAGACGCCTACACTGCTGCCTGTCGTGTGAGCACATCACATACCAGAAAAGGAATTGTAGGTTTCCAGAAATTATAACTGCCTCTCTCTCATAAACAGCCAAAATGGAAATGGCAAGGTCATTTCAGTGCCACACAAGATTTCCCAGGCTAGCAATGAATTGGGCCCACTCACACTTTGACAGTGAGCTCTTTCTCCTCGTTGAGCAGCCGTTGCCTCTTCTCATCACAGGAGAGAACACTGTCCAGTGCTGTGGTGTCGTCTCCCACCACCTCCTGCTCGACGTGCAGCACAGAGATGTGCGATGGAATCCTGAGCTGACCACTGGAAGATGGTATAATTCACAACAGATCCAGTGCAATGAGGGTATAGCAAGCAGATGAGAGTATACAAAGAGTAATAACACTGCTTCAATTTGGGAGTGTCAAGTCATCTATAAAGCATAAAGTAGGCACCCGAATGTAAAATACCAGCCACAGGGAAAATTTTCAGGTCTTTTAAATGGATGTTTTTTAATGTTTCCAGTATAGGGGCCCCCTTCAAATAAATAAAACAAAATTTCCTTAAAGGGACTCTGAAGCGGTTTTGATGATTTTGTGAAAACATAGTGATCTGGTAGAGCGAGTCATTAGGATCATTAGAGGACAGATTTCAGCGCTCTGTGGAAAGTGTGTAATTTACAATGAGGCTTTGAACACGCGCATCGCAAAAGATCGCAGCAGCTCGTCGAAATGCGTTTTCAAATGCTCCTGCCTATCGAACGATGGAATCGGAGGCCGCTGATTGGCCCCCTAGGAAGTGATGTGACGTAATTTTCCCAATCTAACTGCAAAAACGTGCTCTTACAACGTGCTCCTTCGTTTCAGCCAATGGTATCGTCGCGGCATCTGGCGGCGTACACACGCTCTATTTCAGAGGCTAGCACTGCCGAGGCCGGGTACCTCAGTAAAGATATCGGGGCGCTATGTCGCTGCGGAGGGCTCCACAAAGTGGCTGACGAGGGAGGCGCAGTCGTCGCTAGCGCACACTCCGCAGCTGATCGAGTTGAGGAGGAGAGAAATAAGCTCATAGCTGCCTTAGCGCATGGTGCTTCGCTTTATTTATGGAGTGAATGATTTCACAATTGTGTTGCCTAATCAGTGACTCAATGTCAAAAAACGTTTCAGGGACCCTTTAAACTAAGGGCAGTTAAATAGAAGATGCTTGAGACCACACTTACATAACCATAACTCAACTTGAATGTTAGTTGACCCCGCTAAATCAAATGTAACAAAAAAAAGCAAGCTCCTGAGCATCACTGCAAGCTCCTGAAAGCGTCACTTTGTCCCACAATAACCTCAGCACTTGTTGTCACCATGTGAAAATTTCATCACGTTTCTGTCATCACTGCCACACCACCTGCTCAGAAACTCAAAACTTTCCTCCAGCTAGATGGTCATTAGTTGAGATTTTTTGGCATGGGGAAGAGCAGTGCACTTGATCGCTGCTGTTAGTGAGTGCCAAATGTTTTTGGGGCGAAGCTCCTCTTAGTCTAACCTTGTCACGCGTCAGTCGTCAGGTGTAACCCGCGTGGCGGGAGGCACGCGCTCGCCCTCGGCGCGTGCCTCTCTCTCTCTCTCTCTCCCGGCGCGTGCCTCTGCTGTCTTGTGAGTGAGAGAGAGAGACAGAGAGAGAGTGAAAGGCGCGCGTTGGCTATGGAAACGCTCTTTCTTAGAGGAACGCTACAAGCCCGCAAAGAAGGAGAACGCGCCCTCACCCACTAGAGACAACATTGGCGCAGGCAGCGTCTCCTAGCGAGTTTCTTGATTGAGAAATACCGACTGCTCGCGTTGGAGAAGCGTTCACCGGCAACCCATATATATATATATATATATATATATATATATATATATATATATATATATATATATATATATATATATATATATGTAGGCACTGGATCTTGACTTGCAATGAAGTGCCGGTGGGAGATTTCACTTGTGCATAGTTGAACCATGAGGATTCGTAGCATGCGCGTTAACTAAATTAATCCGGAACTCGGCACGATCTACGATGAACCTCCCAAGCTTCGCCCACTCGTCATCATTCACTCCGTGGATATGCTGTAATTTTTTTCTTTTTTGGCCCAGAGAATACATCACAACAAAGCATAATAATTGGACTTAAGAGTAGCATGTGATCATCTAAAGGGTGCATGAAAGAGGAGAATAAAGCTCTTCCATGAACGAGCGAGAAGCCCTGAACAAATCGCCATTGCTGCGTGGTTTACTTTCAGGAGTGTCAGTGCTTATCAGAACAGGGGCTCTTCCATGAACAAACGATGCTCTCAAGAGGATGGTGTGTGATATTATGAGCTCTGGCACATGCAGCAAAAGCTTAAAAAGAAATAAACAAACAGCTTCTGAACAAGTGTACTGCACTGAATAACCATGTGCTATCGGCAGACCCAGAAAGCAAGAAGTCTTTCTTTACCACACTACTGTGTCCCTATTTCTCGTTTGTCTTGTGAGTCATACCACCAACTTCGGATTTGAAACTTAAATTAAGTAGGTTGAGTCACAATCACGTTAATATCAGTGGAATGTACTCTATCACATTGCCAGACTTTCCAATTAGCCTTTTCTCTATCTTTGCATTATTCCTCCCCAGACACAAATTTTCATACCTGGACAGCATCCTCAGAAGCGTGGTCTTTCCAATACCATTTCGGCCCACAAGACCATAGCGCCTTCCACAGGCCAATGTCAGGTTGGCTCCCTGAAGGAGTGTTCTGTGGGAAAAGAAAAATCATGGTCAGAAATAAAAACAAAAATGTGTACTTCACTGTCCACCATAGTGTGCGAGTTCTCATTCACTTACTTGTCACCAAAGGCAATGTCGAAATTTTCCACACGAATGTCCTGCGTTCGGTTGCTGCCCTTGCTTTCCATACGGGCTTCCCTCTTGCTAACCGCCTGACTTGCCGTGGCAGCCTTCAACACTGGCTGACTGCAACAGTAATGGTGTAAAGTCTATAAACAAACCACGCGCATGGGTGTTCCTGTGAGCACTACTTAACAGCTTGACAAGCCTACAAATGGCACACGTATGCTGCGATAGCAAGAACATGTTTTGTCAGCTTGTAGCAGCTCACTGACTGACTCTTCAATGGAACAAGATTTAACCAAGTATTTTTCTTCAGAAACGCTGTTAAGGGGGGACGTGGCAATGAGAATGCTCAATTTGGTCAAAATCTTTCATTTCTCAATTTATCTTTTTTCGTGATCCTCGGACCTTCTTTTACCATGCAGTGGAATATTATAATGAAATATGCTGTATTAGTAGGGAAAATGCCACTTTATCTATGTGTTGTCATCCAAAACCACAAGAAAATCGGGTTTCTGAAAGTGCCGCCATCTTGGAATCATCGTAAAAAGGAGAGATTGAACCTGAGGATAGTCCAGTCTTGGGCAGTAACTAGTTACTAGTAACGCGTTACCGGTAACTAGTTACTTTTTACAGTAACTTATAACTGTAACTAGTTACTTTTAATTTAGAGGAACTTGTAACTGTAACACTGTTACTTCTTACACGGTAACTGTAACTGTAAATCCGTTACAGTTACTTCCCTTAAAAAAATATCCGCAGCAACACTTCTTAAAAGCAGGGCTCGGAAGTCTCGCAACACATGACTACCGCGATGTTGCTCTTAATTATTTATGACTATTCGTACCTCTGTATCTAGATAAATTTGCAAAATGTATTTGTATCTGACTAGTGGAATGCTTTTACTATGTATCGTTTGTATCGCGATGCTGTGCAGGACACGGAAATCTCTTAGCATTTCTTTTCTTTATTTTTTAGATGTGTGTGACGTGTTTCCAGATCGGAAATGACTTTTTTCTACGAAGGCAAGCAAAGCACCGCCGGTCGGCGACAAAAATGGGCGGGGAAGTGTTCTTCTCCCCTCCCCCATGCACAGAAACGTGCGCGACACCGCAGTATTGTCGGCCTAAGTGACGAAAGTCACTGTTGTTCAAAGGCCGGTGCCGCATCCTTAATTTTTTTGCGTGGCCAGCCATTTTTTTCATGACCACCCGCGCGGAAACCACCTAGAAACAGACGCTTTTCAATGCCTCGCACACGTTCAGTTCTCAAAGCGGCGGTACTTCGAAAAAGCATTTCCCAAAATGCCGGCAGCAATGGCTCGAAGGGGCCTATCCTCTTTGTCGTGTCTCAGGTTGAGCTCCCATTTCATTTACGAGCGTGCAGCAGTGCTTCGTGGCATCAGGCTGTCCCAACGTACTAAATGCGAAGCATTTCTTAGCAAACTTCGGCGACTTTGAGCATATCTATCTATCTAGCCGCCTACGACTTTGTGCTCTCCTGGCCGTTTCGTTGATGGGATGTATACGAAAATTGGTATTCGACAACATGACTGCTTTACGGACATAAATGACAGGTCACAACATGAAAATCATGGCGTGCATGTCATGGGCGGTATGATTTACGTGCCACGGTCTTGGTGCTCTCCTGGCCTTTTCGTTAATGGGATGTAAGCTAAAATTGGTCTGGCACAACATGACTGCAGGACGAACGTAAATGATAGGTCATAACATTAGAATCATGACATGAGTGTCATGAGCGGCATGGTTTACAAGCCACCGTCTTGGTGCTCTTGCGGCCGTTTCGTTAACTTCATATGTACCCATAAACGGTATAGCGGGACAACAATGCAGATCCATTTTACGTTCCTGATGCATGCTTCGCATTTCCTTGATTCCCACTGTACGTGGGATATGCCATTTATTTGTGTAAATAAATTCCAGGCAATCAATGAAAAAGTTGTTGCAGAAAATGAGGCGTACGCAACGATTGCTGGGCTCACTCAAATGAGACGTACGCAATGATTGAATAGGCTCACTCAAAAGCCCAACACTATAGTGTTGGGCTTTTGAGTGAGCCCATTCAATTCCATTTATCCGGCGCTTTGCTACGAGCAACTTCAATTAACCGCACGCCTTCATATGTTTCCGTTGAAAGAACTACATAATTGCGTTTGCAGTGTATTAATCTTGTACAGTAACGGAAAAGTAACGACGTTACTTTTTAGCAGTACCTGTAACTGTAACAAGTTACTTTTGGAAGCTGAGTAACTGTAACACAGTTACTTTTCTGGCTTAGGTAACTGTAACTGTAACACTGTTACTTTTTACTGGTAACGTGCCCATGACTGGGATAGTCACACCGTTGTGTTTCTCCAGCAAAAAATACAACCAGCAAAAGCAAGAAAGAAGTTAGCTGCCCAAAGTTAACATTTGACTGTTTTCATGAA
Organism: Hyalomma asiaticum; assembly: GCA_013339685.2. Taxonomy (NCBI): domain Eukaryota; kingdom Metazoa; phylum Arthropoda; class Arachnida; order Ixodida; family Ixodidae; genus Hyalomma; species Hyalomma asiaticum. Next base: position 49,089,043 of record CM023484.1, read on the forward strand.
GTAAAACTTTGAGCTCCGTTTTCTCAGCTTCCATTTTTTGAGCAGTTGCTGTCAGACACCCCAGTGCCATTTCATAACTAATGAAGCTAAATTCATTCTGTTTTTTTCACTTAGATCCTGAAACATTAGTGAGCGCCGTAAAGCTATTCATTTCTACCTGCACGTCACACAAAACTTTATAATTGTATTTATGCAAAAGTTGTTAGTAAGAAAATATGTCAAGGACATTTCAAAAATTATTTCTGTACTCATTTGGACACAAAAAAAATCAACGAACAGCTTTACAGCACACAGTGGGCCTTAGTGTATATGCTTAAGTAAAAATGGTACTGAAATTTTGTTTAATTAACAGATTGATTTGGGGGTGACTGTAAGGGTCTATAAAGTGATGTAACTCAGAAACTATGATAGGTAGCTTAAAACCGATTTCATTTAAGATATCACCGTAACAAACTACATCAGTATGCCAAATTTCATCAGTTTATGCCCATAAATAGCAAAGATAGTTTTCATTGCCACGTCCCCCCTTAAAATAGCCATCACAGGTTCATTACTAGAGAGGCAAATGAAGGTCAAAGGTTTAGTTTTTAATTTTGCACAGAAACTTTAGAATCAAAATGTCAGCACAATGTCACGGATTTCAATATCTTCCCTTTTATTTACATTTTGGCCTCACCGGCTCAATAGGAAATTCTGAATTCTGCTATGTTAAGTCTCTGGTTCACCGGCTAAATAGGAAATCTCAAAATCTGCTATGTTAAGTCTCTGGGCACCTTAATATATAATGTAGTTCATTTGTACAGCTAAGTGAATTACGTAAGCCTGAGCAGAGAGCATAAAAGTTCATGACACTTCAGTGAGCTGCTACGGAAACTTGAAGGTGCAGTCACTACCTGCATTCCCTTTTTGAGTGTTCTATGGCTTGCCAACTATGTTCTTGTGACAAAAGTGATATTTTTGGTATTGTGAAAGGACAGTTTATTAATATAAGAAAAATTCCTTTCTTCCGTGGTGTCCTTTTAAGTGCCATGCCAGTAAAATGGCGGTTTTGCCGTTGATGCATACCACTGGTCATGCCCGAGATAATGTGTGAACATGACATATCTGTATAGCTACTGCGCCATCTACACAGTAGTGGGTGAAACGAACTTTTACGGTAGACTGTTTTTGTATGGTACACAGTGTTAAATTGTTTTCCCAATGTGAAAGGCCTACATAAAAAGCCCATACAGTTTATTTTAATGACACAGAAACTGAAAAACTAATGAACTCTGGTGACCTTGGCAGTGATTGTTCTGTGTCTTATAAAGACAATGGTACAATGGTTATGATACATGACAAACATGAGTTATCTTACAATACACCACACATTTATTTAAGATTTCTTTATTTAACAAAATGTAAAAGATTCACTAACATGTAACCAATAAATAGCACGTTATTTTTAAAGTTTGCTAAGATGCTTAATTTGTTGGACTTCAAAAGAACCTATAAGCAGCCAGAAGGTCAATGAACTCCATTTGAAAGAACCCTCAGAGATATACTAATAAAACCTGTGCAAATCTTTAAAACTGAGCTTTGAAGTACTGTTGGATGTCTGGTGTTCCTAAACAGAAAAACTTAACTGCATGATGTTCACGGCTCTGTGCTCTGTTCGTTGTGTTTGTTCACAAGACTTGCAAGTAAGTTTTAAACAGCAGCAGTGCACATGTGACTTGCCTATGCTGTTCTTAGCTGAGCAGTCCAAGCGAGCAAGTAGTCACACTTCTGCTTAGTAAGACTGTTGCATTTCAATGCAATAAAAAAGGAAACTTTTTATTTTCTTTATGGATGTTTCCTGCTGGTTATCATACTGTTTTCTCGCACTTAATTGCGATATTCTCTCTCTCTCTCTTCTTTTTTTTCTGTATTCAATTTCTTACTTTTAAAATAACACATGCACACACCAAACAGCAACCCCACCCCCCTTTTTTTTTTTTAATACTATGCCTGATTGAGGTCCTCAGCGTGCTGAAGATGAGCAATTTCAACTTAATGTCTTGTTCAAGTTTCCATCTCATATTAAGGTCCACAGGAGTCAACATTGAATCAGCAATAACAAAAGACCAAGGACAAGGCAAGGCAAAAAATATGCATGCATTCAAAATTCAGTTCAAAAGAAAACATGAGATGTGACCTATTTGAAACTGAAACACTTACACTGGAGTCACTTTCTCCCCGATGACTTCCCGTTTCTCTTGCTTCTGCTTTAACTTGGCCTCTGCCTTTTCCAGTTTCTTCTGATCCACTTGCTGCAGGGATGAAACGCATGGCTCGGCAAACCACAATTCACAGCCGAAAGACTACTACATTTGACGCTAGAAACAGCCTACTAACACATGGGTCACAGCTATCACACACAGCGCGTCGGCAGGAGGGGTACAAAAGGAGCACTTGCCTCCATCAAGCCCCACCCACATCACCCTGCCCCCCCCCCTCCCCTTCGCCCCCAATCACACTAGCACCACAATGTCCCCTCCCCTTGCCATGATGCAAGAGGTTTGCCCACCTCAAGCCAAAATCCTGCTGATATGCTACTATGTAAAATCAACAGACACATATAACGAAAGATATAGGCAAAATAACCTTCTTAACCATTTTTGTTGTGCCAGTAAAGTATCTCCAGCTATTGAACAAAAACAAATTTATGTGCATATTCTTAACAGAGCAAAATAAAACATCATTGCAAGCAAAACAGCTCTCGTAAAAACCTACTGTGGTAGCTTTGAGATGCGAGACAAAATATGAAGCAACTTGCTGCAAGAGGGAACCAAATAACACAGCTGCAGATTATGCACATGGCTCAGTTAATTTGGCAGCAGCAGTAAATGGCCCATCCCCGTTTGATTCATCATGTACCTAGGCACATATACAATAGTGCCCACTATAAAAGGTTGCACTAAGGCTTACCAGTTGCCACTAGTTAGAGGAAAAATATAAAGATGCCTGCAGAAATTTTTTATGCTGGTTGTGTCTACATAATGTTCCTTTTGAACATGGATCCTGACAAAGGATGCAGACCTCTCCCAAGCACCTCCAATTTCTCCTGCCTTGTGCAAGCCAACCAATGTTATGTCCGCAACTTTTCTGATTTCATCATGTCACCATGCAAACTTCTGTTTTTGTTGGCTGCACTTTTCGTTGCTTTGTACAGGATCTGTTGCCCTAACTGATTTGTCCTGTGCATTATATGACCTGTCCACCTCCATTTCTTTCCCTCTTATTGCTCACCAGAATATTGGCCACCTGTGTGTTCCCTGCCCCTTTCTGCTGTCTTCATACTTCTTAATGGTATGCCCCTTGCTTTTCATTTCATAGCATAGTGCATACTCCTAAACGTTTTCTCAACGTCCTTCTGTCCTTACAGTTTCAGCTCTATGTGTTAGAACCTGCAGCATGCAATGATCGTACACTTTTCGCTTTAAGGACAGTGGTAAGCTGCCAGTTATTATTTGAACAGGCCTGCTGTATGTGCTCCAGCCTGTCATTTTGAACAGAGAAGCGCACATATAACAGTTGTTTTGTGTAGAAAACATGGGCATAAAAAACTTGTACACATCAATGAGGCATGCCTGTCTAGACTGATATACAGTCTGAGGTACCAACACAGAAGTACAGTGCAGATTCACAAGCATAAAAATAAATCTTATAATAAAAACTGCACACAAGGGTCTGCAAAAGGACAGCAGACCCTTGTGTGCCCCTCTGAGGGCCCTCTGACAAATGCAGTGAATTGTTCCTTACCAGTGCACTGTCCCTCTGCTTCATCCAGATGCTTTGCACTTCATCAGTGGTATTCTCAAACTCTGCAGCCAATGCCTTTAGCTGCACTGGGGCATTAAGAACCTTTGCAGGGCCACTGTGATTGTCACCATTCTGAATGTCGGACTCTCTAGTTGATGAAAATTGGACAACAAGGACACGTGAGGACAGGCGGCTTTGCTTTGTGTTTCAACATGTTGTAAGTGCCCTACTGACCAGCCTGATATGCAACAAGCTACACGTAATCATCCGTAACGAATATAATTTTATGACAGTTTTGTCATTTGTCAGGTACTGTTTTGCTCAGTAACACTGACTGTTGCTAGGTCACTGTTTATTTTAGTTATGACTTATATGTAAGCAGTTACATTATGACAAGAAGACACAAAAGCACACACATCTTTGTGAACTTGATTTGTGAGAGGACAGCAGCACTCTTTTGAGCAGCCCAACACTGACAACCATGCCACAAGCAGCACTGCAGTTGTGCACATTATGACAAGCAAGTCTAGGCATGCTTATTACAATGGCATGCTAGGCTGTACGGAGTAGCAGCAACTGCAAAAGGGTGTATTTCACAGAAGACCTAGATGCAAGACTGTCATGGTAATCTGACCATATCCAGTGAACAAGATGTTTGTATGTACTGCGACATTGCTCTGTCATCCAGCATGCAGATCAAGCGAATTTTCAGTGGCTGAAATACTGACGTTTTCGATAAAGAAAAGAGACAAGGTGACAGCCGAAAATACCGAGAAGCAATTGACAGCAATGATAACGCGTCAAGGGCAGCTGAAGATACCAATCAGCGTGTTTCATTTACTGCATGTAAGTTCAATGTGGATATGAGTTGAAATGAAAGCAATGCAGATGTAACCTATTACTTTTGAGTAGTTCCTCAAACACTTTCTTGAGGCAGCAATTAGCTAATGTAATTGTTCACATATTTAATACTCTTATGTTGTTTTTTTTTTCTGTAATGTCTGACTATCGGGTATAGGGTAGAATAGACTGGGTTTCTGAAATCAGCGCTGTGAGCTTTTGATAAGATATTTTGTTTCAACTGCCGGGGCGCACTGGACACGAGGAGGTGAAGGGGCGCAAGCAAGGGTTGATACGTCAGGTCACTGACCGCGCTCACTTCCTTTTTTTGCGTCCCGTTCTCACGCGCACAGTTTCATCAAGACACGAAGCAGAAACAAACAAGCGTAACACTTCCACTTCTTACCCTTTCATGACGTGGAGCAGCCGGGCGCAGATCTCCCTGATCTCGTCCTCGTCTTTTGTGTCGCCGGCAATTTGTAATAGCATCTCGCCCACGGCATCGTAAACCTCGTCACAAGTGGTGAAGTCCTCCTTGCCACCGTCCAAGACTCCTGTGCGCGCAAAATACAAGCACTCTGACCATTCGCACGCATTCTGTTTTCGCCTATTAGAGAGGGCCGCGACCACCGAAAGCGATAACGACTCTTGACAGCTACGGCCAACGCGAAACTGGCAGCAGGGATCGCTCCGACGCTTTGAATAAAAAAAAAAAAAAAAACTACCGCCTAAACTGGCTCGAGATGAACGTGAAGCGTGTCTACGACTTCACAACGGCGAATTAAGATCACGCTCTTCAAGGCCAAGTATACGTAGGAATTATAGCCTAAACCCTCGCAGCCGCATAACTCGCGAAGTGACTTATGAATGGGTCGGCCGATACACAGACCGGCACTAACTTTGGTAATGACCGTGTCGACACGGTTTGCGCAGCTTACTGTAGGTTAGTGACCGCAGGAGCATACCTGGGACAAAACGGTTCACGTACCTTCGAGGTAGTCGAATAGATCTTCGTCAATATCGGGGAAAGCATCGCTTAGCACGTCTTCGACGGCTTCCATCTTGACGAGAAAAGAAGGGGGGTAAGTTGCCAGCACACGTGCACGCTGCGTCTAATGTCAGCGCCGTCAGGTAGCAAGCGTGAAAGATTGAAAACCAAATTGAGGTCCTAATCCTAATATATGTTCGTAAATACCAGCGACTCAGATTGAAATAACCTATTTTCTAGCTAAGAAAAAGCGAAAGCCTCTTTACTTTCGCATGACGTTGGCCGGTTTTGATTGGTTCCTCTTTAGACGCCGATTCAACTTTATAGCAAAGAAAGAGTTCCTTAGCTAAGTTTTAAATATACCATCTAACTTGCCTTAATAAGCAATAACTGTTAAATAGAAGTGCTTGAATGCCAAGAGATTGTTTATAGAACTCGGTTTACCTAAAGTTACATTGCGGTACAACTTTTATTGCGCGGATTAACACACCGCCACGATTTTACACGTGGAATCGGGTGCTGCCGTGGCTACTTGCCGGCGTCAACAACATCATGGCTCTGAAAGTGTACTTAGTTTCTTGTTTGTTCGCGTTTTCTGTGTTATTACCACACGTACTGGGCGGCGGGGAAACTCTCGTGCTACTAGACAACCTCGCCATCAAAGAGACGCACTCGATATTCTTCAAATCCTTGCAAGGTAAGGAGCTGCCCCACCACGGGGTGCTAAACCGTTTTTTGTGAAGAGGGACGTGTTGACGTGCACACCCGCGATGTAGACGGGAAAACGTTGTAACCGTTTTTGAATGCTATGTTTTCCTTGACGCAGACCGTGGTTTTAAGCTTACCTTCAAGTCCGCCGACGACCCGTCTTTATCGCTCAAGAAGTATGGGGAATACCTCTACAAGCACTTGATTCTCTTCTCCCCTTCGGTCGAAGGTAGGCGAACGCCGGTAGTGCACTTTGTGCTCTAAAGACGTACCGTAGTGCTTAATACGGTGCACTGAACCGTTTTTGCTTGCCCAGAATTCGGAGGCACTATCAACGTCCAAGCGCTCACCGAGTTCGTTGACGATGGAGGCAACATTTTGGCGGCTGCTAGTTCCAGTGTGGGTACGTCGCCTTCGATCGCACTTGTTGGCAAGTCGCTCGCCATCGCAACTGACTTGGTTGTAAATTTTTTTCTCCCCGTAAGGCGACGTCATCCGTGAACTGGCCAACGAATGCGGCTTCGAAATTGACGAGGAGGGTAGCTACGTGATTGACCATCTCAACTATGATGTGTCTGACGAAGGCAAGGTAAAGTAGAAGTGGTGTAGTTTCTTTCCTCTTATTGACTCAGATTATTCTGTATTGTGAACAAAGTTTCCAATGAACCGTCATGTTTAACGTTTAATATGCAAGCTATCTTAAGAAGGCATGACAATGCAGTGCAGAACTTGTTGCAAGAGGTTATAGTATCATGTAGAGCTACTGAGGAATGCACAGCCGCAATCTGCAAGCCTTGTAGTTACTAGAACCTACCAGCAAATCTGGTTTCTAAAGGCAGAGTTTGCAAATCGCACCTCGCGTCGTCTTGTGTGACATTTGCAGCACACAACGATTGTTGCGGACCCTGAAAACCTGCTGGATGCACCCACAGTCATTGGCAGCAAGAACGTTCCACCTCTACTCTTCAAGGGTGTAGGGTGCGTTAATGCCCATATGAGTGATTCTACACATGCCTTCCCTGTTCGTTATACCTTGTTCACACCTTGAAACATTTGCCTTTTGCAGCATCATCTCGGATCAGGAGAACCCCCTAGTCCTGGAGGTGTTGACTGCGTCATCAACGGCCTACAGCAGTAACCCAGACACCAAGATCACCGAGGTATCCACGTCGCAGCGATTCACGGCATTGTGTAGTCATTAATGGAGCTGCCTTCGTTGCAGTACCCTCATGCTGTTGGCAAGAACACGCTGCTCATCTCTGCACTCCAAGCAAGGAACAATGCTCGCGTGGTGTTCTCCGGTTCCATGGACTTCTTCAGCGACAAGTACTTCGCATCCCCTGTCCAGAAAGCTGCTCCGGGCTCTAAGAAGTACGTCAGAAGTGTGTCCTCTATTTAGGAGCTGAAGTATTGTATGAAGCCAAAAGGAGCTGTACAGGCTGACGTTTAAGAGCTGTGCCAGCTGTATTTCTTGCTATTGCATTTGCAACCTGAATCCCCTGGCTAAGAGTTTTGCCTTTGGCACAACCTTACTCGGTATACTTCAAGACATGTAGTACACTGCTGAAATTTCTGATCATCCAAGCGCATGTGTGTGTGTGTAGCAATAGCATTACATATGCCAGTGTGGATAGGAGGAAACCTGATTGAGAGATTGTTTTGAAAATTCTGAGTGTCAGCGCAGAATTAGCTGCCTGGCAGCTTTATTTTCTAGTGACATTTAAAGGTGAAATATCAGCCTATCGCTTGTGAAATGTGCTGGTTCCTTGCTTCAGTTCGCCTAGCTTTTGTTGTCACATTCATGTACAATCATTGGTTTAAATTTCGATAAGGCTGTGTCACAGCCACCAAATATGTTAAGGTCCATTATCTGGTATCACACTTAAGCCAGACGAAATGCACCTTATAACAACGTTAAAGGGCCCCTAAACCACACACACATTCAATTAATAAAACGTGGTGCCTATTTGTTGCACTCACTCCTGCCTAACGATTTGGCCGCCGGTCAGCGTTACCTTTTCATTGAGTGCTCCTCTGAATGTCACGTGACGTACATCATTGGTGATGCATAGTTCAAAAGGATGTCCACTTCCAGTTGATGCGCCTCCGCTATGTATGACAGTACAGTTGTGTTGGAACGCGAGTGACTTGGCACTTGTGTTGTGGAGCGCTTACGAATTCACAAATGCGAACATGCAAACGCCACCAAAACCACACATAATGAGGAAGAACAGACAGGCAGAGAGCGCATACAATTGCCAGCAGACGACCGGAAGTTGGAGTTCTCCTTCGACCAATCAGCAGAGCTCTGCCTCTGTGATGTCACCAAAACCATGTTGCTGTTGTCACAGCTAACATTGGTACGTCGGAAATACCAGGAGAGGCACATGGGAGAGACTCACGTGTGTGGTTTAGGGGCCCTTTAAGAGCAGGTTGGTTTAGGCTTGGCACAGTGTAGTCGAAGGGGTTCTGCTCCCTTCTGCTATATGCTGCTCGTTAGTGACAAGTCTGACTTTAAATTGCAGGCACGCAACGTCCGGCAACCAAGCCTTGGCTGTGGCCCTGTCGCAGTGGGTCTTCAAAGAGAAGGGTGTCCTGAGGGCTCAGAACATCAAGCATCACAAGAAGGGAGAAAAGAATGCACCAGATGCATACACTGTCATGGATGATGTTGTGAGTTTGTCATTTGTCATTGCTAACATTTTTATCAACAGCACAGCTGTTTAGGATTGAGGTGAATCCCTAAGGAGCGTTGACAGATAGATAACAGCAGTGTAGGATTGAGGTGAATCCCTGAGGAGTGTTGACAGACAACAGCAGAGCGGACATGCAGAAAGGAAAAGCTCCTGATTGCTTGCTCTTGACCGACACTGCTACGTGAGAGTGATTATGCGAAGGACGATACATGAAGAGATAAAGAAAATAAGAAGAAAACAAATGAGCAAAAGAAAAGTCTCATGTTGTTGCAGAAGGGGAAAAAGACAGATCGACCCACTACCTGTCCTGTCACTGTCACTCTCATGTAGCAGTGTAACAGTGCTACGTGATAGTGAAGAGAAGGAAAGAATTATCTTAACTCCCTTGCCCCTGCTCAGCTTAACCAGTCTTCGTGATGTTAATAGCATCATTTTTGTTGTCATTGTTTTGGTTATGCTAAGCATCCATTTAATGTATATTATTGTTATCACGGCATCCTGTTTGCCTCATTTTTGTGTTCAGACATTGGATTTAGTTGTCAGTTGTCACAATGTGCTTATTGTAGTCACACTGTATGGCATCCAACACAATGCATTGTTTCACAACAGGTGTACAGCATTGAGATCGAGATCCTGAAGGGTGACAAGTGGGTGCCATTTGAGGCCAATGACTTGCAGCTCGAGTTTGTTCGCATTGACCCATTTGTACGGACTAAGCTGCAGAAGAAGGGTGAGCAGCACTGCCTACTTGATGGAACACTCTGTTGAACAATACAGATTACTGACATTATGCTTGTACTGTTAAGACATTGGATGTTTTGTGAAAGCTTGCAACTTTTTTCCTGAAATTGTATCATTAGGACTAACCTGAACAAACTCTGTCATCATTGCCCTATTGGTGTGCACTGCAGGTTGAAGGCCTCTGCTAGTAATATCTAATGGTTCACGTAACCAGCGTAAGACCAATATTGCTAGAATCTAAGCTACCTTAAACTTTCTAAGTGCATTGCTAACTTAAACTAATATGACTGAGGTTCTGAGGCTTATAAGGCCATAAGTAGCCCTTTATTTCAACACTGTTTTAAATAATGGTATAGTTTTAACAATATGCAGGTTCTCTTGTTGCTTCAACTTTTTCTTGCACTGCCGTTAGGGACCCTTTAACAAATTTGTTGGGTCCCTAAAAGTGTAAATACATGTAAGAAACTAGGTTCCGATTGCACTCATGTTTTATTAAGCAGGCAACGACTTTCTTTTAAATTTATCTACAGTGCATTATTTGTATATGCATATTTACTTTCACGTAAATATCTAATGCCTCCAGCTAATAGCATTCTCTCTTACGGCCTCCTAGGCAACAAATATGAGGCCCAGTTCAAGGTTCCCGACGTCTACGGCGTTTACCAGTTTAAGGTAGACTACAACCGAATTGGCTACACACATCTGTACACGTCTACTCAGGTAAGACATCTCTGTCCAGTGTGTGCTTCCCTGCGACTTTCAGTGATAGTACAGCCTGTCTGTGTCTCGTGTGCCAAGTTAGCTATTCTAACTTGATGTCAAACAAAAATGGACCCCTTGTTTTATCCACGTTAACTTTTGGTTGTGTGATGTTGCCTCAGATAAACTGGGATCCGACTTCAGGTAATCATGTAAAGATGTATTTTACGCACATTTGTATCCAAGGGTTTCCACATGGTCTGGTTGGTTGTTGTTGGCATTAAGACATGACACACACATGCGTCATCATATCCTTTCGTTTGTCTGTGCAACACTACACGTCTTAATGCATCCAAAGCGAGTGCACATGCATCCATCACCCTGTCATAATTACACTGTCATTGGCAAAGCAGGCAGGGTATGGATCTTATTCAGGACAGCACGAACCGTCGCACGCGGCGAAGGAGAACATTAGGCGCAACTCTCCCAGCATGGTAATTTAATAAACACACGTTAAAACAAAACAAATAATACAAGTCCGAATAAGTCAAATTAAATATAAACAAAGAGTAACGATAACGATTAACAAAACGCGAGCACGATAACACAAACAAAGGACAGTAACAAAGAACAACACGCGAACACAGAATAACACACAAAAACACAAAGACCATGCAGGGAAGAAGAGCCTAACCGCGGCCAGCGCACCCGCGACCGCGCCCCAAGAAAAGGAAAATAGAAAGAAAGGAAACATACGTAGATGGGCGCAGATCGCCGGCCGCTGCCGTGGGTCGCTGGAGCCCGAGACAACGCGAGGTCCGGGCGGCGAGGCCTCGCCGCCCGGAGAGCCGCAAAAGCACGTACGCACCGCCCCGAGACCCAGCGTGTTCTCTCGGGCATCGCCAAAACCCGAAACGCGCAAACGTTAGAAATTAGCTTCATTACTGTATTGTGTAAATGAAGAGTTAAATGCCACAGATTTCATGAAATATTCCTTTAAAAGCCATTGCCTCCAGCTGGAGGAGCCACTTTAATTCGTTGACAGTGGAAAGTAACGTTCTGAGCTATAGGAGTTTCAAATGCACTACAAGAGGGATTTCTATCTGAAGCAATTTTTTTTTAGCCTGGAGGCGACTCTGCGTTATTGTCGATGCGGCCCAAGAAAAGGCCTGTCTGCGTAACTTGTGAATGCAATGGCGAACAACCGACAATTTTCTTGTTTCAGGTCTCTGTACGGCCACTCCAGCACACTCAGTACGAGCGCTTCATCCCCTCTGCTTACCCATACTACCTGAGCGCCTTCTCTATGATGTTTGGAGTGTTCCTGCTCAGTTGTGTTTTCCTGCACCACAAAGACACGCCCAAGAGCAAGGCCGAGTGAAACAGTGTTCCGCGACATCACCTCATCCACGCGTCGCACCAGGTTATTTCTACGCCATTGTCTCATTACGCAAGTCACTACGAGCGTCTTTGCTCCGAAAGAGTGATAGGTGCAAGCGAAGAGAGCGAGTGGAGTCTACTCCTGCCTAAAAGATGCAGAGTGCGAATGGTCATTGAAGACAGTGGGACTTACTTTTTTTCTGTTACATCTTCTTTTTTTTTTTTTGGTTCTGTGTTTGAATGTTGTGTTGAGTGCAAGGTTTCAGATACATTGTTATGGGTTTGCTTAATTTTTTTTTTCAATAAAATGTAAAATAAGGGACATTGGAGAGCTGTTTTCTTCATAGGAGGATAACATTTAACAGGCTTGAATGTTTAAAGTTTGTATCAAGGATGACAAAACTCATTTCTTTACTCCACATCTCAAAAGTTGTTGCGTTGAATGAGAAAGTTGACTACGAAGAACACATAAGACAGGACAGTTTTCAAGTTATAGCCAAGTTAAGTTAGGGTGGGAGCATCGCTTTTAAATTGTAGAAAATGTACTCCAAACATATGCCACCCATAAGTGCACCATGGCATGGCTAGGCATCTAAGATGTCTCCTTAGGTAACCACATAAGGGACCCCTACAATTTGTTTTTACCATGCATATTTTCAGATAGCACAGTTTTGTTCCAAAGTGCATAAATTCAGTCAACAGCACTGTGATCAAATTAGCCCTTTATTTCAACACTGTTTTAAATAACGGTATGGTTTTAACAATATGCAGCTTCTCTTGAATGGAGCTTGTTATAACAAAAGATGTTCTGAATTCATGAATTTCATGTCTTCAGCTGAATGTCCAGATGTTTGCAAGTCTTGCCAAAATCTTTCAAGAATGGTGGTGCAATATCAGGACGAAAATGGGCTTGGACTAGAACACGACCAAAGCAGGACCAGAGAAGTGCTTATCAAATGTGGCAGTTATTCCTGTGCCCGTCTGGAGTAGCTGACAACTGGGCGCAACTCGGCTCCAAGCAGTAAAACAAAGCAAACAATTAAAAACAGAAGGGATTCCAAACAAACTACTGCTGGTTTTCAAAATAAACATGTAAAACTACTGAACTTCTAAACTCATGGGAAAAATGGCTGTATGATAACGGCCTCTAGTCATAGGGTAAATGGATCAAAGTTGGGCCATGGCAGCGGACATAGAATGCACACAGAACTTCTGGTACCTTATCAACTTAACCATCGACATTCTGGCTCGAGTTAAGTTTGCTAAGTGTGTCTCGTTAAAAATTTGTCTTTTGGATGCTACTTGGCTCCAGAGAGCAGAACAACAGGTTACTCTGGAAATAAAAAGCTCGAAGCAAAAAAAAAAAAAAAAATTTGTGCAGCCCTACTCTTCCTTGCTAAATGTCTGCGAGCCATCTATGCCTTCCAGGCTAGCAAAGTCAGAGTCCTCTTCCTGACTCATCTCCAAGCTCTGTGAAATGGAAGACAGCGTGTCCTCAAACGTCAGATCCTGTGTGTTTGACAGTGACTCAAAGTCGCTGTCTTCCGAGTCGACTGTGTAGCTAGCACTCAACTTCTGCAGGGCGTCATCTGCGTTTTCCGGCATGGCTTGCATATCTGTGTGAGCTGCCTTGTTGGTGCCTGCCTTTGGCTTTGCTGCATTGACATGCGATAGGGTAGCTTGCGCCTCTGCTGCTTTGCTGGTACCAGCTGTGGAGTGTGTCTCACTGGTGTCTGCTGCCTTGGCTTGTGGCATTGCCTCGGTTGCTTTGCCAGAGATGGCTTTCTTCTTGTTTACCAGTGAAGCTTGCTGCTTCGATTCTGCCGCTGTGCTGGTGTTTGCCTTTGTCTGAGTTTCGCTCAGTAGCGCTGCAGTTTTCGAAAGCCTTGCTTCCATTTTGGAGGCTACGTCTCTCTTTGGAACCTTGAAGGCAGGCTTCTTTGCGGCGGCTGATTTCGGTGGCACCATTTCTTGCGGTACACGGTTTGGCTTGGATACTGGCTTCCCCTTCTTTGCTGGAGCTGTGCCTCGGGCAGTAGCAGATGGTGGCTCATGGTTCTCTTTGTTTGTGGTTTTGGTGACTTCCTTCACTTTGTACGCCTGTTCGCTGTTGCTTGTTTCAGGACTGCCACTCTTGTTCCAGGCCTCACGTGTGGTGTCTTTAGTTCCTGACTCGATAGACCCAACCTTGCTGGTACTGGATGCCTTGTAAGCTTGTGTGCTGGCCTTCGAGGAAGTCGTGACCCCTGTAGCCCCAAGTGAAACTTTGCTTGACTGTTCAGCTTGTTGGCTTGACCGGAATCCCGTTCCTGCCAGAACCGTCACATGAACTTCCGTCTCACTGTCGGCTCTTGGCACGGGCTTCTCAACAACGGCCACTTCAGGCGTACTCCTTGATTCCATTGGTTCTGACTGCTGTGGCTGGTTTGAACCATAGCCTGCATCCTTCATGGGCTCTTCAATGGGAAGTGTATCCATTGGGTGCTCTAAATCCATGGGATCACATGGTAGCAGAAGTTGGTTTGTCTTGCTCACATCAAAATTCTCGCCAGCCTTGTTCAGGGTGCCCAATACTGGCTTGTTTTCAGTTGTTTCATCTTCATCAAGGAATTCAATCAGAGAATTGACATCGAAGCACTCGGGTCTATCCTCAGCACTGTCAAATGTTGGAATGGAGAGGACAAACCCTGCCCCTGCAGAGTCCCGTGCCTTGTTATCTGGTGCTTTGTGTTGAGGCATGAGCAGTGTGGCATTATCGGTTTCAGCACCAGCTGGTGGCTTGTCACAGTTGGGTTCAGCTTGCGTGGTGGTGTTGCCTGCAGAAGCATGAGTAACCTCTGTGTCTGTTTGCAGCCTTTCAATGCTGCTGCCTGTCACCCTGACTGGAGGCACACCTGTAATGTCTGCCAAACCCTTGTCTGTTTTCTCGACATTATCTGGGAGGGCAGACATCTTGGATGCACTTTCTGGTGTCTTGGTGGGCTGTGCAGAAACTGTCTCCCTTGAATCGAGGCTTTCATGATCAGTCGAGGATGTAAAAACAGATTGCTCAGAAGAAGCTCCAGTGTATTCTTTCTCAGTTCTATTTGCTTCTTGCCTTTGGGGCACTGTCGTGCCTGCGTCCTTTGTGGTATCTTTGGACTGGCCAGACACGGTTGCTGCTTTCCGATTTGAGGGGCCAATTTGTGCACTCTTGTTTGCTGTATCTTTGGACTTACCAGACACTGTTGTTGCTTTCAGGTTTGAGGGGCCAGTTGGTGCACTCTTGTTTGCATTGGATCCCTTTTCATAATTTTGTGCTTGTTTAGCTTCGTCAATCAATCTCTTTGACAGAATTGCAGACAGCTTGCCCTTTATCGGTTGCATTAAAGTGCGCTTTTTGCATGCTGCCAGTTTTGCAGGGGCTTTCTTGAAATTACCGTGCTCTGTCTCTTCATCCTTGGACTTTAATGCTGAAAGAACAATTCCAGATGTCACAATCTGCATTCCCAGTATACCATTGGCATCTACCTACTTTAAAAGAGAACTGACACAAGTGTCAGGCAGCACAAAATACAAATTTTTCCTTTAATTGGCATGCACTGTTAACGCTCTCTGCACACTGGAGCCAGAAAACGCGTACAAACTATTTAATTTTATTTTAAAGTTTCCGTCAGCTATTGCCTGCAAGACAGCTCCATCGCAATGGACAATGCAATGACGTGTGAATGCAGTCGTCTAAATATCGACAAAATTGCTGTCAGTCACTGGGTGACAATGAGATCGTTGTTCTTGTGCACCATGTGCATGCAAGTTACAGTAGACAACAGAGTTACTGTGACACCATCGCATGTTGCTGTCCCCGCGGGACTTAGACCTACGTCTGACTGTGTTGACACGTCACTATGAAACCAACCCCTCGAGATCAAAACCGAATGTGCCTTTTTATGGCGGCCATATAAAATACATATTCATTGCGTTCCGATGCATCACGATGCTTTATTTAGGGTTCCCGACATCAGTACTTTTATGCAGGGCAATTATATGAAAATGTCTGAAATTTGTGTCAGTAATTTAAAGGGAAATGCAAAATAAATACTAAATCACCCCAAACTGATTAGGTATTGTTCAATCCCATATTTGATAATTAGGTAACCACAGGTTTATAGAAAATGAAATGTATGCCAAACCAGCAATGTTTTTCGCTCACCATCAATACCCAAGTGCTCGTACACCAGAAAAGTGACTGGAGACAAAATATGAGGACACCTGCGTACTTGTATTTAGGTTCCCCAGTACAGCACACCTCATAATCACATGATGCTTTTAGCATGTAAAACCTCATAAAACCTTGTAAAACCTTGTGTCACTAAGATGTCGCTATGTTCAATGTACTATTCCATCGCTTTTTGAGCTGTTTTACCACAGCAGTGCTTCAGACTTGACGTTTGGCTCCTTTAGAATACAATGTCTGTTTTCACTTTGGGTATAGAAAGTTAACTAGGCCTAAGCAAACACCTTCAAAATCTGTGGTGACTTTGTGAGCTATATAGTGTGAGATAGAGGCGGCACAGCCACACACCTTTCATTTTTGCAACTCTTTGTGTGTGCCATTTGAATGCATGGACATGCTTGCATGAAAGAGAACCAAGCTGAATTGACAGCTTTTCATGCCTTTTATCGGCACTCCCACCTTTTTTTGACCTTGCCTTTGTCTTCTTTTGGCTTGCATCTGCAAGCTGATCACTTTCTGCATGAGCCTTCTTGCGTGGCCTTCCCCTTGGCAGTTTTACAACTGCACAGCATTAGCAGCATGTCAGAATGGGATGGTGTGTGTGATTAATTTGCATGAAACCAAAATACTCATTTCACACTTCATGCATTCTATGATAAGAACAAGGAGCTTGACTGCAGACAATTCATGCCTAATTGATATTCAGCAAATAATTATGGCAATATGCCATGGCATGTAATGAGTTTTATAAGTTTGAACATGAGTTTTTGTCTCCACTTGGCAAAGCGGTACGGCTAATTTTTTCCATATTGATGCAGGGAGAGACATCAGAATGCCTTTAAGGGGAGACGCTGCTCGAAAAAATATTTCTTTACTATTTGACCTAGAACTCTGAAATTTCTACCACTAGTAGAGTTTGTGATACTTATTTCAAACTCTAATTACTTTTATTGTAGCTATAGTTGTTCTTGAGTTATAACAGCTATGATAAGATATAGGATCTTTCCTGCTTACTTTTTAAATTATTAAAAATTTTCACACTGCATCCAAATATGGCTCATTTGGCTGTACATGGGCAGTAATGTGTTGAAAACTACCTAAAATGTGGAATTGACATGCTACATTTGCTACACGTCCAACAAAAAAAATCAGGGGTGCCTGTTGTATACTCCACATTTCCCTGATTGGTTTTTCAAATTATACAACAAATATTCTGTAATAGATATCAAAATTATATGTAGATATCAGTATTTTATGTTGTCCAAAGATACCCTGTGCAAAATTTCATGAAGATCTGACAATTTTAAGCACCTGAAAGTTGTGTGCAACACACAGACAATTTTCACATGTTGTGTACAAACTTTTGAATAGAACTACAGTGTTCTATTCAATAGCATTAACCACAAGTTGTGGGGGGACTGAGTGTGCAATCATCAAGCATTGCTCATTTCCTTACCTTCATTTGCTTGTGTGGAAATTGCATCTGTGCTGGGAAGTGAAGACGATGCCTTCCGAGGTCTACGTGGTGGAGCTGTTTTTCCTGCATTCATAAATGTACCTTTTAACCAGGCATTTCACAACTCTGGTAACATAACAATGAAGCTTTGTTTATCCAGTGCAGATCTTTCAATGTTCTGTAGTGTATACCTCATAATTTCTTTAGGCACAAGCAGCAGGCATTATTCATGCAATAAGCTTGCACTTACCCCAACAATAACAAGGTTCTACTAAACTAGCTCTTAAATAATTATTATTAATTGCAGTTTCGGATCGTGGCATTGGTGAAGCCATGTGCACTTTGCATGCACTGCGCCACTCCTGAGATATAGACTTCAGACCAAAAACAATCTATGAATTCTAGGCCAGATCATGGATTGCCACTACGAGGTAACACTTTCCAAAATGGCCTGCTTTGAACCTGTTCAGGACGCGATAAAGTGACATGCACAATCAAGTTGTGTCAGAGTCCATTGTAAAAGAAGCTCATTCGGTGGAAGAGAGAGGAAAATCAAAACAACACTGCAATTTTGTGTATTGTATTCCAATGTGCTGTAAGTAGATCTGTTATGATGAGGTTATATTGCAACATTTTTCTTTAAGGATTAGTAGGTGGGCAAAGGCTCTCTCACCTTGTTTAGGGGTTTCCTTTGGCTGCTTTGAACGTGGTTGCTCATCCTGGGCACTTCCTTCTTGATCGCCCACGTGTAGCTGTGACCTTGGGCGTTTAGTTCCTGTGATTACGTATTGTGCTCGTTAAAGGGACGCTAGAGGAAATGATTAAGTCTGGCTAGATTGATCTTTTTACCTATGCTGGAGTTTAGCACCGCTTTTTGTGCACTGATGCAGACCGACAAACATTGAACTTTGTTCTGCACGCCGATAAACAAATTTTTGGCGTCAAAAGCTGTTGCTGACGGTCCCTCGAGTCACTGCTCACTTTGAATCACCCGCTTCAAAAAGACAGCTTGACATCACAGTCTTGGCTGCTGACACTATCGTGCAGTGAGCTCCACAGTCATACTATGCAGCAACAACTGTGGCTTACTGCACGTTTATTTACTGTCAAAGCTTATCGCATCCATTTTTCATTTATAACCTGGAGCAGTAATTGGCTACTCAAAAAAGATGAGCTGACACCATTTCAAATAGGTAATATGAAAGAGCGACTGAGGGTACCACTGCACTTTCTCAATTTTGATGTTTTCTCAATTACAACTGCTCTGTCTTTGCCAGCAATGGTGAATTGGTTGTTATACAAAGCTAATTTTTCAATCTCGCACGAAACTTTATTTCCCTTTAGTGTTCCTTTTATAATACATGGAGCAAAAGCACAACTCTTTCAATCGTATTGCTTAAGTTGCCTCTTTCCTCTGCTACCTCAGGTGCTACTTGTGCAATTTATATGCTTGTTGAGTTGGTAGTTTGAGCTTTGCTGAAGATCACTGCAGCCCTGTATTAATTAGTGCCATACATCCCATACAACACCTATGCTACACTCTTCTGATACCTCAAAAATCCTTAGCACTGTAAACTTAGTACACAGCTTATAGCAGCATTACAGGTACACTGCAACAAGTTTTCAGTTGTAATAGAAAAAAATAATTATGAAGTAATTAATGTGATGAAATTTTAACTGCACTGTCGTTCCATCAGCTTTTCTTGCTTTTTTATTAATTTTTTTTCTACAAAAGCAATCTTCATGGTCAGAAGTTAAGGCTAACTAGCCCTAATTCCCTTTGATGCACATCTATGCTTAGGAATTAGAATGAAGTCCCCTTTGTTTCATTACAAGAAATTTTATCCAGTTCAATGCATTGGTTCTTTGTTACACACTGACATGAACAGGCAAATCACGGATGTGTCAACTGTAATAAAAAACTTTCCCTTAATATTTAATCTATTTTATGAGCTCTCTCTGTGAGCAAAGAACAATGCTAACAAATTGAAAAGGCATAAAGCATAAGTGAATGTGTCATGGTGTCAGGTGTGTCGTGTCTGCAAGTGAAAAGAATAAACACTGAGCATGCAAAAAAATAAACAGAAGAACCCAGGGTTGCAAAACTTAGAGCCATAGCAGCCAAGTGATGCAGTTAAGTTAGTCAACTTACTTTAGCAATTAGTACAACTGCATTAAATTAGCAAGTGCCACAGTGTGTGTAGGATGGAAGAATTGCAGACTGCACTTACAGTAGTTTTTCTTAACATTTCAAGAAGCTGTCCTCGTGATAAAGAGCATTTGGTTACAGTGCCAGAAAAACTTTCATACTTTTCAGTTCTGTAGCTGTGCAGGTATATTTGAAAAATGTGCCATCACTTTTAGGTTGTAAAAAAGTGCGGTAATTACCGTTATTTTAATTAAGTCTACCACAGTGTTGAAGTCTCTCTCTACAACAATCTTCTATGCTGTTCCTCTCTCTTGTGGTAGCTTAGCAGCAATGCCGCTACACTGCCAAACGCAAGGACATGGGTTTGACTTGCAGCCTCGGCAACAGAATTTTGATAGGGGAAGAATGTAGAAATGCATCCGTGCTTAAATTTGGGTTGCCTGTCAAATGACCCTCAGGTTATGAAAATTCATTTGATTTCCCCTACTACAGTTTGCCTCATATCCATAGCATAGTCTTGGCACATAAAACTTTAGAACTTACTTTGGATATTCGATACCCTTCGTTCCCTGCATCAAGCTGATTCCATCACATGCACGCTGATTTTGTAATCTCTTCACACCATCTGACCCCCTGCCCACCTTCCAACCTTGTTTTTCATTCTATGGCATTGGTTACAGGATCTGTGTGTCCCATTGCGTGCTTGTGCGACTTATCAGTGTTGTGCAGCCGCATCTTATCTCTATTTCACATGCTTGTTTTTCTGTCTCACCAGCCTTGTTTTCCGTGTTGCATGGTCCAGCTCACACTATGCTAAAAGTTGTGCATTTTGAGCTTTGTCTGCTCGTATTGTACCTTGTTTAGGCTTTGCAGGCCTTGCAGCTTTGCTAGACTGCGTATCCGTCACAGGATTCTTGCGTGGTCTTCCACGAGGACGCTTCTCTGCAAGAGTGTGTACCAGCAACTGACTTCAATACTTTCACTGGCCTTTGTGAAGTTTCGTTATGGTCTGATCGCTATAGCACATTTACTGTCGAGCATACTGCTGATAGTTTAACGACAAAAGAAAGTCAGGCAGAAAGTGAGCTTTGTGTTGGAGCATGACTGGTTAGAGCACCTCTCTCAAACGCACTGTGATAACAAGTGCTGTTGATATAAATCATACCTTTGGGAGCTTGGATGGAGCTCTTCCGTGTGCCTTGATACTTGTTCAGGAAGCAGTAGTTCTTGATGCGTTCCTGTGGGGATGACAAAATGTTACCTTTTCATTTAAAAAAGGAAAAAAAGAAGACTCTTCAGCTTTCAGTATATACTTTACCACTGTACTAGGCCTCAAGAAGACAAATTACAAGTGCTGCTGCTGCTGTTGCTATTTGTAAAGAAGACCTCATGAGCAGTCGGTAATGCAAACAATTTGCAAGAGTGTGGTGAATTTCACTGGATGTAGTAGCTACATGATTTGCACAGAAGCGTATTGGTAACCCACGAATCGGTGACTTTACAAAAGGCACAACTATGCATATATTGCTCCAGTAACGTATGTTTCTAATTGAATGTTGTTGCTTTGTCAAGGTCAGCTTGTAAATAAAAGTGGTGCCGAGTCCAGAACATTGTCATAAATTGCTATTATCATAAGTGGTGGAAAAAGGTTGTCAGACAAGGACTGTCAGTAGAACCAGAGTTTCAACAAGTGGACTTCTCTTCATCAGGGCAAAGAATGGCTTCTTTAGCAAGTGCGTACGCTTTGCTCAGACTTCTCCAAATTTAGAGGAGGAAGAGGAGAAAAAGAATGTATGCAAAGTAAAGGAATGAAAGAAACGGGTACGAAGACAAGTTCGCTTGTCGATACATTGGCTGCCATGACATCTCCTGTTCAACAACCGTTGCATCACTGCAAGCCACACGCTTCTTGAACTTCTCCTGTTGTCATAAATATTTCATAAATGGCTACTGTCTTAGATGTCCTTACCGCCACAGGCAACTTGAGTGCTATTTCAGCTGTACCCACTGCAGCGTCAAACAACTTCCTGTAGTAGCCAGGAATCTGATGGGAGGCAGTGAAAACAAGCAATGAGTTTACTGTTTACGTGAAAATGAGGCAATCAGTGATGATAATAATGCTGTTAGTATTTATTATCACAAATGGTCCTGTCGGATTTAAATCATGTTGAAACTTCAGTTTTAAACTTCAATTTCAAATTTTGCTTGTTTCTTTCTTTTTTTAAATTACTTCAGGTGCAATAAAAGTCAACCAGAATGCTGAGACAACAGTTTCTCACACTCATATAGAGCTGTGAGGCAGTGACACATGTGTCCCGAACTACCGCGGTAAACTGGTGCGAAAACATTGCCGCACAAGTGCAGTTACATTCAGTGAATGTTTGTTTGTACTAAGACATTAAGATAGAAACGGCGAAAGGGTATCAATATACGAAAAAAAAAAGTGGAGTTCTGTGACAATGTAATGTACTGATGTTACGAAGAAAAGACAAACCATAAAAACTTTGCCCATAAAGGCAGTGAGGATTGTGAAGAATAAGTTATTCTTTAAAAGAGGTAGTGTTCACTGTGATAACCTGCTGCCATCAGAGTTCACGGAGTCACTGAAGTCCATGATTTTTTTTTTAGTTTTTTTCAGTAAGCCATACAATAGCCGGCATTCGGTGAAAATGGGCAAACTTGTTGCAGTGGGAATGACATAACATGCCTTGTTTCCTGCAGGTCCATCGCAGTTTTGTGCTTGTCGAAAAGGCATGCAGAACCTGTCTCGAACCCATGCCCTTGTGACCTTTTGGTCCAGGAAAGTCACATGATAGCTTGTCTGCAACAGAGCATAAGGAAGAGGTCAGCAGAGCAGCAATGATTTATACCCCTGTCACACGAGGCCACTTAAGTGCACTTTGAGCGAGTGCACTTACGCTCACAGAGTGCACTTACGTTCCCGCGCTGCTACACGAGAAACATAAGTGTGCTTTGGAAATGTGCATTCCCCTAGCGGACGTGGCCGCAAACTGCCCGAGGGTGAGAATAGCGAGGTCTTTTTGTTGAAATATGATTTGTTTTAATACATAGCAACATTTCTAATAACGAAAACAACGTTTTGAAATAGTACGGGCGCCGCGTTATGCATTAGCGTATTTGTTTGCAGGCCACTGCTACCGAGGCTACACACTCCAGTCGCCGCGAAGTGAGTTCGGCGAACGCACTCGCCTGCAAGTGCGCTTTGCAGCGAGTGTCACTAAACGTTCCCGTGTGACAGCGTGCGAATGACACTAGCGGTGAAGTGCACTCTCTCAAAGTGCACTTAAGTTGTCCCGTGTGACAGGGGTATTAGCTATATAATCGTAATGTACAGTCTATGCCGAAACGAATGAGCTGGAACAAGCTCTAAACCGCAGCTAACACAGCTTACTCTAGAATATCTTGACTATCACTTGCTGTGGTGGCTTAACAATCATGGCATGCAATGCATGATGTTGCACGTTTGACTCCCAGCCACTGCGGCAGTATTTTTGATGGGAGTGAAAGAAGAAATGCTCGTGTACATTGTTTCAGGTGCATGTTAAAGAGTGCACAATAAAGAACCCAACGTAGTCAAAAATTTCATAATCATATCTTGATTTTGAGCATGGGCAGCTTAAGAATTTATTGTCTTAACTATTGCTCTTTGAGTCAAAAGGTTTCCAGGTCAATTTAAGGCATTGCTGTACGTCCCATCAACATCCTGTGATAACTGCTCAGTTGGTGATGACGTATAAGAAACTTAAAGTGACGTAAACATTCTTTTTTGTAATTCTGTGCTTGCTCCACCCATAGTAGTGCTATCCTGAAAAAATAAATTCCTTTCCTATTCACCATTTCAACAACAAAAAAAATAATTATGAATTAGACAATATAGTTATGCAATTTGTTCATTGTCGCATCTTGTAATGTCAATCTCTGTCCTTGTGGGGCCTCTAATTATACTCCCTTCAAGGGTCTTTTTCTTTAATTTGGTGTTCTTGGAATATGTCGGGTTATTTAGTTTCATGAAAAATACACGTACATGTGAATAAGGGAGCTCCCCGTAATCACATGGCCATAATCAGGGACATCCTGTCAGAAAACGTACACTCTGCAGAAATGATGTTATCTGACAAGTGGTAGTGTGGTTCAAAACAGAATAATGCAAAAATATGTAGCACAGCAACAGTGCAATTGAATTATTAAGCATAAGAAAATTGTCTATAAACTGAATGGATGTGCTGGATAACTGAATAGCAGCAACTAAAACTTAAATGTCGAGAAAAAAAAAAGAACATGCAGATCACATGTGAAGAACCAGTGTGACATTTATAGACAAACTGTTACCTAGTACAAGAACTTAACACTTTCTTGAAGTTACCTAATAATGACAGCTTGTCTTGAGGAAGGCTGTTCGAAAAGGATAAGGCTGTGATGTAGCCAGATTGTTGTTCATAACTTGTGGACTTGCGGGTACTTGCAGTAATACTGCCAACAAATTTTTGTGAGCAGATAATGTTTGTCCACGTAAGTTTATTAGCGTAGTCCTAGAGAATATGCCTCAAACTTAAGGTGCCATGGTTTCTTTCATTAGCTTATTGCCAGTTCATTACAGGCACGGTTGCCTAATGACAAATGCCAGTGAGCAGTCATAGTCTCGTATTGTTAATGTGGTTTTAATGGCATGCCTAATAATTATAAAATTGTGCTCTTACCGGTAGGCCATGGTCATGGTCCCTCCATTCATAGACTCCCAAGTCTGGATCATCGTCAATCATGGCAGGCCACCTAATAACAACAATATAAAGAAAGTTGTTCGGTGTGCCATCAAAGAAACACAGAAGAGAACAATGATTTTTCTTGTGTTTGTAAACTGCCAGTGCAAAAAAGATGCACAACCACCACGGAACGAAGACAAGATGGAAAAGGTCTTTATTCCATGGTTGCTGCATGGCTTAATTGCCCTGGCTACCACATACCAACCAGTGCAGCAATGTTTTAGTTAGTAACTTGCCCTTCCGCAATATCAAAAGCACCACCTTTGCCTTGAGGGGATGCCTGAGAAGGCAGGCACCTGGCTTGGTTAACTGCTCACTG
The DNA here is from genome assembly GCA_013339685.2 of Hyalomma asiaticum. Taxonomy (NCBI): domain Eukaryota; kingdom Metazoa; phylum Arthropoda; class Arachnida; order Ixodida; family Ixodidae; genus Hyalomma; species Hyalomma asiaticum. The sequence continues at coordinate 49,113,796 of CM023484.1, forward strand.
TTTCCACGACTGATGCAGTTAATTGTAGCATGTTAAATGTGGTATCCCCTTTGATTATAAACAAAGATGGATCTTAACAAAATGTTAGTAAGCACGCTCTAAATAAAAGAACGGCATGGCCTGTTAGTGTATACCCCTGTACAACTGTACCTTTTATGGTGGTTTACAGTAATCATAGAAGGAGTGTTGATAGGGCCAATTTTTAATGACACAGTGTTCTCTTCATGTGGGTTTTCACAAAAAGAGAGCCCCTGTAGCTGAGCCCACTGACATAGCCTTCCTGGTCACTGTCAATCATTCCAAGTCTCCCTCCTGGCGCATCTGTTAGGGTCATGCACCTTTGCTGGGGCGTGCACTTGCCAATCATGTGCTTCAATTCAGAGATTTCCTTCCACAACCCCTATAGAAAGGACAGGGAGGGGGGGTGTACACCTCCCTTGTTTTTCTTACGGCACCTCCCTAATTTGTAAAACATTGTAAGAAATTCAAAATATTTGCCATTGCACACCCCCTTTCACATTTAGACACACCCCCTAATTTCAGTTTCTGGGGAAACTCCTGCTTCAATCAAATGTAACAAGAACAATGACAGTCCATAGTTCATCAAAGAGTTGCTCCAGGAAATAATGTATAGTAAAACCTCGTTATAATGAAGTTGATGGGGGAGTGGTAATTCGTTATAACCATTAGTTCGTTATAACCAATATCAATTTCATCTATAGGAATTTCAAGGGAATTGCGATTGCTTCGTTATATCCGATATTTCGTTATATCCGGTTTCGTTATAACGAGGTTTTACTGTATATGCCATTAAGAACACTGGTAACATGACTGGAAACACTTACTGAAAGCCATCTTTTGTTACAAAACAGTCTTACCATGGATACGTGTTCACTTTGGCCCAGACTATTGAACCAACGAAGTATTTGGCGTCCAGCAACTCATCTTCAGGTGGGCTCTCTTCTTCCGCATTGCAGCTGTTGCGTTTCGGATCTGCAAAAACGTGTTGCAAAGTGCAAGAGCCACGTAAAAAGCATGTAGACAAAGTTGGGCATGAAAGCCTACATATCCCATAGTACTCTTTCCTCATGTACTCATACTATCACACTGATCATTCCTTTGTAAGCTGGCCACGGTGGTCATCATGCATTGTATAGCAGAGCTTTATCGAGTACCTGAATTATTCCCTCACTCCGTGTGTATTTGTGTTTGTGTGCATTCTCATTAAAGTAAGTGTTCCAACAAACTAGGCCAGGTGCCAGTGCCCCAGTTGTATACTTAATGGTGCATTCTTTCACCCAGGCTTTATGTGGTTGTATACAACATAGAACTTTTGGGACAAATATGCAATATTGCGGTCTTGTGGTACTAGCTGCTTCTTACACAAACTACACCACAAGCTGCTCATTTCTCTCGCTTTTTAGTCACCTACTTGGTTCACAATAGATGATCATCATGATTCAGGAGGTAAAAGGCTATGTTAAAGGTCATTTGTCCATACCTCTAGCATGACAACATACGTACACTACACAATGGCATTGGAAAAAAAGGAAAAGAGCAAAATACTCTCTGCAGAATGCTAGTAATAAGTAGAATTACATAGTTCATAGTAAAAAGGCAAAAAAAAAAAGGAAATGGGCTAGATCAAATGCATGTACTAACCGGAAAGTTTTACCTTTAAATAAGGTAGAGAAAAAGGCAGTTAAGACAGTGTTGATTACAATATGTACACAATAAGTGTGAGATAGGCACATATATAAATATGTGTTTATGTGTGCATGTGTGTGCATGTAAAGTGTCCACAGGCTGGTCCACAGCGAAAATATCAGATTAAATATTGTCATTTTATGTTTTTCATTGTGACTCTGTCATCAGATATTTACCCCAATAGCCAGGAAGATTTACATATATATATGTATGAACATTAAATGTAGCACTTCAAGTATACACACTTGATCTAGTAAGTCAACCTTTAGGCCAAAGTCTGACCGTTTTAAAGACTCTGGCCAAAACATCGAGTTAATAAACCAAGTAGGTATACTTGAAGTTAGAGCTGTGCGAATAGCAATATTTTTATTGCGAAGTGAATTGTAATATTTATGTTCAAGTGCGAATCGAAGCAAATATTCTTTTAATAATTTGCGAATATTTTTATACCATGTGAAATTATGGAGGAATGTGCTGCTGAACATGGGCAAAAAAAAAATTTATTGCCTGACTAGTGTACTCCTGCAGTGTCGTACCAAAGCCCTGAAGAACAGTCTAACAGAGTACTCTGCAACAGAACGTTGAACTAACTTGACCACAGTACACGAGTGTTAGCTTTCCTGCAATACACGGATGTCAGCTTCGCCGCAGTACACAGCTGTTACGCGGCGAAGTGTGCTACATGCTGGAATGAGCCACTTGTCACATTTTTTTTTCCATTAATTACCAACTTCAAATAATTCGAATAGTAAAAGTTTATTGCGAATTGAATCGAATAGAAAACGCCATTCGGAGATTTTACAAATAGTATAAGTGCAGAAAGACTGTGGTTATACACTCCACAAATCCTAATATGTTGGGATGAAAAATAAGGCATCACATGTTCATGGCATGATACGTTATGAATAAATTGAGAAGTTTTTTTTCTTTTTTCCATAAGATAAAGGTTGTCTGCACCTATCCTTGCCCCACCGTGCACCTACTAACTTTTCGGATTATCGTGCATAGGTCAATTTTCTTCCAGCTCTAATTTGATCGTTCATAAGTGTAGTGCTTTGTTTAGCATCTTTCATTGTTTGTTTTTGAGGTACCGAGCACTAGGTGCATACATACCAGAGTTCATGGAGCAGTACCACTTATCGGGTAGCTCACTGGGGTCAATGACATCGGCAAGGTACCGCCACTTGTTGCAGTCTGGCTGGTCACACTGCACCCACGTTCCCTCATCAGTGTTGATCCTTGCTTCAAGTAGCTCCTGCATCTCTTGGGTGTAGTCAACGCTATCACTAGTCTCCTGGGTCATTTCCTTTGTCTGGCACTCTGTACGGATACAAAAACATGGATGCAGTGGCGGGGCATCGCTTCAATGTGACCGCATTATGTGGAACTACGGTAGAACCTCGTTATAATGAACCCGCATATAACTGAACTATTGGATATAACGAAGCAATCGCAATTCCCCATGAAATTCTCATTGATGAAATAGATATTGGCTATAACGAACTAATGGTTATAACGAAGTGATTATGGCTCCCCCTTCAACTTCGTTTTAATGAGGTTTTACTGTACATGGTGGTGGTGATTCACTGGTACATAATACTGAACCATGACCGTTCATCAGGTGAGTGATTATGTGTGCCACTTTATTAAGGAATAGGCAACTAATAAGGAATTCAGGACTTATTATGCTCACACTGTAGTGCCATACGTATGGTATGTGAGATGGGCAAGTCTGTTAGGCAGGCTGTAACGAGACTGCAAGAGCGGTATGCAGCAACGACGTTGTTGCCTTTGATGCTGATTACCAAGCATGGGCACCTTTCCTGAACAACTTGAAACTTAGGCTTGAATACCCTTGGTATTAACAAGGAGACGGGCTACTGACTAGATAGGGACGACCACTGGTTACTGACTAGATAGGGACGACCACTGGTTTATTGCTCCTGATTCTGCAGAATGTATTGGTGCTTATAATCAATGAAGCAAAGAATGACTGAAGAAAGGCCACCTTTGGTACGTCTTGTGTGTGTGTGTGTGTGTGCGTGTGAACTAACGTCTTTGTGGAAGAGACTCAATTAAATCTCCCTTGTAATTGCAATTAACAACTGGATTATATTTAGTTTTTTTTGTGTTTTATATTTTTTCAAATTCAGGGCATAAATATTGGGTGCTATTTTCGAATGTGATAAATGGAATTCAGGTTTTTTGTGGAACCATGCTGATATTCAGGTTTCTTGGGGGGTTCTATTTACAAAATCTACAATAAACAGCCATGTAGTGCCCACAGTGCTGCTCGCAGCTTGTTGAATAAATGCTACAGTGGTAGTGTTCAGTCCAGCCAAAAGGATGTAACTTTTGTCCCGAGGTCAGGTGGCTAAAGCATATGTGCAGTGCAAATTCACACAGCATTCTATAATAAAGTGTTATGCAATATTGGAATTCAAGATAAAATCATGTTTAACTTAGTTCTCCTGAAACGTGCTCGGGGTGTAAGAAGCAGGTAAAATTGGGTTTTACCCAAAAATGAACAGCCTTAATTATATTTGTATTATTTAGGTGAAGGCACTGAGATGTAGGTAGGTGATGCATGTTTACAATAAGTTATTTTTCCTTTTTTTTTTCCCAATTGTTGGAAGCTCGGTTATTCAATAATTACTGCTTTGTGTTCACCCAATGTGTTTGCATGGCTTGGTGAGACAAAACATAGCAGACCGCGACGACACGCGATTCGATGCTGTTTCACTCCATAACAACACATTTCCACCAATACAATATATAGAGAGGGAAAATCAAATCAAAGTGACTATCCACTTTACTGGGTTTTACACTTGCTATATACATCAGGCAGAGGGGAGGCAGCAGAGTTCAGACCACCGACAATAAGGCTCGGTTAATTTTCATATAATAATGCAGGTTAATATACATGTAGAAAACATCAAAACAGAAAAGTACAACAATCGTGAAAGGAACGTAGGGAGCGCAACGTGTTTGTGAACTGATGACAACACATAGACAGACGTATTTACCATAGATTTAACTGAGAGTCGGAGTGATTAACAAGCAATTTGCAAACTCGCTTCTGAGCTATTGTGTTGTTAGAGGTAAAGGTCACTGACCAGTGTCAAAAATAAAATGACGTTTCGGGGTCCGTACGGATCCCTTGTTCACAATGGAATGAAGGCAGAGCACCAGGTTCTTAAGTAGCGTTGAGCGCATGACGCAAAGTCCGGGAGTACACGTGGTTTAAGGTGCCAGAAGATCTATTGATTGTGCTTCTTGTTGTCTGAATTATCAGTGATTCGAGACTGAGCCTTGTTGACCAATTCCTCTCTGTGGCCACCATTGTTGGCGAGTCAAACCATTGATGGCGTTGCGTCAGCACACAAGCGCGCAGCGTTTCCATACATTCAAGGTATAAGCGAGGCCCTAGCTCGCACATTTAGAAAACGCGGTGTTCAGATTGCTCATGTGCCAACAAGCAAGCTCAAGGGTGACTTGCTAAATGTGAAGGATCCTCTCCCCCGGCAACGTTTCCCTGGTGTGGTATACAAAATCCCGTGCGCCGACTGTGAATCTGTATATATTGGTGAAAGCGGAAATTTTTGCAAGCGTTTAAAACAGCACAAGAATGACGTCGCCAAAGGCCACACAGTGACCAATGCACTCGCAGAGCATTCCGAGAAGACGGGCCACGAGATAAACTGGGACAATGCGCACATCATGGCCACGGAGAGGAATTGGTCAACAAGGCTCAATCTCGAATCACTGATAATTCAGACAACAAGAAGCACAATCTTAGATCATCTGGCACCTTAAACCACGTGTACTCCCGGACTTTGCGTCATGCGCTCAACGCTACTTAAGAACCTGGTGCTCTGCCTTCATTCCATTGTGAACAAGGGATCCGTACGGACCCCGAAATGTCATTTTATATTTTTGACACTGGTCAGTGACCTTTACCTCTAACAATGCCTTTACCTGACCAGACGGTATTCCGTCGAACTCTTGACTGAGCTATTGTGTGCGTAATAAATCTACTACTAGGTTGTGTGTGTGGTCCTATGATGTATCTGGTGGAACATGAGCAGAAATGACTCTATGCCTTGACTGTTCATCATGAGCATGCCCTCCTTTGCGACTTCAATTTTTTTTTTTAGAATTGTAAATTTTTCGAGGTCTGTTATCATGCTGCTATTGATTTCAGCTGGTATTAACTGAACTAATATATAACGTACTGGTACCTATACTATGCATAAACAGAGTACATGTATGAATATACTATTTTACCATCCGTGTAGACGAGTCTTTTGGGCTTCAGCGTCCTTTTCGATGTTGCTCTGGTCTTCTTCTTGACCGGGGCTCCAGGTACAACCGAGAGGTTTCTGCGCAGCGAGCCTCTCTGCGGCGTTTGTCCATTATCTGCTTCTTCTCTGATTCTGAGGTATCCGAAGAGAAAACACCAGAAAGAAAGTTGTATGTGCATTATCTGCTTCTTCTCTGATTCTGAGGTATCCGAAGAGAAAACACCAGAAAGAAAGTTGTATAGTTACGGCCGATAACTAAGATGGTAACTAAAAAAGAAGTACAAAGCCCTACCTCATCTTGGGCTCCCGCCCTTCGGGGCTGCCTTTCTCGAATGGACGAGTTGCTCTGATGAAAATAGCGTTTATAAGTAAATAACCTCAAGTATGACGCAAGCTCACAGCTTATAAAGCTCGCAAAAGCAAGAGGACTCTCGTAAATAACTCGCAGGAAACGTATCGCCCGCCCTGCGAGCTGCTACAGCGATGGCGGTTTTCCACTGCCGCTTCTTGGGGTATCGTCTGCTGCGAGAAAATACTGAGATGCGCGGGAGCTCGATTTGTCCCCTTAATTCTCAGTGTACTGACAAAAAAATGTTTACCGGCAGCGTTTCGTGTTCTATGTTCAGCGTTGATTTGAATGCAGTCTGCACGCTCGATTTAATGCTACTTCTGGAAGACGAGAAAAGACCGCTAGCGCGCGCGTGTCGTCTGCTGCAGCTCTCGCGCGCAGTGTGATGGGTGACTTAAGCATAAAAATAGCAAATTTCGCGGAACTGAAATTGTTTCCTGAACTGATATGACGTCCGGGCCTCCGCATTACGTTGTTAAGAGAGCACACGAGACGCTGGTAAGTCGCGAAGCGACAAATATGAGCTTTTATTTCGGTTTTCGCACGCGCTCGTAATGCGCGCCCTTCGTAGCGATGCCAAAGCGGAAGTCGAGGTTGCGTTGACAGTCAAGTTGAAAACGCTTGTTTTCACGAGAAAACCAAGGTCTCGCGTATTTACTTAACGAGTTAGCGTTGCGCAGAACGCCCCTCGAGAGTCCAATAAGTTAATATTCCTCAATTAGGTCGACGACAGGCGGCGCGACCGGCAGCCAATCGGGCCAATCTCGCGACGAAGAGCGCGCCCAGCGCGCTGCCATTTGCAGTTATGCTGGAGGTGGCGAGCTTGTTACCAGGCGTTCACTTCGGGGAGCCTGCGAAGCGTTATTTGGCTCGGTGCTGACTAATCTCAGCCACGGCGAAGCCCTTCTCAGGTAAAACTGCTCGGCCGCGGTCATCTTTGAGCTGCTGCGCTCGGCGAAAGCATGCCACGCCCGCCCAGCGCTCTTCGCCAAACCGTAGCGCCGTAGGCGCCTCGGAACAAGATGGCGTCTCTTGTGTACCCTCGCTCCTAGCGCGCCTGTCGTGTAAACAACACCACGTGGGTTTGTTGGGCGCGACGGCTCAACGTTGCGGCAACGTAATTTGATTGTTGTCTTCCTCCCCCCCTCCTCAACAGGCGCCTATCACGTTGTGTCCCAAAGAAAAACTGGCGGAAGATTATGGAGACCGCAGTTGCCGTGCCCGGAATTCACGTGGACATGTCGTCCAAGAGGGGATCGACGGCCGTCTTCCAGCGGACGACTTGTCGATCGGCGAGTGTCGATCATCGGCCGAAGACTCTGAAGCCCGCCAACGGAGCTGCGGCCGAATCCGGTGTGCTTAGGAGGCCCGCCTCTAGCCGCGAGGAGCCCGCGAGCAACCAGAACAAGCCGCCCGCGCCGTTCGGGGGCAAAGGCATGCACGGGAAGCGGCGCCAGTCGTTCGGAGCCGCGACCGAACACAGCAAGCACCCGTTCAAGAGGCGGCGACGCGACCTCTTCACGCCGCCGACCAAGTTCCTTCTGGGGGGCAATATCAACGACCCTCTGAACCTGGCCAGCTTCGCAGACGACGAAGTGAACAAGCGTGCGAACGCCGTGACGCCCAAGTCGTCTCCCGTGCCGACGCCCCGGCACCGGACCCAGGTGGAGGTCCTCATCCCGCCCAACATCAACGACCCTCTCAACCTGAACACGGGAGAAGACATCGAGTTCAAGCTCATCTCCCCGGGGTCGCGCAAACGAAAGCGTAGGTACAAGCGCAAGTCCAGAAGCGAAGACGACCCCAGTACCACCGACGGCAGTACGGCGGCTCCTGCCGCTACTAATACTACTGCTACTACTGATGACGCTGCTGCTGCTACTCTTACTACTACTACTACTACTGCAGACGCCTCGGCATCCGAGGCCTCTTCGGTGACCGACGTGGTCGACGGTGCTTCCGCCCCCGCTACCAACACAGAAGCGCCAGCCGCAACGACGACGCCTTCTCCGGCTGTCAACGCGGCGACGCCGACGACCTCCCGGAAGACGTCTGGGAGCACTCCTGCGGGCGCCCTCGCTTCGTCTACCGCATCCTCCTCCTCAACCACGGCTGCTCCGAGCGCAGTCGACAAGATCGTCTCTCCCGTCGTGCCTCAAGGTTCGCCCGTCAAGTTCTCGCGTCGGAAGTCGTCGAACGAGACGCGACGTTCGACCGGCGGTGCCGCCACCGCCGCCTCGTCTCGACCTGCGGCCAACGCGAAGCAGCAGCGCCAGGTGCACTTCAGGCCGAAGGACGCGCACTTCCAGTACGGCAACTACAACAGGTACTATGGCTACCGGAACGGCGGCGGCCAAGAGGACCCGCGGCTCAAGGCAATGAAGGAGGAGTGGTTTCGCGGCCGAGACGTGCTCGACATCGGCTGCAACGTGGGCCACCTGACGCTGTCGCTGGCGCGCGACTTCGCACCGCGGAAGGTGATCGGACTGGACATCGACGGTGGTCTCATCCGCGCGGCGCGTCGCAACGTGCGCCACTACCTGACGGCGGCTCTGGCCGGAGAGATGCACTTTCCCGTCTCCATGGCCATCTGTCATGGCCCCATCGCGGCTGCTGCGTTGCCCGGACGCCAAGCCCAGTCCGTAGCCTTCCCAAACAACGTCTTCTTCGTCGAGGTGAGTGCCGACCGCTTGCTGCTCGCATGTGCCCTGTCTGTGGAATACTCGAAGGTCCATTCGATGCGCCTTGCACCTCGTAAATTAGTCGAATGCCAAACCTTACTTGTGCAGAACTGGCACAACACCACCTGTACGAATGCCACACTACTACTCTGGCGAATGCCGCAAGTACAGGGAACGCTGAGAAGCTGTCTTGGCTGGCACGATGTCCGGCACTTGGTGAAATGAATGGAGACGTGCAGATGCCGCCACTTTGATCTGATGAAAAGAGTGGACTAGTTTGAAAAGTGCAGGCGAATTGATTGCATGGACCAAAGGAAAGTAAAAAAGATGACCAGTCCGTGTAAGTTCATGCCACTTTCACTAGCTGAGCTGCTTGGGAGCATTTTACTATCTGTGTGGTCTCTCCATAAAGAGTTTAGCATTGCCTGTTGTCACCAACTCTAACATAATAGCGTGCCATCATCTTCGCTGTGTAATGTTCAATACCAAAGGGAACGGTTGTCTTGTTAAGCCTGAAGGAAGCCACGGTCATTTGCATGCTAGCTGCTTGTGACATGTGGCACTGCCTGTCAGATATCAGCAATAGTTATTGCTGAGCATAGAGTGTGCAGCACTCTGAATGAACCTACTAGTGAGTCCTGAAAATTACTTCTAAAGAAAATTGGCCAAAGCGTGTAAAAATGCCTTCAAAATCTGTGGCATTGCACTCAAGTACTGGTATAGCAGTCTGAATGTTAAAGGAACAGCCTACCACACGGAAAATTTTTTTGGTTGTGTTGAAAACGAGATCATTCCTTACATTGACAGAAATGAGAGTGCTTATGCCCTATAAAAAAGAAACAATATCTTAAACTTGGCCTTGAGTGTCGCGAAAAAATGACCGGTGGCGCCATCCTTGGTAATAAGTCTCGATCTGCAAGTGTAACGAAGAACCCCACGCTAGGATTAATTGACCTGCTTAAAAGCAAAAATTTATTACCTACAATCATAGTTGACATTCGTCTGGTAGTGTTCTTTCACGACGGAGCACAACTTTCATTTTTAAATCAATATTGCAAGAACCCAGTAACCAGTGTTGCCGGCATCCCTACACGTACGGATGGGGTGATCACCGAGATTGAAAAATCACATTTTAAAAAGTTATGCTGCCTTTCCAACGAAACCAGTGCCAGCTTGTACACTCAAATGATGTGCTTTCTATTGAGATAAGAAAGAGGAAATTGATGACTGGTGGTAGACAGTTCCTTTAAACTTCAGGAGGAAATTGCCATCTTTTTCCCCTGCTATTGACCAGTATTTTTCCACATTTAGTAAAGGCAAATACAGCATGAGGAAATGAGTACATATAGATTAACTGGTGCTAATAAACACATTGTGGTAGTACTTTATGAGCAGTGTCACATGGTGCCTGTTTAACTCATCTTGCACAATAACTGAGCCACTTTTCAGCCAGAAAACAAGGCAAAAGCAGGGAGGTCTAAACAGGGCTAGGTGGCCCAAGATTGTGTTCTGTGAGTGAGAGTGTAATGTGCTCTGCATCAGAGGTTCAATTATTCAAAATTGTTGTGGTTGAAATTTGGAGTTTATAAATCCAAGTTTCACTTCAGAAGTACACAGCAGAACATTTCAGAAGTCTAAGTTAAACCATCAATTTGGGGTGTTAATGTTCTTTGATGTCAGGGAGAGGGGTGTCAATCCACCCACCCCTTTATCTGATGCCTTTGGCCTGCACTTTCATTCTCCAAACACCTTCTTAAGGCTATCTTATCAGCACTTTCCAAAACGAGCTGCTCTCTCTGGTGCATGTTTGGACAGGCCACATCCATAATTTCAGTTGAGTGGAGTAGGGGATACCAAGGCTGTGCAGATATGCTCAGAAAAGTATTCTGGAATGCAGTCTGGTGCTTTCCTTATTTTGCCTTAGCCTCATAGCTAAGCTTCAAACTGTTTTTCTCCTATTTAACCCATTTGAAATTAACTGAAACGCTATCATTAGTTAGGCCAGTGCTTAAAAGGTCCAACTTTATGCGGTTACATTAAGCTGTTCTTAAATGACATGCATACACATACACAGAGCGGAGTACAGTACTAGCATGCCTGTTATCTGTGGTTTTGATCGGAAGGGCACATTGTTGGCTTGTTGCCAGGGGCACACCTTGTTGTGGTGGTACTTATCTGGCTCGCACTTGGTGCCAAGAGACCAACACCAACTCTAGACAACTCACTCCATTGTTCTTGGGGGGCGGTTATTCTGTTAGTTTTTTTTTCTTTTTTCTCTTTGTAGAGGCTTGGTATAGTGTGGGCTTCTCTCATCAGCTCTGTGCCTTGGTTTTGCCTATAAGCTGTGGTAGTTCAATGTAACCGTTCTCCAGTCCATTTTAATTCAGTGAAAGTGCTTTAGGGCTTTTTTACTCACATTGTTTTACCTATTTCTTGTTTCTGCCAGGGGCAGGCTTCCTTTGTTAGTGTTAAGGAGCAGGACTGCATTACGCTTCTGAAGAACAAACTCATCTGCCTGCATTGTTTGGGGAAAGAAAGCACTAGTACTTGAAGTGTATCGCGTTTTTCACTGTTCGTAGAAACATTTAAACAGTATTAAATTTGATGTAGCCGAAGTCTTTATCTATCAGGTGTGGGTTTATCAACAAAATTTTTTTTTGCAACCTTTACTACAAACATAACATGATAGTTGATGGCAGAATGCTTGCTGCATGTCCCAAATGACTGCGGACGCTACTGTGATGGGCGCAGTGTGGTGTTTTTATTCTTTCACCTCTGGAATTGTAGTGGAATGAGCCTGCTAGTACTTGGCGCTGTTATGAAGTATTCGGGGCTGGGCATTATTTGTAAAATTTTCACTAAGGAGCTTGATTGGCCTCTTTATTCCAGGCAGCCAGCAATGCCACGTCATGAAAAGTGTGAGCTGAGCTCACCAAGTTGGAAGATTCAAAGAAAGCATTCATCACACTATTTCTGGAAGCTAGAGCACCTCACTAGCCTTCATTTGTGTGTATCAGTTTGAAAGCATCACAACAGGCAACCTCTACTCCCTTATTCCTGGGTTGTGTGCATAGTTTTCTGCTTAGCACCATAACAGAGACGTGTTTAGATTTTTTATAGGCCATGGCTGATAACGCAGTGTACCTGCGGGCATGACACATCTGTCTTTCCCCCTTTCACATGTCTTGCCATTGTTGTCTGTCGAACTTAGAAGGGTGGCATGCCTTTTCACTCCTCCTTCCTCCTCTGTCTTTGTGTGAATGCGCACATGCGAGGAACAAATGTGCAGCATTTTATCCTTAACAAAGTTCCAGCTGTGAAGATTAGGCTGCCAAACAGCTGCGCTGAATCACTTGAATGACTGTTCTTCAGAGAACAGGCTCGAGTGATGCATAACAAATTTTTTTTCTGTCCTTTTATTATTCGTTTTGTTGTAATTATGTGGGAATGCTTGTTATGTGGGAATGCTTCTGGGAAGACACTTGAATGACAGCAAGTTTTTTTTTTTGTGATTTTATTTGTCTGTGCTTACCAGATTTTACTTATTTATTTATTTTCCTTTTCTTTTCTTTTCTCTTTCCCTTTTTTTTTTTGCCTTTTCCTGTCCCGCTTAGTCTTGTTTTGTTCCCTCTTTGTTCACATGTGGCACTGCAAATAGCACTTGCATGCCTAGTACATAGGCAAAAGCATATTCTCTCGTGGCCCCTACTGTTTCTTTACGGTGCTAGGGCCTAGTAACATTATTGCTCAGCATTAATGCTTCTGGATGGCCAGCACCACTTAAGTGTGTGCCATTTTAGACACTTAAGTGGACTCGAAGGAATTCTCTTATTATTGAAATAAGTTATCAATACCACAACCCCAGTTAGGGCAATTTTGACATTGAAAACAAATGGTGACATGGATTTTAATGTGCGCCCGTGCACATGCTCGCGCAACAAAGAGGACAAGCTGCAATTGAGTACAAGTTGCAGTAATCTAATGTACCAAGGAAATAACGCGCATCATTGAAATGGTCACAAAATCCACCCATGCATGCATAGACAAGCAGATACCACTTTTTGATAGGTGACCCACCGCTCCAACTCATGCTTATGCAGCTCACGCTCGCCAGAACAACCAAGAGTGGCATCTGTGCACGTATATCAGCTTCCAGAAGTGCACACAATGAGAAATAGTCATGATTTCTATAGTTCTTGTAGGAGTGTCTATTTTTAATTTTTTGTGCATACTATACCATCTCGAGCTTTTGCCCCTTCACTCAACACACACACACACAACCCTCACCCCCTCAATCAAAAATTTTTCTGGGGGGAACTCTGATACTGAGCAATGCTTTCAGATGGATTGAGAGTCTCAGCTTCTGCCTGTAAGCACTAGAAGCTCAGTAGCAGATTCCTTGCATTTGCCATTTACATGAAGAATGGTTCTCTTCATGCTGTTGGCTGGCTTGCATTGTCTTTGGCACTGATTAATGGAGAAACCTCTACCAGGGACTGTTGGGCTTTCCATATTGTATTGAAGCAATCAGCTAAACAGCGGCACTATACATACTGGTGAAGAGAACTATACTTTCAGTACTCAGGTGTTCTTTTAATGAGAAAAAGGAGGGCGGCGGTTTGTGATAATGGAGGACCATAGTCAGGCACTGAAAAGCTTCGTTGCCGGCCTATTAGTGTTGTATGGCTGGCTGTTTCTGCATAGCAAATCATTTCAGAAGTTGCTAAGTTGTATGCTAAGTTACATCAAAGACACAAGTTAGATAACTTTTAACCTAGAAAATGAAGCCTAGTAAGACAGCCTGATATCATTTCATTTATAGACATTCTTGAAATTAAATGTTCCGAATAAAATGATAAGGAAACTTTTGAGGTGGCCATTTGGGACAGAGATAGCTTCATTTTATTTGCTGAGCGCATTATTCCTGATGCACTGTTTTGTGAGGGGCTAGCAAATGCTGCAGGAGTAAAAGGCACATTGCACAGCTGGGCAAAGAGAGCAGAGGTTGTTAATTGGTTTGAACTGCACCTGCTACACAGCCAGCTGCCCTAATCATAGTGGATTAGCATGCCAAAATAACATATTGTAAAATCGGCGGAGATTTATATATACACATCCCCCTTACACCTCCCACAGGCGAATCCCCCCTCTCGAATTGTAGCTAAACAATGAATAGCTTTAGTACCCGAGCCACAGCATATTCTTTGCAAAACCAAGAATTAGCTTGTTTGCACCACCCTATTCAAGAAAGTTGACATCATTAAGATGCCTCTTTTTGCATGATTATCAACAACCGCTTGTGGTGGTGTCACTGTGATGTCATGCGATGGTGTCACCAGTTGGTCACATGACTTTTGGTGCCATTCCTGTTCGCGCCAGACAGTAGACACCCGATTTCTTTTTAATGATGAGCCAAGTAATGCTTTCGAATTAAAGCATACCCACTTGTCCGGTTAGGTTGCGGCATCCGACCTAGAGTTGCTCTATGCATGTGTGTGTGTGTGTGCAGGGCAACTACATCATGGACAGCGAGGCCCAGCTAGAAGCGCAGCAGGAGGAATTTGACATGATCCTCTGCCTGAGCCTGACCAAGTGGGTGCACCTGAACTGGGGTGACGATGGCGTCCGGTTCTTGTTCAAGCGCATGTACCGCCAGCTGCGGCCTGGCGGGCGCATGCTCCTCGAGGCTCAGCCCTTCCATTCCTATTCCAAGAAAAAGAAGCTCACGGTCAGTGCCTCCTCTCTTCAATTTTCTGCAATCCGCGTACTCCTGCTATTTTGTGAAATCTCCCCTGACAACTCTTGCAAATTATCTGTGAAGGATGAGGAGTGCCGTAGCAAAAATTTTGCTTTTGTATGTTTGTGTTTTTTTTTTCTGTTGCAGTAAGTAGCTAATAGCCCAGCCATCATGGCTGGGTGCCTCTTTTTACTTAGCTTGTAACATTAAATTATTGGTAGCCGTTCTTATAGCACCTGTTTCAGAGAGCACGTAGACAGGCTGGCCCAGGGCAGGGATAATGTAAACACAGCTGAGCACGTGACCACATAGTACTGTGACCCATGTGCACTTGCGGCAATGCTTTCATGAGAGCGCAGCATTGATAGCTTGTCTGCTACAATTGAACCTGTGTTGTAATGTTTTTGCAGACTGCGGTGGCGGCATGCAATCTGCCAACAGGTTCTACAGAAGCTCTCACAGTGATGCTGAATGCGAAAAGCAGTGAAAGAGATTATGTCAGCCAGCATAAACTTGTGACTTATTTGTTTGTAGGTTGGTTATACGGAAGCTCTATTGATGTCATGAGTTGTGCCATTTTGTGCTCAGTTACACAAAATGGTTCTAGGCGGCATTTGCCTTTGGTGCTTTGCAGATTGTGTGTGTCAGTGGGTCCACACAAATAAATTCATTTCACAAGTTATCTGGCCTTAAAAATATTGTCAGTACTTTTTTTGATAAAACTGACTTCATGGTAAACCTTTTCTAATCACCTTTATTCCGTTAGTAAAGTTTTTGCACATTGGTTGCCGAGCCTTTCATTGAAAGTTTTACGGTAAGAAAACAAAGGCATTTGCTTCAAGTGAGTTAGCATGAACAAAGTTCCTGAAGTTCATGCATTTACATGGTCATTTTTGAAATGATACAGTTCATTGTACTATAAAGCAGAAAATAATGACCTAATCACAAAATTGCTTCCATTGTTGTGATCCTTATGCCTTCTGCTAACAATTAATATGCCATTTGTATATTTCAGTGTGATGGTAGTCTGTCTATTGTAGTAAGAACAAAAGAGGTTGTATTGTTAATTATGTCATTAAATAGTGAACTCAGGGGAAAAATAACAGCATATTTAGAATCAGAAAAAGAGAGCAAACAAGCATGCAAACATTAATCAAATCTGGTTCATAAATAAGTAAGGACACCTTTAAGACCCATGTCCCCCCTTAAGGCTGCAGTCACCACTGTATCCTACCCCATCTGCTTGACCAGTGCTAACTTGGAAATGGAGAAGCGGTGTGTCAACATGGTGGTCCTTTAATGCGGCTCTGCTTGAGATGAATCTGTCCTGTAATGCGGAAGATGCAGCAGAAGAAGATTCACTGTCTCTGCACTAGCATCTCTGCAGAAAGACATCAAGAAATTTCCATCTTCCTACCATTCTTGTTTCTCCTTGGCTTCTATCTTTGTACAGGCAATCTCCAGAAAGTACTGTTTAAACTTTAAATGCTGCAGTGTGTACCAGTCCTCAAAACGATGAAAGCTGTGTTTAGGTTGAATGTAGGTCTTCTAAATTATTCGAGATAGAAAACTCATACACAACCACATTTACAATGGCTAACCTCTCCCAAGAAAGGGATATTCATATAAAAAGACTCAAAAATGGAAGACGGAAAAGACTTTGCATTTTTTTTTTTATTACAGTGTCTTGTAATTGTTCACCATCTTTGTATATCTCAGATCAACTTGCTCATTGCAAGAAATTTTTAAACCTTTTATTTATATAGTGCAAGGACGTAAAAATTACTTTGTAGTTTTAGAAGCCTAGATGTGCCCATTTGCAAATGTTTATTTACTGTGTCTAGATGTGTTGACAATGAAAAATTATAATTGCTGCGACTTCCATTACAATAATTGAGTATTTGAGAACGAAAACTAAAATGAATGGTACATTGGTTTAAGCAAACAAAAAAGTCATTCTGCGCATGTTCCAGTTTTGGAACATTGTTAAGTAAAAGGTTAACTGAACAATGTAGTAGAAAATGAGTCTGATCTGTTCCTATTGTCTGTTGGTGCTTGCCACTCACCATCATTAACAATTCCTTCAGATGCATTGCTTTGAGTAATTTGAATGGGTTCTCCCTTTGTGGCTTTGTTCTGCTGTTGGACATACAGTAAAACCTCGTTATAACGAAGTTGAAGGGGGAGTGGTAATTACTTTGTTATAACCATTAGTTAGTTATAACCAATATCAATTTCATCTACAGGAATTTCAAGGGGAATTGCGATTAGTTCGTTATATCCGATAGTTCGTTATATCTGGGTTCGTTATAACGAGGTTCTACTGTATCACAATGGCTCCATTCATATCAATCCCTCGGACTAATTTGTCTGACATGGACTTTTCTCTTCCCATAGTTTCCTTGCCAGTCTTCTGCAGTATACCTGCCTTGACACAATGCTCTCTTTGCAGGAGACCACATACAAGAACTATCATGCAATTAAACTGCGGCCAGAACAGTTCAACGAGTACCTGCTTTCCCCGGAAGTCGGCTTTGCAAAGTGTGAACTTGTCGCCACGCCTTCCCATGCTTCCAAAGGTTTGTGCTTTGAATTTTGTCTCATTAGCTACAGTTCATAGCGAAGCTCCAGTACATCTAGAGTCGAGAGTGGTTCTAGTATTAAAAGCAAAATGTTCCATTCGTCGTATCGGTTTATGGTTTATGACCACTGGAAAACAAACAGCATGAAAGAGATGAGGACGAGAACAGAGCACTGGGGCTACCTTTCAATCGCTTCCGTTAAAGAAGTGTGAAAGCTATACGCATACATTGCAGAATCAACGTTGGGTATCACCTGGAGGATTGCTCATTTATTGCTGTAGCTGTATTGCATTACAGTAGTGTTCTTCATTGCCAGACTGCAACTTTAAAACATAAAATACAACTTCGAAATTTCTTGAACGTTCACTGATTGCTTGCTTACACTAGTGTGGCAGCCAGAAACTTGCGAGGTATACATATTTTGATGAATTGTTTCAGCTTGTATACACTCCACACGTAGTGCACATATTTCTGAACACTACTTTTGCTAGTTCTGTACAACAGTGTCAAGGAGAAACAAAAAGCAACAGATATATGGACAGTTTCTGCATAGTTAATGTGCCCTCAAGTTCACATCATTTCTATAATTAGATTATTAAACATGTTCAGGCGCAAAAAGAAACGGGGAAGAGAAGAGAACAAAGGACTCGTCTGCATCTTTCCTTTGTTCTCTTCTCATCCCCGTTTCTTTTTGCGCCTGAACTATGTTTAATAAGCTAAGTGACCTACTAGCCCAAAAACAAGTGCTTCTCTATAATTAGATTATTTGAGTTTGCAGTTTTTGTGTACTATCTTTGTAGTTGTTAAACCTATGTTCAGAGTCAAAATGAAAATGCTTCTACATTTTCACCCTTTGTCACGTAATGCACCCAAATTAGTATGCCTCACTATGCATCAAGTTCTTATCAATTGGAAATAACCACTCTAGGATTTACATGACTTCATGATTCCTTTTCTGATGCATTCTTATGCCTCATTTTATTCTTGCACGCTGGTGCCACTGATGGCCTTGTGGGGGTCAGCATATACAGTCAAACCTCATTATCACGAATCGAATAATATGACACAGAAATACAGTAAGTTAACTCGAACTCCCATATCTTGAATGATTGGATAACTTTTTCATTGCACGGTGCCAACTACATGGGTTTTTCACCCCTTATCTCGAAACGCCACTGCACCATACTTCAGGTATCTTGAAACTTGGACTGCGAAAATGCTGAAAAAAAAAAAAAAAAACAGTACAGAGATGTTGCTTGTACTTTTTTGTGCAGCTGTGGTTTCACTTTTTGGTGATAAAAGAGCGGTGGTACATTTGCATTATCAAAAAGATCCGCTGGCCATGAGCGGCAGGCGGTAAGACTAGCATAGCATAAAGCATAATGGAAAATTATCATCCACCCATTTGTAGCACAGGGCTACAAGGAAATCTGTACGGCAGAGCAAGCACCCCGGACAGGAATTCGTCCCGGCTTACCCCTAACCTGGACGAATTTTTCGCCATTTCTGAGAAATCCACATGGATGTCCTTGTAGCCTTGTGCTAGAAACGGGTGGGTGCTAATTTTTCCTTTCATGAACGTTACTCTACCTTGTGGGTTTCCGCGGAACTCATTGCCACATTAAAGTATAACTCATCGCTGTAAAATATCAGCACACACTTGCAATTTTGTCCTAATGCCTTTTACCTGATTCTGCCTCAGTTCATCTACAGTTCTCGGCCAGCTGACCTCACTAATTATGCGGGCGGAGCGTCGCTACGACCATGATGTATGCAAGGGGTGTGATAAGGAGTAGAATAAAAAAATGCATTGCCAAAAATATATTGCAAATGCTGCACATTGGCCACAGTGATTTCCCATCAGTGTAGCAATGAAGTTTGCCACTTACCAGAAGTGAGCGCACCACCGCTTAAACACGCCAGCCACAGATGGCATTGCCTCAATACCCAATGCTCGGAGACAGCAATACAAATCTCAGTGTCATTGTTCGGCTCACCGCAAACGGAAAAAATGATTTGGAAAGCCTGAAATGCGTCATAGACAAGCTTAGACACTGCGCGAGCCAGTTTCAGGTGAGCCAATCCAGAATCCAACAAGGTGGTGCCAGCGGCACAGCGCCTTCTGTTGTATTGTTTAAGCGACGGCTTATCCGGTGCAGTCCGTTTGTGTTTTGCCACTACAGTAAAAGCTCATTAATCTGAATCTCATTAATTTGGAAAATGAATAATTTCGATTTGTTCTCTGGTCCCGTCAAAAATATGCATCACTCTATGAGACTGGACGCTTGTTATTTCAAATTTATTTGACCGCAAATTGGATAATTCGGCAACTTTTGGGCCACTTGCAAGGCTTTGCTCATCATGGATCACTATGGATCATCTATGAATGCCATCCTGACTGCCTTTTCAGTGACGATGCATGCATCCGCAGCAGCCGGAGGAAATAGTTTTTTGTTCGGCACATGTGCACTGCGTGCATGCTATGTGTGAACCTGTCGATAGCGCGACTATAGCTTGTTCCACAGCAGCTGCGGCAACAGCACTTAAGTACTTAGAACTGCGTAATCCTGAGCTGAATGTGCTGCAGTGTTGTTGTGCACTTATTGTGCTTATTTTGACTATTTGATAATTTGGACATTTGGTTAATTCGGACATTTTTTCTGGTACCTAGAAATCCGAATTAAAGAGCTTTTACTGTAGTCAGAACTATACGCTCTGGGGGTTATCCTCACCTGGGAAGCTCTAAGGAAGTGAGCACATTTACAATATTTTTAAGGCTACTCTGTTTCGAACACGGTATCAACACGCATGTTCGTCCGCGCTACACATATTCGTATGGTTCCACATTGCTTACACACTACCAACGTATTGGTTGTTGGTTCGCAGATAATATTGCGAATATGATCTAAAGGTACTGCTCCTGGTTTATTGAGCTTTTGTGAGGAAGCCGGCGGTCACCGTTGCCATATTGAAAAACTGTCATGTTGGCTGTACACAGTGGTCGCGTTTGTATTTTTGTGAATTCGGCTATCTTGAAACTCTGCTTATCTGAAAATTTTTTCGAATGTTTACTGCTTCGAGTTAATGGGGCTTACTGTAGCTTTGTTATATCCAATAATTCATTATAAATGGATATTTATAACACTGTTTTATTGGTAATACTATTTCTTGTTTAATTCATTATTCAAATTTGTTATATCAAGTGACTACTTATTTTAATGATTGTGTACGTGTACATATTCTAACTTTGCTCATGCACTTCAATGCAGGCTTCCAGAGGCCCCTCTATTTATTCACCAAAGCAGGCTCACTGGACGAGTCACAAAGTGTACCTGGGAACGATGCAAAAGCCTCCTGCAGCAGCAGCAGCAGCAACAACAACAACAACAACAACAACAACAACAACAACAACAACAACAACAGCAGCAGCAGCAGCAGCAACAGGAGCCGTGCTCCTGACACAGAAAAAGCCCGCGAAACGAAGCAGTGACTGCCCTTGTGTGGTGGGCAGTGTGATCGTGTTCTGTCCTGTGTGATTGTTCCACTTCACATCAGACTTTTCTCCCGGTGCATTGCCGTGCAAAGGACAGGCCTTGCAAGTCTGCGCGTCGTTTTACTATGAAGCGAGACAAGTCTTTTTTTTTCCTTCCCCCAAAGTTCTTTTTTTTTGTATGTTTGTTTCTTTCATGCCAGTTCTGTCGTACTATGTTGCCTCTCAACTGGGACTCGGCATCTTCCGTCGAAGCTCTTTCTCTCCACATGCACATAATGCGGCGCCATGAACCATACGCTTCTCTCGAGTTGTCTCCTTTTGTTTCTTCACTGGGGGAGTCGTTTCACAGTGTTTTTTCTTTCCCCCCTCTCGTTCAAAAGCACGGCTGCGGAAAAGCCAGTGCAGTGTTTTGCAATGCAAACCATGTGCCAGTAAGGGAGATCATGGAATGAGCTCTTGTACTGATTAAACATGGCTCGAAGATGAAGTGTTGTCCATTACTTGAGAATCGCGGAACTCCTTTGCAAAGTTGCACTGCCTCATAGTCACTTGGTTCTTGGGCTGTTGGTCCACACTTGGAGAAGTGACTGTAGCCTCAGCTTGACGGATCCAACAGAGGTGACAGGAAGAGCGCTACTACATTCCTAGTGTTTGTCTAACACCAGTTAACACTATGGTGTGAAACATGCTTCCGTGCTTGACAAATACAGTAAAACCTCGTTATAACGAAGTTGAAGGGGAGCGGTAATTACTTTGTTATAACCATTAGTTCGTTATAACCAATATCATTTTCATCCACAGGAATTTCAAGGGGAATTGCGATTAATTCGTTATGTCTGATAGTTCATTATCTCCGGGTTCGTTATAACGAGGTTCTACTGTAGCGAGCATGTGTGGTACACGAAGCACTGCTTATCATCGGGTGTTGAGCCAATAAAGGTACAGGTTTGGTTTAGGTTCACGTTCACCACTGCAATATTTCGCTTCTGTTCAGTCCTGGTTTGGAGAAATATAACGATTCGCAAACCAGTTTGCAACGCTGAACCAGTTCATGAACCGGTTTGGCACAGTCATCTTCATGTTTGACACTTTCAGTGGCGCTATTGACATAAATGCGATAACCGGAAACATTCCAGACAGCATCGCTAAAGTGACTGCACTCCTATTAGTTCAGCAAGACCGGAATTCACACACACAAACAGGGCATTAGTTCTTTGCAATAAAATGTTCCTGGCAATATTATAAGGCTGCTCTCCAGCAAGACACCCGCACATTACATGGCAAGCAAGTGCGGACCTTTGGCATGTACTTTCTTGAGCTCCCTTACTGGCGTTTCTTCATATTGTTAATTATGCAGAAAACTGGTAACAGTACAATGGGAATGTATATGGGTGTTTGAAGTGCCAAATTTGCAAGCTCGCTGGGATTTGGAATTGAATAAAATGAAATCAAATGAAAAGGTTAGATTAAATGAAATTAAGTTTAGGCCTCTGTGAATAGCAATATTTGAGTGTGAAGTGAATTTAAACATTTATGCACAGATGCAAAACGCATAATTTTACATTTTTTAAATACCATGTTAGATTACGGAGAAATGCGCTGCTAAACATGGGTAAAAATTATTTATTGCATGCCTAGTGTACTACCACGGTGTCATTGCCAAGTCCTGAAGAACATACTGAGAACAGACAGCTAAGTTCACTGCAGTACACGGGTGCTATGCGGCGAAACATACCACATGCGAGAGTGGGCCACGTTTCACGGGACATGGCATATTTTTTCCCTTAATTACCAACTTCGAACAGCAAATGTTATTCGAAAATTACTTGAAATTTCGAATACTCGCACCCCTTAAAAAGCTAACATTAGTGATACGAGTAGTATCGCTTATATGCATTTGCTGGGCTGAAGGATCTCCAAAATAACATAAACGTGTTGAGAACGTAATTTTCTTCACCTAAATCAAAACAGCGAATTAAAAGGCTGCTTAAAGACAAAATTTTGGTTAGAACTTCCTTAAAAGCTGTATTCCACGAAATCCTGGAGTTGTGCAGCAAAGGCAGCCCATATTTTATGTTGTTGCTTGGCCTTAATAATTGGGATGTACATTATGCAGTTAATTACCCTTTTCAACTTTGCACTTTCAGCTAGAGTGTGTTTTCAAAAGTTTACAGGTAAAGGACAAGAGGAAGAAAGGCCAGAATAAATCGCAGCACTGCGACTATATAAACCACCTGAACCGGCAACTAGTAATACTACAGTGGAACTCGCATATATCAGTACATTGTTAAGTGATAATCTTTTTAACAGGGCTGCACAAAAAAAAAAGCTACGTAAGCAGACCCCAGAGCTGTTCTGTGCTAGTAGGAAGAGACTGGGGAGGGAGTAATGGCTAAAAGCCCCTCCCCATAAAGTGGGTGCTTCACAGCATGACAATTAAGCACAACAATGGCCAGACACCCTCCCCCTGTCTTTCCTTTCATCTTTTCCTGTAGCCCATTTTAATACCGAGCCTTTACTTTTTTTCAATGGCCAGAAGAGAGAGCACAGGCTTTTCTGGGAAGAAATCCAGGTGAAGTTCCTAAGGGCGAGGTTTGGAACCACTGTCCTTCATTACTTTCTTCTGGAGGTGGAGCTCACATTTGGGAGGGTGGCAAGAGAGACAGAGACCTTGGAGGAAAAGCTGGTTTCTGTTGTACGACTGCGGGCAGCCTTTTTGTAAAAGGGAACCGCAAGTGTGCAGTGACTAAAGTTGGTTTTCATGCCTAACAGCCAGACTTCATTGCTATAACCAGTAATGGAGCATGGGGGCATTGTTGTAACAAAAGTTGATAGTGCAGCAGCTCATCATTGTTACAACCAATATGTTGTTAAAACTCCATGAATGGGTTCAGCCCTACTTTCTTTAGGTTCAGGATCAGCTATGGTATAAGCTTTGTACAATTTTCAGTTTGCGCATGGTTCAACAACCTGCATTTAGGTTTGTGCATTACTGCTACATCAAAGCCGTGGGCGCTTGGCAACATTCCACCGGGTGGCTGCGAACTACAGTTGTAAAACTGTCTGCTAGACAAGCTTGCACCTGTAAAAGCAAGCACAACTCTGGAGTGATGCGACAGTGTTGGTATACCTGCCTTGGCTTTCAAACTTCAACAAAGTAAGTCGACTTGCAAGTTTGTAAATATGGTACTCATTTGTTGATAGTCTGTGTGCTTATCCGTTTTCCTTTTTCTTTTTTGTCCCTGCCTTGGAACAGTTCAGTGAAGTTCAAATGTACCACCAAGCGCAGTTAATGCCTTTGAATTTGTAGCAGATCGTCGGAACGACTGAATGGCTTCTGTTTACCTGCACCTGTTGTTCCCAGTTGCTATTGTAGCTTGCGAGAGTTCTCACCGATTTTAAGAGAGTCAGGCTGATGTTCTGGTGAGGTGGCTCCTTGCACGAGTTGTACTTGTGGTTCTGCGAGGGAAATGGCTGTAACTTGACTATGTTGTGGGTAGCATCATGTCCAGGTCACCAATTTGTAGAGCACGTGTAGACAGGATCGACAATGATGGTGTCTGGTGAGGAACTGAATCTTCATTCTGAACGCTGTGGCATGCCTGAGAGGGCAACTCGACTCGACTCGTAGCCACACGTGAGAGAGAAGGAAGGAACATGCCCAGGCAAGATTGAAAGATGGGTGCGTGGATGAAGATGCCATGGCCTCCCACGCGCACTGGTGCAGTCAGACAAAAGCCACGGGCAAAGAAGTTCGGGGCGCGCAAGTGCAGGCAAACAAAACCCATTCAGTGGTTCCGAGATCCGCTACAAATTCATTCCATGAATTGTGCAGTGTTGTGCGTTGGGTGATAAAAGACTGACAGCGGAGAAGCCCATTGGCGGTTTGCTCTCTGGGTACTTCGTGTAACCTATTATACTGTAGCAGACAAGGGGAGTCTTGACCATAAATCAGGAAAATTGCAAATAAAATTTGTAAATTATAGTAGCCAGAAAAATGGGTCATACAGTGAAACCTTGTCTAATGAAACCTTATCAGACACAAAAATAATTATATTGGAAAATTCGTTTTGTATATTTGCACTATACACTTATTTTATTTTTGATAATTCATTATAACTGCATACATTGTATCATGGTTTGACTATGTCTATGGTACTGATTGATCAATCAGACTTCTTTTATGTTTCTTTACATGGGCAAGTTCTCAGTCTTGTATATGGCCAGCTACGACCGCCTGCACACAACATGCAGCAATTGTGACCCTGCCCACATGCTCTGCTTCAATCTTCACACTGATTTTGCATCAGTTCGATTAATGTTTTAGCTGTTCTCTTCTAGCCCCTGGCATTTGCACAAATTGCGTACAACCTCAGCTTTAGAGAGAAATACCAAAGTAAGTACACTTTTATTTCATCACTGTTCTGTACATTTGTAAAGAAAGGCCATTATAGTATCCGCGTACAATGTAAGGCAATGGTTGGGCAACAGTAATATTAAATAGGGATCGTATATACAAGATTCCATGGAGCAGTATATGACGACAGTTTTTGTGGGCCTGCATAGACGTGCACTGCACCAGTTTTGCAGAACACGGTCAGACAGGTAGTGTCTTGCTCGCAGTTCGCGTGACGACACCAGTGAATATGCGAGAGAAGAACTTGAGCCCAGTCTCCCCACCGGGGATTGAGGCAAGGACAAACCTGCAAAAGTGAAAGGTATAAGATCTGCTGCAGTAGACAACGCAGGTGCCACTAGCATTTCGTCTTGCTAAGCTTATTGGTGCACTTTTACGGCCAATGTACATGGCTACCCACATTCACATAATGTACCTCAAATTCTCCTGGGAACGTTGTGATGACGTGTATAAGTATGCACTCATTAAGACGTTCTTGGTACAAGCACTGTACTACGGTACGAAGGAACCTCTCGGTGAATTTGTAGGCTTTGACCACTTTCAGCAAAGACATACATTAATATTAATAAGAACTGCTGATCTTTGTTATGACAAGCATTACTTCTACTGTCATTAGTTGTAAAAGCCTGCAAGGAGGAAAGAGGAAAATCACACATGCAATTTGTTACTTGCTTATACCAGCAATGAACAGAGTAGATCTACATCATTATATCCACGTCAGTAGTATTTAGTGTACTGGATGGCCAAATCAGTCTTCCAACTTTCTGCGCAAATAACTGGCAAGCTAAGCTACCACTATTAACTTAGTGCAACAAGAACACGTGTACAACTGGTACTTGTGACAGATGGCTTGACGGCCTGCCCTCAGCAGCACAGGGTTTGTGTACTTAGTATGCATGTCATGCTGGTGATGCGATATGCTACTTACCAAATTATGCTTGCACACTGGCATATTGTGAACAGCACAGTAAACAGCGTGCTTTTGACCTGAAAAGTGAAGCGGGCATGTCGGTGCGTGAAATTTTATAGAAATGCCATTACCAAACTTTACAGCAAACTGATGGAAATGCTTTTACGAACCACCAGTGCAAAGTAGAGGGTTGCAAACGTGGTCCCAAAGTAGGCAGTTGTAAATGGAAGCTGCTTCAATGACAACAGTTGCTTTATGTGGTTCATTGGGCCTCGTAGCAGGGCAAAGCTGCAATGGAGAGGGAGGGGGGGAGTCTGTAAACGTTCAACTTTCATAGTCAATTTCATTGCATGTATTTACAGTCCATATTGGTTATGAACGGCATAGCACAATTTATTACTACGCCTGGAGTTGGATGGAATCCCATTTGGTTGGGGAATAACACTGGCAAAGAAACACATGGTGCCAATCAAGGTAGAAACGTATATTTTTTTTTTTTATGAAACCTGTCACTTCCATGCAGCAGCCTAGCTCACAATAGCAAGATCAGTCATTAGTAAAGACTGTTGTATCACTTGTTCCAGGCAATACACACATATTGGGGTAAGATCACCGGTGCTTGTACTTAGTTTAATGTGTGCACATTAGTCTGAATAATCAAGGATTCTAAATGAAGACATTCTAAATGACGACATAGTTTCCTTTCCATGACAGTGATTGAAGCGCCCTCTCAATCACATGCATTTTCTTGTTCTTGATGCAAGTACAATACTCTTATAATGTTCTCTAAAAATTCCAGTTTTCTCCTATGTAAACATGCTTGCACATCTGTGCATGGGACTTTGTACTTGACCCCCCGAGGGTTTTGTACAAGGTTCCAAGCTAGATGTTGTGGTGAACAAGGCTCCATCCACATCCACTGTGGGAGCCGAAACGTCTTCTACATGAATACATTTTCCCTTTCGTTGGCGCCGTGTGTTTTGTCAGTACACTACATTTCTGGTTTTCAACAGAGAAGACAACTTCTGTACAAGAAGTTTTTTCCAGACCATGGTTACATACACAGAAAAAGCCCTTACTGTCTTCGATTTGGCTTTCCCAACAGACATAACATGCTACATGACAGTTATTCTTTGTGACAGCATTTCCCCTCATCCAGTGTCTGCCTGCATTTTTGCCATTAACTCCTGCATTGCAGCTTGCACTATAACGACATCCCACTTCCAGTTCGGCCATCAACGGTTATCCTTAGGTTGGTGGCACACGTCAGTGACAAGAAGGCGCTCACCTCACCTGCTTATTATAAAGAGGCTTCCTAGCGTGTAAAGTAAGGCGAACTTCCGGGCCTTGAAGACTAGCACAGG
Source organism: Hyalomma asiaticum (assembly GCA_013339685.2). Classification (NCBI taxonomy): domain Eukaryota; kingdom Metazoa; phylum Arthropoda; class Arachnida; order Ixodida; family Ixodidae; genus Hyalomma; species Hyalomma asiaticum. The sequence continues at coordinate 49,141,340 of CM023484.1, forward strand.
TATATAAAGTCCTGCCTGGAAGAAGAAAATATATATATAAGAACGGGTGACGTTTTCAGCCGCCGGGAGATTTGACAAGTCATCGTACCAGGACCATACAGAAGCAACCCATCAGCAGCGTTCCAGCGAAGCCGACGATGCGCTGTTTCCTCGTCTGCGTGCAGTGAAGTTTTGAAACATTCTTAATACACACTTACGATCACTGAGAGAACAACTGCGCGTAAGAAGAAATCACGTGCAGGCGTACCAGGCTAGGTAAACAGGAGTCGTTTGCGGCCTCAGAAAACCAGCCGTTGCTGCCGGTAATGTTAGAGGATGTCTCCGAGCTCCCGCTGCTGGGGCTGAGCAGTTTTTTGAGAGATTCGGTGCTAGCGAACATTGAACTCTCTTTCCTCGCCTCATTGCGGTTGAGATAGTCTCTCAGCTGCCTGTTGATGTCACCCATATTTTTGCGGTCTGCGGGCGTTCGTAGCCTAGAGATCGGCGACCATCGCAAGAGGGAACGCGAAACCGAGGACCCTCAGGAAGGGGGACTGTGGCAGCTGCCACGGTTACGTGTCACCATTTTACAACGTGGTTTTAGACGATTTTGTACACCGAACAGCACATGCAAGCGAGCGTTAGCGCGAGCAGCCTGCAACATTAACCATGGGCACGAGCAACGCTGGCACAAGGCTCGTTGCGCTCCTCTTGCGCTGCTTGCGTCACACACGAGCGTGTGACGTCATCTTTTTGTATCCTTGCGCATAAGACTACTCGTGATAACCTCGCACTTGCGTCAACTTGCACGCTTGTATTTGTGCCAGGATTTTATAAGGAGACAGAACCTTGTAATTTTTTACTATGCTTGACATCTAACACGCTGGATTTGCAGCCCGACTGCGCTGAAGGGGCGGACTACTTTTTGTCTCGGGCTCGCACGCGCTGACGCCCGAAAGAACTGGGACTATTTACAAACAGTCGTCGCCATTTTCGATTCCTGCTCGGTGGCTCGGAGTCGTAGCTTGGTGCGCGCACGATTATCGCGCTCTCTCGTCGTGTTTAGCTTGTACTGAGACACTATGAAGTTCCTTTACAAGGAGGAGCACCCGTTCGAGAAGAGGCGGAGCGAGGGTGACAAGATTCGCAGGAAGTACCCTGACCGAGTCCCCGTAAGTAGTCGGGGACGTCGCTTGTGCGCAGTGACCTTGCAGTAATACAAGGAGGGGGGAAGAGCCTCTTTCTCCGTGTTTCTGCTTAGGCCTATTGTACGACAGTCGCCTTATGTCATGCTAGTCATCGGATCGGCGTCGATCGCGAGGTGTGATAAGGCCGCGCGGTTGCGGTCGAGCGTTATCGCGGTGAGGCCAGCGGAAGCATCTTTCGCTTTATGCAAAGGCAGCGCTACCCAGCGTTGCTGGGGGTGCTGATGAGCACACCGCGATGAGTCATCCTATCAGCTGGTCGCGCTCGTGCAGATGGTGCTTGCGCATTTTACGTTGGCTGCCTCCGGACCGTCGTGGTCACAAATGACTGGCGGCGTGATCGACTTAGCAAACGCTGCGTTGCTAAACTTCTTAATTTGCCAGTAAAATGTGTTATAACGCATTTGCTTTCTATAGGCATCTTTTGAGGATCGCCTGTTGCGTTTGTGACTTGTCAAAGGACTCCCTTGCAGTAAGAGACGCATCCGCCTGTGTGGTAATTCATAGCGTATGACGCAAGAACGTGACAGGGCTGCCGAAGTTGTCCCTTATTACAATAAAACGTGAATCTGCGTGTTGACGGGCAGCACGTAACTACTCAACGGCTGAAGAGTCCCAAGACTCGGTCTGCTTACGATATCATTTGAGTTATGCGCTATTCGCGGCTGTCGATGGTGGCCCTTGTGGAAATCGTTAAGCACCGTCAGTTAATCCTGTTTTGACCGCGCGCACTGTCGACCTGTTGCAAAGGGACTGACCACATGCGACTGCCTTGCGGACGGCACAGCGATCCATATCGCACTTGCGTTAAACATTGCTCGTTGGCGGTGTAGATGTACCGTGACCTATATTTTGACGTTTATATATTAATCACTTGATGATTGTAAAGATGTAACTTATGGAGCAGCAGAAAATTTGGTTTCATGTTCGCGCAGTGCTTGCATTCGGTTTTCTAAAAGGTGCTGTGCTGCCGGCAGTTGATTGACGCCACAAAAGGTTCTCAAACGTCACGCCGTGTTAGTCACGTTTCTGCGCATTTGCAAAACAGCCACGAGAAAAGGTTGCAAGCCGAAAGAGAGAGAGAAAAAAAGGGGGGGGGTAGGGGGGGGTGCAGAGCTGTAGCCTTACCGCAACAGCTCATTGTGATGTCGAGATCTCGCGTCTTCGAGAGGTTTAATAATGGTATCTAATGTACTGTCAGGCAGCCTAAAAAAAAAAGGCCTCCATCCTACCGGACATATTTCAAGACTGCCTTTTCTTCTCCAAAAGCATACAGATGCAGCAAAAGACTTTATAGATAAACCTTGCTATTGTGGTGATGCACCAGTTCAGACAGCCTGATCTAGTGCATCCATCTTTTGTGATAAATAAATAGCACATACTGCTGTGATAATGGAGCATGGGTGGTTGGACCATTTTTTTGTGGGTGTCTGCAGTATTTGAAAGTTTCGTCTAACGAATAAAACATTGCGTTGTTTGATACTGGCTTCGAATTGAATATTCATTATCGTAGATCCAAATAGATTTGTAAAAATGTTGACAGTACATGATGAAAATAGTCTTGCTTCATGTTTAGATGTAATGATAATCAGTCACTAAAGTTTCAGTTTGGATGTTGTTCACTGTTCTAATATGACTTGCTGTTTTGCCATTGCTAGTGGTTGATCTTTTCCACTGTGGGCAAGCAGCATATGTTGCATTTGTTAGAACGGCTGCCAGTGACACCAGCACACGTCTTTTTTAAAATATTACACCACCTTCAGCGTAGTGAAGTTATTATGAAAAAAGAACACTGCACAATAAAGAAGTTAAAATAATTTGAAAAGGAGGTAACCACTAAATCCCAACTGAGGTCATAGCGGACCTGTGAGGTCCACTGTGTGTTTAGCCGCTGGGTGACCGAGCTTGAATGGTGCAAGTGTCTAACAGGCTGCATTCATTTGTTCATTTATTCATTTGCTCACACACTGGTGTAAAGCAATAAACTACCATTCACAAAACCATAGGTGGCACACTGTGTCACTCATGCAGTTGTGTTTTTGAAGCCAAATGCAGTCATTTGCATTGAGATGTTGGTTAGATGCACTACTTTACAGTGTGCATTGCCAGGTGCTGTCTATGGATGCAGAGCTAGTGTCTTGGCATTGGATCAAGTGTTAAGAACATTTCATTGCAATTCCCTTTAGCGTAGTGCACTAACTACCATGACCATCCAACAAAGAGATTCCATACATTGTTACAGACAACACATGTTTCTGATAACTATATAAAACTATATAATGCTCCGTTGCACTCTTGACAAACCATGGTAAAAATGTGTAATGGTAAGGGTAGAAACTTATTTTTTCGAATCGGGATTCAAAAAACTTTTCGATAAGAAAGGTGCAAATCACTTACAAACTATTAAAAAAAGGTATATTGAGTCCTCCTCTGGCACTATTTTATTTGTAATCACTTAAACAATGCCAAGACCACAAAGCCCGCTTGCCATTGCCACCCATGCAAAACAAATGTTCATAATGATAGGAGGTGTGCAAACAGGGCAAACCTTAGCCAGGGACCAACTGTTACAAGGGGTATGTTTCGTCTGCGGACCAAGAAAATAGCAGCAAGATTTGAAACAAAGAAACCAGTGATAAGCATGAAAAGCATGGGTTCCCCTTTGCCCACCATTAGTCTTTACTGCCACTATGGTACTTGTGCCATAAGGTCTGTGTCGCTTATCCATTTTTCTTTACCAGACATCTTATTATAAGCAGCAGCTGTAGTCTGCTACCCTGATGTAATTTGCAGGGCACTACATGTCTTCCTGATGTAGATAAAGCACATACTTGTCGGACTGATGCATTAAGTGTCATATTGAAGACGCATGGGACAAGTAGCGATCATCGAAGTGTGCAGCCGTGGCAGGTAGTGCTTCAAGTGTAATCAAAATTGGACTTGGTGTATGGTCGGCACTAATCCTGAAATTGGGTGTTTTTATGAATTTGTGCTATTGTAACCTGCTATCTCCCTGCCAATGAAACCTTGTGTCTGTGCAAACCATCTTTTCATCAGTCTGGATGGGATATACACATGGCTGTTGCAACATGGTTCTCTTCCCGTCATTATGCGTCATAGCGATCAGTGATGGGGTCCCAATCCACACCTCCTGATAGGCTGTTCTCACCACCTTAAGGAGTACTACTACACAGATTTTTGGACGTTGTTGCTCTAAATAAAATTGCTGGTGTTGACAGTGCTGAAGAGGGTATTCTGGTGCCTTGGAATGCAAGGAATATATTTTTAATATGGCTACCTTAAAAACACACTTTTGGCTTCTGTTTTGAGGGGGTGCTTTCCTAGCGGGGGGGCATGCCAACACTGTTAGGCGTAGGTATATGTCACGTACAGCCTCTTTGCAGAGTCGCAGCAACTCTGTCCACATGGTGAACGCAGAAAACTATGATTTCAACTCCGACATCTATTTCGGCAATTTTAAGGCAACAGTGTTCACACGTCATGGCATTGTCCATTACAGTGGGGCTGGCTTGCACGTGCCGGCGAACAAAACATTAAAATCAGATTTTAAAAAGTACATTTTACATGCTTCCTGGCTTCGGCGCATGGACAGCTTTAGCCCAGGGTGTCTAGCGACCGGGAAAACCGGGAGAAGTCAGGGAATTTTTAGCCACCGGGAAAAGTCAGGAAATTGTCAGGGAATTCGTCAGTCAAGCGAGACGTGAGGGAAAACTGTCTTGGGGCCTGCCCACACTACTAATGACTCGCACAGCCGATCGCTTTGGGCGAAACGCTAGCGTCAGGGGAATGAACTTTCCATAGAAGGACGATAGGAGGTGTCCAAATTCCACACTCAGTTTGCTTTTTTTTATGCAGGGAATCTTGAAGGCGATGCACTTTGGTAGCAAATCTTGGAAGCGATGTGTTTTGGTAGCCAATCTTGGAGGCGATGCATTTTGGTAGCAAATATTGAAGGCAATGCTTTCCGACGACGTCAAGAGCCAAAATTACGTAATCGAAGTGGAAGACGGGATGTTTTCGGCGTCACCTATTTTTGAGCCATCATTTGCATGCACTGACCTCTACTGAAGTTAGTTTGCGCGTTCTGGCTGTAGAGGCAGGGTAACGTAGCATATCGAGCCGAGCCACGACAAGCCGCACGCAATAAATCCAGCATGGCGATGTCCCTTTGTTGTACCACAGCCTGTGGTTGTACACCGCGACTAGGCTATACTACGACTGAAACTGTGTGAATTGTGAGCTTTGCGTTTTCGCGGACGTTTTCCCGGAGTTCCTGCGTAGTGTGAATTGTGGTGTGCGACGTTGTCCGTGACTAGGTGCTTCTGTGATTTGAGGTGAACATATCCGTATATTTCTGTGACGACATGTTCCGGAGAGAAGAAATCCGTCGGACCTGCAGCATTTCTGACGCGAGTATCAGTGTCGCGCTGCGTTTCGGTGTCGCACGCCGCTAAATATTTTTCATCGAAGATGTCAGGAGGCAAGAAGTGTTCCCTTAATGCGGACTGGGCGAACCCAAGTGTCTCCGACTATGCAAGTTGGATCAGGCCTGTGGAAAATGATCCACACGAAGCCATGTGTACAGTTTGCCGGAAAACGTTTTCGCTGAGCAACATGGGTCACAGCGCTGTTTCAAGTCATACCTCTAGCAAGAAGCACATTGCTGCATTGAATTTTCTGAAAAGCGCTTCCCAGCCAAAGCTTCCCAGCCAAAGCTATTGTCAGTTTTTAAGAGCCCGACGGACGCCTCGCCTAGCAGTAGCGCCGGATCTGCGCCTGCAGCTCTGATTAAAGAGCTACAAGAAAAAAAGCAAAGGCTGCTCAGTGAAGCGCAACTTGAAGCTTCCATTCTTCAAGACGAGATAAACTCTCTCAAACCCTAATTGATTATGAGGGCAGTTGCAATAAATGTTTTCCTCTACAATGAAATCTGTTTTCTGTATACCCTTTTTATATGCTTCACGGATCATTTCCACAAAATGGTGTCTGTTGTACAGGTCAGGGAATTTTAGCTAAAATGGTCAGGGAAAACCTGGAAAAGTCAGGGAAATTGAATTCTCCAATTTGCTAGACACCCTGCTTTAGCCATATATGCCAAGAAAATGAAAAATATCTTTTTTGCGTCACCCTAAAATTGTGTCTGTACTTTTTTAAAGGGCAACTCCAGCGGTTTTTCCACCATATTCTGATATCGCTGTTTTCAAATAGTGCTGAGAGCCTCGAAGCAGCCAGGGTCATTCAATTCGCTCAGAAACTCGCCAATAATTTTAAATAACCAAATGAACTATGTGTTCAAGCCGAAATGAGTAGATGCTTCGTGCAGCATATGCAATGACGTCACAGCCTCCCCGCCATCAGAAATATGGAGCTGGTACCAGAAAAACGAAAGTAACGATGCCATCCAGCAATGTATTGAGGTCTTCTGAACTTGACAGCGACAATTTGAGTGCTGAAGTATCGCCGTTTTGCTTTGGAGGGCCAGCCTGCTCGGGTAGGCAGCGTTGCAGGTAATGACGTCAAAAACACAGGGTGGCTCACGCGGGAATCGGCTAAAAAATTTAAGAATTCATTTTTAGGAAAACTTAATGACTTGCAACAGCCTGGCTTAGCCTAAATTATTTCAGCACTGAGGAGAACTTGTACTGAAAATTTTATTGAGCTCAGCGGACAATGAGAAATCGCCGGAGCTGCCCTTAACGTCCCCAAGTGTGGTAGTCGTATATGTACGTTATCACTGAAACCCTCTGCTGATGGTGGTGCACAGGTGATAGTGGAGAAGGCTCCTAAGGCACGCATTGGTGACCTGGACAAGAAAAAGTACCTGGTTCCCTCTGACCTGACAGTGGGCCAGTTCTACTTCCTGATCCGCAAGCGGATCCACCTGCGGCCGGAAGATGCGCTTTTCTTCATTGTCAACAACGTCATTCCCCCCACCAGCGCCACCATGGGCTCCCTTTACCAGGTGTGTTAAGCAAGTGTGCAGACCAGAGCTTGCTCTTGAATTTGTGTTACGTACGAATAGCGATAACCCTGTAGAGGGGACATTTTCTTCGATACAGTGTATAGAGGTTGATGCTTTCATCTGCACTAGCATGTAATGGTGAGAAACTTGTCAGACCAGAGACATCTCAAGTCATCACAGAAGTCATTTTGCACATACGCTTCCTAATTTTTCAGCCCCATTCTCCTGAGTAAACTAGCAAACTGTATCTTTATTCTGTTTAGCATTCCTGCCCCTCCCTTTCAGTATCTGTGCAAGGCTTTGAGTTTGGTATCACTGAGGCACCAGTGATCTAACTCAAAAATACTTATTCTAACTCTGCAGAAAAAATGTAGCAAACGTTGGTAAAAACAGTGATGGCTGCCCCGATCAACATTAATATATTATCGTGTCTTAGTTGTTAAAAAAGGAGAATACTGTTAATGCTGTTGGTGTAGCATTGACTAGTCTGTTAATTCACTCTTTCATTGCTCTAAGACAAAAAAATGTTTGTGCAGCTGAATCACAAAGAACAAGCAGGGATGGTAACTAATAGCAGGTAATAGCCTAGGTGCATCTTAATGATTCATCTCAAGATAGGTGGTTCAATTAATAAGTGGATGAGCTGTGCATGCGGACAACATTGTGTGGGTTCATTTTAGTTTTATATTTTCAGGGTGAAATTCAGGTAGAAACCAGGTTTTTCATTGAACCATTCCAACATTCGGGTCATTTTTTTTTTTTTCCGGCTTATATATACCAGTCTAAATTTAAAAATGATAGCCGTACAGCGTCCACAGGTCTGCATGCAGCCTGTGAAATTAACATTACATCACTGAAGACCCTTTAAGCCAGCAGGATGTAACTTCATAATCGCAAGGTAGGGTAGTAATAGCACATGTGCACTGTAAACTCCATGCAGCATTATAAAAAGAGGCACGTACGGGCACTGGAATTGGTGGACAAACTGGGTTTAGCCCACTTCACCTGGAACATGTTCGGGGTGTAAGAATCTGGTGAAATTGGCTTTTGCCTGAAAGTGAACAACTCAACATTTAAGTTGTCTAAAACATGCTCTGCCCATTGAAGTCAGTAATCTGTCAGTTCGAGTGTAGGTTGTGTGTTGCAGTTCAGCTACATACATGCTAGGCATGTTGGTAAATGTAATTGAGCAAGTGTTTTACTGCCAGCACAACTTAAAATTAAAATAAAATGTTACTGTGGCAGGAATCTGTGTAGACAGCGTGACTGCATACCTTTGTTAATGTGTTTGACCAAGAGTGAATATGTCTGATATGTGATAAAGGCTGATGCTGTTGAAAGGCTCACCAAATCATAAGAACATACTCTGTTGATCCATTTGCTATCGTGGACATGAAACACAATTAGCAGAGCACGTGGTTCAAACATTAGCAACGGTACGGTGCATGCCGTCCACTTATCAACACAGAAAAGCATGCATATCCAGTTTGACAGCACTTCAGATGCTGTTCAGATTGCACAGTCACGTAGTGGCAAACAGCATGTGTGTATCCATCTCTCAGTGATATGATTTGCTACTCGACGTGTAATAAAACACTGCATTTAATTGTAAGCTTCACTCTTCAAACCACCATCTCAGCACTGCTCAGGTTTCATTCGGCGCTGATATTGCTCATAGTTTTGACCAACTTTTGTTACAATACTCTCAGTCATCTGCAGTATTCTGGCATTTCTTATATTTTCAGTTTTCTTCCTGTCAGATATCGGAACTAAAACGGAAGTGAAAATATTGCTCTGCAGGGTGATGGCACAGTGCTGCCAAATTGGATCTGCGTGCTTTTTGGTGCTGATGACTTGGCAGCATGCGCTGTATTGTTGCTAATGCTTCAACCACACGGCTTTGCTGTTCGCCTTTAATTTGTCCATGATAGTACCTGATAGAAGTGGCCTCTCTACAAGTAGTAGTGTGTCTGAATGCGTATAATGTGCACAGGTTTTTGTAAGGAATAAGCACACGTGTATGTGCATGTGTGTGTGTAGCCCACCTCCCTCACTCCCCTCCTGCACTAAAAAAAATGAAATCTTGGCTACATCACTAATGCCTACCTACTGGTATTTTTACTAGAAGTCAAGTTACATGTGGACTGCATTTCCTTGTTCTTGCAGGAACACCATGAGGAGGACTTCTTCCTATACATAGCGTACAGCGACGAAGACGTCTATGGTGTCTGAGACTCCGAGAGCCATTTTATTTTTAACAAAATTCTTTTATATATAATAAAAAGGAATAGCAGGAAGGAAGCTGAAGATGGCTGCCAAGAACCTAAGTCACAGCGGTTTTTGTGCGCAGAGATCGTTTTGACATATGCACTTTTGTGTGTTTTGTGTCTTGTTGAGCTGCGGATATTTTTGTTTCTTTAGAATTTGTTGTCTTTCCTTCTTTTCGCTTTTTTACCAGTGATGAAAAAAGTTAGTCCCTATTGTCAGCCAGTTACAGACAGTGGAGCCATCTCTATTGCCAAAGTGTCCCCAGTGAAGTACATTGTCTTAGATTGAGGTTTTTTGCCTTTATGTTCTCTCTGTCACACTTGCTGCCTACGCCCCACGTGGAAAGAAAAAGATGTTAACACCAGAGAACGCAGTTATTTATTTTGCTCTATTGTGGACCGATGCTTCTAGTTTTCCCCTCTTTCTTTTGCACTGTAAATTCTGTATTATATACTCAAAATAAAGTAATAAAAACCTCGCCAACGTGTCGAACATCCTTTTGTTCCTTTTAATTGTGAACGAGAGTCTCATACCCTCATTCACTCAAAGCCAAAGGATAATGGGATCCAAAAAATGTGTAGGGGGGGGGGGGGCATGTGCTGCTTTTAATTGAAGTGTACTAATTAACTGAGAAAATGGAAGTGTACGCAAAAATGATTTGCGAACATATCAGTCCAACTTAAGTTGCTTGTGGCTGGAAGGGAGGAGGATCGACTGAGGGTTCTTCCCTATTTGTTGGACGCAATCATAGGCATCATCAATCTGGGATGAAGCTTCACTGCAGCGCTCCTCTCCTTTCAGTCTATCCAACAGCCGTTTTGGTGAAAATGCAGTGTAGTGTAAGTGTACAGAGCAGACTTGGCACCCCCCTTTGCATGTGTCTTTAGGCGCAACCGCCCAAGGCCAAAAGATAACGTAATCCAAGAAAAGTGTAGGGGGCACGTGCTGCTTTTAATTGAAGTGTAATTGTGAGTTAACGGGGGAAAATGGAAGTGTATAAAAAAAACACTATTTGCAACCACATTGTCTCACACCAGTTCCTTGTGGCTCAAGAAATGTTGTGCGAGCCCCTTGAACAGCTATTACAGCTCGTAGAATGTGCTATTTTTTAACAAGTAGGTAGTCTGGATGAAGAAGGCAGGATGTGTGCTGATGAAAACATTGTTTTCTCTGCTGTATTAACGTAGATGAGATGTTGGTTGCACAGGCCAAGCTAGCACAGTGCAACTTGCCACAGTTGTATGCCAAATTCACGGAGTCTTCCAATTGAAGTAGCTTCAAGTATCACAGACTTGTTTCCAAACACCCTCTGCATGTACATACATCTCTCCTAACCAGTATCTCCTGTTTACATTTTAGTGATAATTATTTCCAACAAAATGACAAGAGATTTGACCTTTTGGTACAAAATTTTAGAAAAGAAAAAATTGATTTTTCAGTTCTTGTTTTTTGGAGGTTGTGGTGCTGTGGTGTATGTCTACAAATGTTTACATTGCAAAGTTGAAACATGGCGGTAATGCGAAATATGCAGCAATACACTCTTGGACCTTTGTACACGAGCACTGCGACTTTGGCAGCCTATCAATAATTTGCAGGCCATTGCAGCCATTCCAAGTTCACTTGAAAATCTGTGCTTTATATGAATAGTTTTAATGCAGCCATCTCTAATTCTGCGTCTTAATCCTTCTCACAAAAATTTTGCACAACCCATCATTGCAGAACATGTATGATATGATTTGCTACTTGACGTGTAATAAAACACTGCATTTAAGTGTAAGCTTCGCTCTTCAAATCTTTAGTACAAGAAGCAGTGGCTGAAAGAAACCACGAAAGCCATCCATATACCGCATACCTCATACATACATTGTACATTATTAAAAGGGCAGTTCTTTGAATCCATTAGTATTCTTCAATGCAAAACGAGATCTTGGTTCTCTTACCCAATGAAAGTTATTGCTGTATTATGGCAAATATGACAAGCCTACAGCCATCGTGTCGATGGGAAGGAACATTTTGCAGCTCCTGTGAATTCTGGGGAATGATTAAAGGCTCATTCACACCGAAGGCGGGGCGGCCAAAGCGGCAAAGCGGTGAGGCGGAAAGCGGGAAAACCTCCTCTCCAGGCGGCGAAAGCGGGGCGGAAAACGAGGCGGCAGGTCCGATCGCTCTCGGACCAATTTTTTGCCGCTCGCCGCAATCGTCGCTTTGCCGCAGCCAATAAACGCGCTGCAAATATCGGCGTCATCGGCACACCGGGTCGAGATTATGGAAATGGCGGCAATCATGTCTGAGCAGCCGGCTTTCAGCGCGGAGCTCCTAATAGATGCCATAAAGCAGCACCCGGTGCTATTCGACAAATCACATCCGCGGTACAAAGAAGTCGAGTTCAAGAAAGAGCTGTGGATGAAGATTGCAGCGGATTTGGGAGTGACTGGTAAGTGCACAGCACCTCGTTCATAGCATTGGGAAATTGTAGCTGAGCGATCCGCCCCGGTCAGACCGTCGAATGCTAGCTATTTACGCACAAACGCGTAGAAGGAACTGCAGTGCGCGTGACTCTATTAACGCGTCGTAGCGTGTGTTTCAATGACCAGTGCGAAATTTTGCCTACGAGTGCCACGAGATGGCGGCACACGTAGGCAAAAGCAAAATTGCCTATGAAGGCAATTTTGCTTTGCCTACGGGAGGCAAAAAGCAAAATTGCCTGTGAAGGGCGGCTGCGCTTACTGGGCGACGCGAGATGGGCCCGGCGCATCTTCCGATATGTGAGCCTGAAGGGCATCAGAACCAAGTGGCTCACACGCCTGCAAACGCTGCGCCGTAAGTTTGGTTTTTTTGCGAACCCCATCAATGAAGACACTGAGCGCAAGTGGAAAGAAGCTGTACAGACGAGGGTACAGGAAGAAGAAACAGCGCGGTGGAATGGTACAATGATGCAGAAATCCACACTGACTATGTACCGATCCCACAAGAAGGCCATTGCTGCTGAGCGGCTATATGACAATGGTATCGGCAGCTCCCTGCTATTTGAAGCAAGAGCTGGTGCCCTGAGGACATTAGTATACCGCCGCCGCTATGACACATCCCCAGATGCCACCACGGCAATGTGCAGAATATATTCGGCCGAAGAAGAGGATGTTGAACACCTAGTCCTGCGCTGCACAGGTCTCTCTCCCCGACATGCCGAGGGCACCGACCTTTCGACAGCCCTGGGGTTTACAGACAGCAGCGCCACCAGTGACATAGTGGATGTAGTGTCAACATCCAAGCACGGCCGGTCTGGACGCGCGCGCTCGCTCTCTCTTTTACGGCCTGAGCAGCTGCCACGACTACAATGGGTCTGTTTCTATACAGGACGACGGCGCGTTCCGCGCGAGGGCGTCGCGAGCCAACCCCCCGAAGCGCGTTGCTCTGCATGCGCTTCGTATGGTAAACCAGCTGTTCCCGGCCACTTTACCGTGCTAATTATTTTTTCCGCACGTAGAAAGTGGTGGAAGCAGTACAGGTGCGTGTGGGGACAGTCTGGCTTTCTATGTACTCATGCACTCGGCAAAAGAAGAGGCACACTCAGTGCTACTAGCAACAAGAATGGGTTGGTTGGTTGGTCAAACTTGACCATCTTATATTTGATGGAGGCGAAAATGCTTGGGGCTTGTGCGCTTGGCTTTAGGTGCACCCTAAAGATTACCAGGTGGTCGAAATTCCCGGAGCATTCCACCATGGCATGCTTCATAAACATAACGCAGTTTTCGGATGATAGACGGCATGCTGATGCAGATGTCCCGAAGTGCGTCCTTCTGCTTAGTTTCTACAATGAGACGGATTTTCTCAGCCTTGTGGCGAACCGCTCAATTGTGTGATTGTCAAAATGTTTCCCGGAACCATCATATGAGATTACCGGCGTCATTGTAGTGGCTGAGCACAACGGCGCTGCTCGTAGCACTGTGTGTGTATTGCTTTTATGTTAGAACTAACAAAACGTAGCTGGTGCACTTATGAGACGCGCGCGCGTTCGCCCATAGCGCGCGCATGGTGAAAGCCGAGGCGACAGTGACGCGCGTGGTGTTTTCGCTGCTTTTCGGACGTGCTTTGAAGAAAAACACACGCACGCTCGCGTCTCCATCTGGAACAGTTTGCTCATCTCTTTACTTCCACGCTGAAGATTGCGTCTGGACACGTGAGAGCGTGAGAATTTATATGCATGCAGGGACTCAGCGGGGTGTGGTGCGAGTTCTTATAATAATAATAATAATAATAATAATAATAATAATAATAATAATAATAATAATAATTATTATTATTATTATTATTATTATTATTATTATTATTATTATTATTACTATGTTCCTTCTGCTGTGATTGCGACTCACGGCTACTTGTGGGGAGTATGACTTTCCCCTTTTCGAGGTATTTATTTTAATAATAAAGCAAGAATTGCGACAGCTTGAATAAAAATGACCGTATTTTATCATTTTGGCGTAAACGTTTTGGAAACCAATTTCTTTCAAAAAGCCTGTTTCGTGTCATTTGTTCTGACGATCGGTGTCGAATCATGCGGCCGAGCCTTCTGAGCGCGACGCGCATCGGTAAGTGCTCTCACGAGCAGCAGAAGCGGGCGAATCAGTGGCTTGTGCCTCTCCCTCGGAAAAGCGGAAAGGACCAGAGTTGCCATATATATGCTTGCTACCGTATTCTCATCGCATTGGTACCATGCATAGCATATAGAGGAGCTTCAGAAAGCGACACGGCAAGTCTGAGGCCGAGCATTCCCAGCGCGCGCTAGCCTCCGCAACGGCCGGGAGCTGGTTTAGAGCGGGTTGGCTCGGAGCGCCCCCGCCAAGTTGCGGCGATAGGTAGCAACAGCCCCCCGTGTGCAGGCCGTAAAAGAGAGAGCGAGCGCGCGCGTCCAGACCGGCCGTGATCCAAGGAGAGACTGCGTAAATGGTGGCTCGAAACATGGCGGTAATTACTATGCCAGACACAAAGGCCGCTGTGGAAGCAGGTTGTGGTGCAAGGGCACAAGATATATTCACAGTGCTGAACTTGTGTGCCTTTCTCGCTGTGGGTATAATTATAATTAATAATTATTTTTATTAGGCTGGGACACCAATAAGGCGTCCACCCGGTACAAAGGGTAGTTGGCCACACATCATCATCATCATCCGGACAGTTGGCGAAAAAGCAGAATGAACTTAATCTATAAAGGCAAGGGGGAAAAGAATAACATTCGCTCGTATAGACCGCTAACCATTACATCGGTACTATACAGGATGGCTATGCAAGCAGTAAAATTAAAAATAGAAGCATGGGCAGAACGTAACAATATTTTGGGAGAACTTCAGAATGGATTTCGAGTAGACAGGCGTTTAGACGATAACCTATTTGTTCTTACTCAGTGTATAGAAATATCTAAAATAGAAAGGAGGCCGTTGTATGTGGCTTTTCTAGACATCACTGGAGCGTATGACAATGTTAATCAGGAAATACTGTGGGAAATTTTGGAAGGAATGGGCATAGGCGACGATTGCGTACAGCTTTTGAGGGAAATATATCGAGAAAATACAGTTTGCATAGAATGGGAAGGAATCAGTAGCAGAGAGAACGTTGATATTAGCAAGGGGCTGAGACAGGGATGTCCTTTGTCGCCGCTGTTATTCATCCTGTACATGGTTAGAATGGAAAAAGCGCTAGGAGATAGCAACATTGGTTTTAATCTGTCACACAAACAGGGCGGCGTGATGACTGAGCAGAGGCTTCCGGGTTTATTTTATGCTGATGATATTGTCTTATTCGCGGACAGTCGAGATGATATACATCGGCTGTTGAATATATGCGGGAAGGAAGGCGAGGCTCTAGGACTAGGATTTGGTGTAACAAAATGCGGACTGATGGTATTCAATGATCCCAACGACCAGGCGGTATGCATACAGGGCCAAGAAATACCGAGAGTAAGCGAATACAAGTACCTTGGCGTATGGGTAAATGAGGATGATAGATACATGAAGGTACATGAAAAAGCCTTGGCAGCAAAGGGAAAGAGGAACGCAGCAATAATGAAGCACAGAGCGTTATGGGGACACAATAGGTACGAGGTGCTTAGGGGTCTGTGGAAAGGGGTAATGATACCGGGGCTTACATTTGGGAACTCAGTGGTGTGCATGAGGCCAGAGATACAATCAGGAATGGATGTGAATCAAAGAACTGTGGGACGCCTCGCGTTGGGTGCCCACGGGAAAACGACAAACGAGGCTGTAAAGGGCGATATGGGATGGGCGAGTTTTGAGGCAAGGAAAGCGCAGAGCAAAATAAGGTTTGAAGAGAGGCTAAGGAATATGAAAGAGAGTAGGTGGGCAGTGAAGGTGTTCCGCTATTTATATAGAAAGAGCGTTGACACGCAGTGGAGAAAGAGAACTAGAAGGCTCACCAGTAAATATACGGCTCTAAGAGAACTCACAACAAAGAGCGTAAAGGGAAAAGTCAGAGAGGCGGAGAAGATTTACTGGAGGGCAGCGATGGGAAAAAAACCGACTCTGAATAACTACCGAGAGGGCAAAAACGAAATAAAGAGGGAGGCATTTTATGATAATTCAAGAGGAAGCGCCTTATTGTTTGAAGCGAGATCGGGCTGCCTTAGAACGCGTATTTATAAAGCGAAATTCAGTAAAGAAGAAGAAAAATGCACATGCTGCGACGAAGATAGGGAAACGACGGAGCATGTTCTGATTGAATGCGGAAATATCCACCCAGGTGTACGTTTGGGCACCACCCTACAGGAAGCCTTGGGTTTTAGGGCGAACAACGGGAAGCTGAACATAGCCGCGATTGAAATAAGTAAGAGACGGTTAGAATACTGGTGGCAGAAAACTAGAGAGAATGGACAAAAATAATTATAAAAAAAATATGGACTTTCTGCCATAAGGGGCAGGGAACTGGGCTATGAATTTCCGTTTTTGCTATAGTATGATCGATTTGATTGAAGTAAATTTAAAAGGCATGAGGAAAATTTAAAGAGAGGAAAAAAAAAAGTTCTACGAGCCTGGTGGCACACAAGTCACCACCCCGTTACAAAGGGGACGCTCATAGCATCCATCTATCCATCCAGCGCGCGATGCCCTGCCTCTTCGGCCGCGCGGGCAGCCGAGGGAGCCGCGCGGTCTGAACAGATGCGCGCACTCGCCGCCTTGCCGCGATGAAAAGCCCGCTTGGTTGCTTTGCCGCCCCGCCTTCGGTGTGAATGTACCTTAAGGATCTGTTAGCCCAAAATAAAATGTAAAACGAACAACCATAGTGACTGAAAAACATGATGAGTGACTGAAAATACTAACTAAAAGATGAACACAAGCTCTTGCTTGTCACTGTGCTCAAGGGTTGAAGCACAAGTACTTTGGAGGAGTTGAGCCTGGTGAATTTATGAGTAGTGGTGCTTTAATGGGTGATTTTATTTGCATAGTTTATAGTGTTACGAAGTTTACTACACTATAGAAAATGGCTACCAACTTCAACACAGCCTTAAAATGTAGCAAGGGCTTCTCAAGTATCTACATATTAAAGAGTACAAAATACGTCAATGAATCCAAACACCTGTGCAAGGCAAGAATGTATCAGTAAGACATGGGCACTGTTCTTTATTGACCTTTAATATCTGAGTACATGGCACAGCACTCCTGCGATATTTACACTCCTTAGCAATACAATGAGTAGCAGTACAGGGCAAAAATTGTGGATAGCTCTGTCTTGTCGTATTCCATAGCACAACGCACAAACTGTGGATTCTCAGCCCAGTCCAAGTTGCACTACACGGCACAAATACGCTCAGAGCTTGTGTCAGAGGCTGATAGAAAGTTTGTGAATGCATGCATTATAAGAGGAACAGCCCTTTCTGAACAAGGCATTGGGAACAACCCTTACCATAAGTCTTACACATTTGCAATCACAACGTGTGAATATCTAAATTACTTAAGCTCTCTCATATTGCAGACGTGGCAGCATTGTGACATCCACGTACACTTGCTCACAATCTCTTCGTCGTTTATTACCTTTCCACACAACAAGGCATATATTTTGTAATATGAATATGTACAAACTCTATCAATACTACTCTAAACCATTTCTTCTGTGGCAAGGCTCCTTTTTTTTCCTTTATTCTAAAAAGGGCCGAGTCCGCATTAAGCAGAACAGAGAAAAACGCAGTTGTTTGCTGCTCGCAATATGGACGAGACTCCTCCAACTCTTTTGAGTACAAGTTAAAATCAGGAATTGACTTGTGTTGATCATAATTAATATCAATATAAAAGACGCTTGGGTCTACACTAAGTTTCTATCAAATTTAGCCCAGTTTCAGTTTCTAGACATGGCTTTTTTAGGAAAAAGAAAAAAACTTGTATATTTCCTAAAGTTGATAGTAGTCATTACATATAAAACCTTACTTCCTTTAGGCAGTGGCTTGACGTAGGGAAAAATGAAAAGTGCCCCTATGTAGGTTTCCTTTATGCCTACTACAGTCTGCGCCAGTCTAAGAACTATGAACATACTATGCTCCACCTACAGACGGCAACACCTCAAGCCTACAGTGACACAATACAACAACGCAAAGGGCGTTTGTATAAATGCACCACCCAACTAAGCTGGTACGTTTCCACAACATCAAGCACTCCCTACGTGTTTAAATACTGTCAGCTTTATCTATCTACCTATCTTTATGTCGTTTGTTTAGGATTAAACTTGAGCATCCTGTCAAATTTTATAGGCGATCTTGATAGTATCGATATTCAGTAAAAAATGCTTTAGCTAAATGCAATAACCTTTTTTTATAAGCCTAGCATTGATATTAGCAGTGGACAGACTTGGGCATTAAGCAAACTCCAGTTGGCAAGACCATCTTGCAGAAATGAAAGGGGAGCAGGCTCACTTCGGTTTTGCAGGTGTTTCTTGTACCTAATTCTTAGGCTGTCACCAAGCATAATAGTAGTAGTTCAACTATAGAAGAGAGACCTATTCATACAGCTTTATGTTCCTTCCGATACTGCATGGCTGGCAATGAATGATGCAACACAGAGACTGCAGATTAAAGTGTAGCTACTAACGAGGCATTTAAAATATGTGACCCTTTTTGCACTCTGGCCCTATCGGAATGCATGGGCATCATGCTAACTTTAGGCCATGTGGTGCTGGCCGCAGCTGAGAGGTGAGCTGGCGACCTTGTGTGCCGCAGCTATTTAGCCACTTTGACAGACAACAGCCCACAGAAGTCTCACATATGTGACGAGCCTGCAATAGATGCAATAAAAAGCCATCTTTATGGAATGATGTGTACACGAAGCTACACCTTTATATGCTTGCCTGGCTACAAGTAGGTGTGGGCAGGCTGCTTAGGTCTGTGACTAAAAATGGACACTGCTGGAGCTAGTGCGTGGCCCTTGGGGCATAAAATTATCACAATGTTGAGGTGCGCACTGCGGGAACCTCAAAGCTCCGAGACCATCCTGGATGTTAGGGCTTGCACGCGGCGTGCGTTACAGCTCCGGCAGAGGATGTGGTCGTCCAATGGGTAACAGCCCCGGCCTTCTGCTTCTGACGATAGGAGCAGTCCGCAGTCCTGCATGCGAGACAACCTTGTTAACAATGTTCTTCTTGCCTCTGGCATTAGTCGCTTTTGAAACTACAATGGCAAACCGAGTTTCTACAGACTGCTATGTGGCGGTTACATGCAAGGCATGTGCTAGCTAGGGTTGGCACCTTTTCAGTTTTAAATTTCAGTAACAGTGTCTGAACTTTAGACACCAAAGGCGAGACCCAGAGGACTTAGAACAGCATAACTGACAAACAAGGTGTTGTTTTTCAAAACAGTGCCTTTTTCAGAAACACTGATGCTTTCATTTAGAATGCCCATTTCAGGAACCTATCTATGTAAACCTGCTTCAGGCAGGTATACCACACACTGATGTTCTTTCCATTCTCCCAAAGGCATGGTTGGAGAGTGAGTAGCATAACTGTTTCGCAAACAGAAATACTACTTTGCGTATAGCCTAATAAAACATATGCAGAATCGCAACATGAACCGGAATTCATAGTCTCTACCAAACATTTTAGAAAGCCAACAAGAATAAGTCTGGATAAATCAAAAATGGCAAAATATATTTTTGCAGTTTAGTCAACTGTGACACTGGGCACTGATATTTGCCAGTACAGTTTTGAAATCGCTGTTTTACAGTAAAACCTCGTTATAACGAAGTTGAAGGGGGAGCCGTAATTACTTTGTTATAATCAGTAGTATGTTATAGCCAATATCTATGTAATCTATGGTAATTTCAAGGGGAATTGCGATTGTTTCGTTATATCCAATAGTTTGTTATATCTGGGTTCATTATAACGAGGTTCTACTGTATATAGTTATTAAGTGGGATACTTGCCGACACTATTGCAAGGTGATCGTTTCACGTGTTATGCTTGTGAGAGTACAACGAACTCAAATGGAAAGCACTGCCACTTGGCTGAGGAGAGACGACGATCCTATAATTCTTTAAAAATTTTTAAAAAGAGTTTTGTTTGGGGGGCAAGTGTGGGCTTTAGTGATGTGTGAAGATTCCATGACTGTTTGCTAACAAACACGTGTACTTACCTCGCATCTATAGCAGTTGATGTGGAAGCTCCGATCCAGGGCAACGACTCTCACTGTCTCTTCTTTGCCTGGTTCTGGCATAATCGGTTGAGAGCACACACAACAGCGAGGAGCAAATTTCCTGTAATCAATGGCACATTTGACAGATGAGTTTGGGGACACACGACATAATGAGCTCTAATGATCTGTTGCAGGGTTGTTCCCTTTGCAGCATCATGGCGCACGTGTCATAAGTAGGATGAACTAGGCTGGCTGCGAGCAAATATAAGAAAGAGTGGTGGAGTCGTGAGAGTTAGTTGTCGGTCAGTTGTCACTTCTGGCCATTTGCAACATGCCAGCTAACAAGGCTATAGACATTTGGGGAAGCAGCTGGCATGTGCCTCCCTACGTATAAAATATAGACGTACCAGGTCAGCACTCTTAACAACGCCGAGCGTGCGAAAGATATGACTTAAAATACTGAATCAATAAATGCATATGGTGTATGGTCCACACGACTCAGCAGTCACATACGTAGCAATGTATGTCAATGACACAGGAATCATTCCAACATGCTAAGTGATGACAGAAGAGGAAAATGGCCAGATATCAACTTAGAGCAAACTGCTTTGACGTTATAAACAGTGAACATGTCATGAGCAGCACTGTAGAAAAGACAGGTAGCGGGTACATGCATCAGGTGTTCATTAGAACCAAAAATATTGGTTCGTGGAATCCTAAAGTTACAAGGAATTCATATGGGAAAGCAGGTTAGCAGTCTTGGGCAGTAATTACAGCAATTATTTGCAAGTTTCTAGTAATTAGTAATTTATTACAGTAACTCATCACTTCTTTATTAACATAATTACAACATTAACACTTACATTTTACACAGTGGCATCCAAGTTACTTCATTGCAGTTACTAAAATGCAAATAACTGCATATAACAAATATTATTTCAGCAATAACAAGCTCCATGTACACTTAACACAGAGAAGCATCAAGTGCATTTAACAGAAATTACACACATAATTATCACTGAGAAGCGATAACATTTTGTCATGAACCTAAATCAATATAAACTTATTTTCTTGCATTTGTGACACCTTGTTACTATTCTTACAGTATAGGAAAAACAATGATGTTACTTGATCCTCAGTAGCCACAGCAAGTTACTTTGTTGAAAGTTGTAACTGTTGCAGGGTTACTTTTTTCTGGTAATGTTCCCATAACACAGGTTACAGCTGTGGTATGGATAATGACAATGGATTTAGGCAGGTTGGGGACAACAAAGAGGACGCACTTGTGGAAGTCGTCAATGCAGTGGACCCGACTTGTGGCATCCACGGTGAAGGGAATCCCATCCAGGCACTGACCGCACACGACACATCTGAAGCAGGCTGGATGGTAAGGCTTGCCAGTGGCACGCAGAATCTGTGGAAGGCACAAGGGAACAACCTCTCCAGCGACTTGTTTCTAACACGGGTATTCAGCGAAAATTCCCAGCAGAGCCAGTTCACTTACCCTGTCCAGGATCGGCTTCTCGCATACACAACACTTCTCCAGCGTGTTCTGCAAGAATGAAAAGGCACATTTTTCTGTCAACTTCTAAATGAATGTGGTTATTGTTGCGCGAAAACGAGAACATGCTTACAAGACATCTTTTTTCAGTAAGCACACATAAGACAGCAAAACAAGGAAAGGAAGACCACAGAAACCGTAACGAACTCACAGAGTCTCACATTCTACTACAAGACACAAATGTTCCATTGAATGACCAGCTGCTATCAGTCTGCTTGAACTGTTCGACACCGCATAGAGTCCTACATGATTTACCACAGGTCACTGCCATGCCACGCAGGATGCAAATCAGTTTTTAACACATGCACTATTAGAAAGGCACCCATACAGACACAGAAAATAAATCGTGCAAACAGTTCCTACGCTATGCCTTTTAGGTAAAGTTGAGCTTGCAAGTAGCTGCAGATTATAGAAGTCAATGCTGGCATAGTTAAAGCCAGTGTACTCGTGACAATAGTCATCTCACTGCATTTTTTTTTTAATGTTACAAGGGTTGTTAAGGGGCGAGTCCATTTTTTTGTCCACTTTAATTTGTCTTCCCTCAATCTCATAGTTACTACATTTCAATGAAAGACTAACGGTAAGATCCCTTATGCTTTTTCTTTTTTTCCCCCCGTTAAGTTCTCTTTCGACCTCAGACGGTTGTCTCCAACAGAAACAGGACCTCCAACCTATTCACTATGCTTTGTCCATATCCTGAGTACAGGAGGAAACTTGTGGTCATAAAGAAGCCAGACCAATGCTACCAAGCCCCCTTGCTGTCATAGTACACATTCTAGCTACCCTTCATACACATTAGAATCTCCGATAATTAAAGATCCTCAAATTCAAATTGCCAGAGCATTTCAGCTGCACAGCTGACTCCAATATGTATGCGTTATTAACAGGGTAAAGTTCCTGCCAATTCAAACTCTTTATATTGAACAAAATGTATTACTCCCACAAACCACCTTATTTTTGAAACAAGAGTGCTGCATCCCATTGCCTCTAGCTTCAACACACTCCACAATTTTGTGCACTGCAAAATGATAGTTTGAGTGTACCATCAGATTGCAACTACACGTTTAACGGTGCAAGTCATGAACATAACCTACCAGGTAGTCATCTTCACAGTACGGTTTTCCTTCCATAGCAAAGAAGGGCTTTCCTCTCAGTTCTTTCACTGCAGCAAAAAGAAAGAGTTTTTAAATTCGTGCATTCCAGTCACACAAACTCCATGCAGTGCGTTTTTTTAATGCATCGGCAAATGAACAGCTGACAACTTACTGCACACGTGGCAGGTGAAGCACTTGATGTGATAGACCTGGTCCATCGCAGTACATCCACTGCCTTCTCCAAGCACTTTTTCTCCACATTTGTAACACATGCCTGAAAGAGAAACAGGCAAGGGAAGAAATGAAAAGCTATGCTATGTTAGAAGATGGGCCTCTGGATGTGCAACACAAAGATCACGAGCATCAATGCAATTTGCAAGCAGCTGTACATGCCTGTCTTCACGAGCACATATGAATGAAACGAAGTGAAAAGAAGCAATGCTATTACGAGGCTAACTAAACTGATGATCTGCTACATTCGACACTGCGTTCATGGTACGCATACAATTTTCCAGCAGCTATAGCAATAAGTGTAACAACTTTCCAGCAGCACCTTTGTCGAGGAGCCATACAGAACTATATTTCAAGGAAGTGTAGCAAAGTCCAGCATCTATACCAATAAGTTTAAAAACCATATGGCACCTAAATAAAAAAAATGTTTAGCACCTATACCAATAAATATAACAACCATCTAGTATGTTTTATCAAGGGGTGTAACTACCACACAGAATCTACATCTAGAAGTTTAGCGATTGTCCAGTACCTATACCGATAAGTGTTACAACTTCATGGCGTGTACTAATATGCCCATACGTGTAACAACCTAGATACACAAACAGGTGTAACAATTGCCCACTACCTGTACATATCAAGAAGCTTAACTAATGCTCTGTATCTATAATCGACAAGTGTAGTCCTACGCAGTACCTACAGTATCAACAAGTGTTCAACACCTACCTGCAAGGCAATAAATGCAGTAACCTATGTATATCAATAAGCGTAGAAATCACCCAGAACCCCCATACCAAGAGACTTAACAATCACCCAAAAATTTCTATACAGGTGCAACTACCATTCAGAACCTACATCAAGGAGTAGCAACTGTTCATTGTGTATTCCAGTACATGTATAAACATGCTATATACCAAACTAATTAAGCTATTACACACACCATGCACTATATAGTTTATAAGAGGCATTTAAAAAGCAGTCAGTCATACTTATGAACAGTACACTTAGTCACCATGCAAGAAACGAAAGAGACACACACCATCCTTTCTGCAGAAACGAAGGTTTTTGGCAGTTATCGCAGGCAACAAGCCCCCCCATTCTAAGATCGTGCTATCAAAATCACTGTACATGCAACTAGCAGCCAGCAATTGGCATTGGTACTACTAGCTGCACAGTGACATGTAAGCACAGGCTTGCTGCAAAATTGAGAATGCATGCTCACAAGGAGAAAAGTACTGGCAGGACTGTTGCCGTGCTTTTCCCTCTCTCGACACAATCAAAGCTGCATGCATTTTAAGGATCGAAATTCTCTTCCCTTACCAATGACTGGTGGTTCGTCATCCTCTGAACAAGCATGATTAGAACAAGGTTAGAGAGGGAAATATTAGAGGCACACTCACAGTAGTCTATACACAAATTATTTAATGTGAAGTACTATGTTAGTGCGTACAGAAGAGGATGTTTTTGAAAGTGTAGCACTTCTTCAACTCATTCTCAACACCACCTTGTTCTTTGTGCCACAAGCTTACTTAGCCAGTGCGCCAAACTTGAAAGAATAACTGCTGTAACTCACCAAAAGAGAAATTATAAATGGACACATATTTACAGAAAATGAGGCAACATTGTGAAGCCTGCTACGAAATGAACTTGATGGCAAATTGCTTTTACGTAAGCTCTGTTCATAACTAATGCACACGTAATATACCAGTTAAAAAAAAGAAAGAAAGAAAAAAGACAAGAAAGAGAGAGAGAGAGAGAGAGAGAGAGAGAGAGAGAGAGAGAGAGAGAGAGAGAGAGAGCGCTTCATGAGGTCCAGTACTCTAGAACAGAACCTGCACAACTATTGCAGACGTACACTGTACACCTTGCAAGAAGTGGTATTTCACACTATTTCAGCACTCCAAACGGGCCAACAAAATGACAGGGGGAGGCTGTTGACACTCACCAAAGAAGTCTGGATCGCCAGAACTCTCCATGCTCTGCACAAGCAAGTCTGTGAGGTGGTCTACCTCGGCCTCCTGGCCACCACGATGGTTTGCGGACTTATGGCCGGTGCCCATACGGCCCGGGTAGTAGGACGAATAGAGGGACGAGCCCGTGCTGCTGTAACCCGACATCTGGCTAGGAGGACGTGGCACAATGGGCTCGTAAATGGAGCCCGAGTCGTACGTGCTCTGTGGGAGAGAATGGCAAGGTCTTTGTAAAGAATGAACACTGAATGGGAGAGAGCCAAGCAGAAGTGAAGAAACAATCTAAATTGCGGTGTTATGTGCCAAAACCATGGTATGATTATGTGGCACACCTGGGGTTACTTAGCATGCATGTAAATCCAAGTACACAAGTGCCTTTGCCTTTTGCTCAGTTTTTCATTTCTCTAGCATTTCTTATGGACGTAAAGTACCACCGTGTTGAAATCAAACGTTATTAAGAAGTACATTAGCTCCATAAATTTGTGGTTGGCACATCTTTCGAATGGCCCAATGACTCAAAAAAGATGTGTTGTCGTGCAGGCTTCTGCACAAGCAGATGATAAAAAGCCATACGACTACATTGATTGGGCAAAAAGAGGGATTAAGTATGATAAGGGGTACAGGACAATATGATACATATATACCATAACCACTCAACATGGTAGTTTCCCTCGTTTCTAGCATACAGTCCCATACTAGCCTTCGAACAAAATGCATTCATCATAATGCACAAGCAGAAAAGTGCAGCCTTGGCAGATGCCACTTCTTTACAGACTTTACTATCAATTACAATGGTGTCAACACAGCAAATAAAAAAAAATGTGGTTGATCCCTCTGTCAAAGGAATCTGTATAAAACGAAAGTGAAACCTGTCTTCGCGAAGTTGTAGAATGCATAAGTGGCAATCTGGCAAATCGAGGGGAGAGATATGGCTTGGGTACTGTGAACACGTTAAATCTAGACATCAGCGGCACCTCGACATGGCACAGGGATTCTTGACAGTTGTACACGAGAGAACGTTTTCGAGCAACTCACATTGCTCTGGAAACACTGAATCGCACGCGTCAGAGCCCTGCGCAAGCCTGCCATAAACGAGGATTGTCCGCAAGTGGTGACGCCTTAAAAGAGAAACTGGACGGGTTTTCAGCGGATTGTTTTGTGAAAACACAGCCCACTGTAACACAGCCGTCACAGCCGTCTTCGCAATCCTGGAGCAGTGCGCGCCGCAACTCAACACACCTGGCCATGCAAGACAACTTTTGTAGCGGCCGCGTTCGTACTTTGCCCCTGAAACATGCAGTCACGACGCCACCACGGCCCTAACCTCCTCGGCAGTTGAGGCGCGAACACTACCGAAGCACTGACTGCCGGCGGGAATCAGCATCAACATGACAATATTCTTCGCTCTAGCTATCATTCCTAGATGGCGGTACCACCGCAGCGAACCTAAGCGAGCCAAGAATGCAGTATAAAGGAGGCAATGTTAATTTAAGGGTAATTTTGCTTGTTAAACACCATAGTTCACTGTGCTAAACACCCCCTTTGCTTTAATGGGACGGCAATTAAATGTAACTTCTAAAGTGAACATATAAGGCCCATCTGTTCACTATATGAGAGATGTTGCGGTGGTGTATCGGTAAAGCTTCCAGCTCCTTTCGTCAAATCCCGGTTGATTGTGGGTTCGAGTCCGCCTGGGTGGAACCTAATCAGTGTGAACGCAAGTTCATTTTTTCAAAGATCCACTTCCGTTACAGGTAGTACGTCACTGATTTCTTGATGGACCTCGGCATAAAACACGTTCGTGTTAAAAATCTAATGGAAAAAGCCCATCTCTACACACACTTCTCGTACACAAACACCCAATTCTCTGCAAGAATGGAAATGAGAGATAAGATAGGAAGGAGGAGAGA
Source organism: Hyalomma asiaticum (assembly GCA_013339685.2). NCBI lineage: Eukaryota > Metazoa > Arthropoda > Arachnida > Ixodida > Ixodidae > Hyalomma > Hyalomma asiaticum. The sequence goes on from CM023484.1 coordinate 49,168,159, forward strand.
AAAAAAAAAATGTCTTTCTTTTCTTTGTTCTGTTTTTTTGCTCCTGCAGTTGGAAGACTTCGCGAGTGCGGATTTTGCTACGACGAAAATAGCGGTAAAAGACCACAACGTCCCGAGGGCACGCAACAATGCTGTTGTTAGGCGGTGCTAGCAGTAATGCGACGTAACAGCACTTTCAGACAACCCGGAAAGCGCACTCCGATGTCATTTCGCTAACCAGATTCCACTATAATTTATTTTTTAAGGGTGATAAGACCGCAGCCCGCAACTTGGTGCCACAACGCACACCGCACGACGACACAAGCGGGCAGGCGGGCGCCGTACGCAGTTTCTTCGACTCAAAGCAGCTTTGCCGGCCAATGCGTGTAATTAGTACAGCCAGTACAGCAACAGGGCGGCGGCAATGCGCATATGCGACGCCGGACTCTCACCACCGATGGCCGGACCACGAGATCGAGTTGTCGCGTCGTCGACGGCTTGGCGGCCGCAACAAAACACACCGGCAAACGCAGGCAGGCAGGCGCAGGGCACGCAGCACACTCGCGGCGCCAACTGCTGCGCTGACAAAATTAACGAGGCGATGTCTGCGCGCCACGAGCCGTTGGTTGGTTGCGTGCGAACGCAAACAAACAAAACCGAAACACGAGATCCAAGCGCTCGCCGCCCCAACAGAGCTGCGTTGACGGGCGGGCAAGGCAAGGAAAGGCGAGCGCGCGCGTGTGTGCGCGCGCGCGGCGCCGTCTGCTCAGTAGAGATGGGATATCCTCTCGACTGTTTTTCCGGCCGGGGCAGCTCCCAGAACGAAGCGGACACACCGCAAATAGCTTCTTCTCCGGCGCAAACCGGCGCGGCTGCAGAGCGCCTGCGTAGCGAATGCAACACCGGCGCCCATCTCCTTCGCTCTTTTTTACGAGTCGCGCTCGCTTTTACTACACCCGCCGCGATACTGCTCGTCAACGCAATAAGACGCGAAATGTACTACGTGCGACTACGAGTCCGTGTCGCTCAGGTGGCTCGCGAAACAAGAGCCTGAGAAACTCATGCCAAATAACGTAGCAGGGAACGCCTAGTACGAGCTGGCAACCGCCTGAACCCGTGCCCGATAAAGAAACCGCAACGAGCAGATGCGATGCGATGCAAACGAAATTGAAATTCGCTTCGTGTGTCGTTCACTGAGCGCTCGAAAGCGCGGGCATATCAAGCGAAACAAACCGAATAAACAAGGGGAGGGGGGTGACGCATATACTAGGGAGTTTTAGAATAGGGTGCCCAAAGCTTTGCGTATCGTATCCTTTGGGTTCGCTGCCACTCCGCATACGTCGTACCCAAAGCGGGGTTTAGGTTATCATTCCGGCCCCTATTTTTTCGGAAATAGCGTATCGTACCCAAAGCCGTTTTCCCGTTGATGACCTCATTGGGATCCCGCACGGAGCGAGGAATCATGAGAGCCTCCTTTGGGTTAGCGTTTGCAGAGTCTTTTTGCGCCCTTACGATAACCCAAAGAACGCTAACGCTCCTTACCGTATAAACAACGAGTGCGCGTCGTGTGGAAAGGAGTAATAAAACAAACGAAACCACGCAAAACGGCTTTACCATCGAGCGGACTAGCAATGTGACGATTTCTGCACTCCTCGCCATGGAAGGGGAAGGTGCAATCCCACAACAATAATAAATATCTCGCGGCCTTTCCTCACGCTATCACTGTGCGCGCAGCACTTCCCGGTCTCGACAGTCGTCCTTGACAGGAAAGTGCGCCGAGTTTTCGAGAAAGAAAATGCTAGACGGTTATTATCCTGGGCCAACAATACCCCTCAAGTATGCCTTCTGTGTCCAATTCCAACGCTATTCATATCAGCGGCGCCCAGTCCACGTTACCAAGCAACCGAATCTGGAGAATGGTAACCGCAGTCGGCCTTCAAGTACAGAGGAAGCGCAGTCCTTTGACGACAAGGAAGTGCCCGTATGATACATCACACAACGCTGCGCCGCTCCCCGCATGACTAACAGCAGCTAGAGCGACGAAGATTCTTATCGCGGATCGCACACAAGAAAGACTAGCGGACACTGCATATGCTTGTCGGTACACGTCAGAGTTGGACAATACCTTCTCGGGTCACTGGAAGGGCATTTATTACGTGCTTACGCTGACAGGTCAATATTACGACCACACTAGACCCACCAGTGCCAACATACTCAGTTTAAAGGGACCCTGAAACGGTTTTGACGATTTTGTGAAAACATGGTGATCCAGTAGAGCGAGTCATTAGGATCATTAAAGGACAGATTTCAGAGCTATGCGTAAAGTGTGTAATTTACAATAAGGCTTTGAACACGCGTATCGCAAAAGATCACAGCGGCTCGTCAAAATGCGTTTTCAAATGCCCCCGCCTATCGAACGATGGAATGGGAGGCCGCTGATTGGCCCCCTAACAAGTGACATGCACGTAATTTTCCCAATCTAACTGCAAAAACGTGCTCCTACAACGTGCTCCTTCATTTCAGCCAACGGTATCGTCGCGGCATCTGGCGGTGTACACACGAGTCGCCGGTGCTCTATTACAGAGGCTAGCACTGCCGAGGCCGGGGACCTCAGTAAAGATATCGGGGCGCTATGTCGCTGCGGAGGGCTCCGTAGGGCGGCTGACGAGGGAGGCGCAGTCATCGCTAGCGCGCACTCCGCAGCTGATCGAGTTGAGGAGGAACAGCAGTGGTAAGGACGAAGACGACAGAAATAAGCTCATAGCTGCCTTAGAACATGGTGCTTCGCTTTATTTATGGCGTGAATGATTTCACAATTGCCTTGCCTAATCAGTGACGCAATGTCAAAAAACGTTTCAGGGACCCTTTAATTGGCAGACTTATGCTTCACACCAAATGCGCATGTTTTCATATAACCCATAGTATCATTGCTGAGAGCTGCTATCCACCTCTTTACAGTTTGGTATGAGCAAAGATTTGTCCCTGTCAGATGCTGGGCTGCCTCTTCAATGACAGCTAAATGTTTCACAGAATGCCACGAAGCTGGTTCTCTGTATGGATGTTCCACTTTGAAAACCCTGGTACTGAGAAATGCACGAGCGCGCTGACACATGGAGCCAACCCAGCATGAAATGACAGCTTAATCATTAGCACAAAACTCAAGGAAACTATCTGGCATTCCATGTTCAAGGAACAACACAGAGAGGCGCACGTTCAAGAGCATATGCACTCAATATTTTTCTGACAGGTACCTGGCCGTCATGACGACTCAGATGTAGCTTATCTTGAGTGCCTACACCCTGACTCAGAGTTGCAGAGCACGGTCGCAAGCAGAGAAGATAAATGACCCATGTAGAAATGCTGACAGGCCACCAAAGTGATAACGTTGAAAGGCGCTGCAGAGGAATTCTCTTGTACATAAGCCTGTCTATATGCCAGGACTATACTGTTGTCTGAGCAATAATTCACAATGAAAGCCATGAAAATGCAGCCTATTAGACCACAGAAGGAGGGAAATTTATACTTTATGGTGTGCATGGAAGCACAGGCTTTTAGATATATTGTGATATGTATGTCATTCACTTTGATTTTTATTTCATGAAATGTGATGGCAAAAGAAGCCTGGTGCACAATTCTGCAGGCCCAATCATGTGGTGTATGTTGGCAAATGACAAGTAGACCAAACTTTACTTGTAGCCAACCTTACTTCCTCATCAATACAAAACTGTTTCACGTAACAAAAAACAAGTCCTCTTGAATGACTTTGTTGAGTGAAATTACTCTGATTGGACTTGACAAATACGGCATCTCAACTTCATTAAAAATTGAAGAACTGAAAAATAAAAGATTTTTAGAAAGAAAAACGAAATAGTACTGGTTGCAACAGTATTAGGTGCTAAGCCCAGCAAATGACTCAAGTAGTGTATAAGAGCAAGAATGTACTTATGCAGGCAAAGTCTGCTTTGCAGTTAATTAAGAAATTTCTGATGTTGACCCCTAGCGCACATTTTTGCTTTTTAACTGCTGGTACAGTAAGGGCAACATATTTATTGTATTTTTAGCACATTAAGCACTTACTTTTTTGACACTGCTCGATTCTCTCAAAGTGTTCAATATCTTTTTTAACCGAAGCTGTGGGATATTCATCCTGCTGCTTATCACAAGCGATTATCATTTTCCCCCAAACCCTCTTCTTCTGCATGGTGGAAACACCTGCTGGCCAGATGGGACCTTGCTGACCAGATCCTTAAGATTGCCAGGTCAAGGGTGGCTGCCATGGCCACCCTTGACGTTCTTTCATTCATTCATTCATTCATTCATTATTATTATTTTATTATTTTCGTCACACCGCTGATTATGCCCCAATGCAGTTACATTCAATGACAATCTTTTTTTCTTTGCTGAATGAAATGCCTGATACACAATTTTCGCTGTGTGTTGTATTCCAGAAAAACAGTGCCCAACAAGCACATATGCACCACAAATAATGTTTGGGTCACTGGAAGAATGTTCTAGCTTTTAGCTTGTGTCCTAGAAGTCTGCATCTGCTTATGTCAACCAACTTAATGCTTATGTCAACCAACTTAATTTGAGAGATTCTCTTTGGTGCGGCACATTGTGATGCAGGAGGTACAGCTGGAAGGGTCTGTTTTAGCTGCCTGGAACAAATTTCACCTTTTAATCTTCATTAAATCTCAATTGTGGCATGCTTGTGCAGTTACTGTAGGCGGCATGTGACAAACAAGCCACAACTTTAAACAAACAGGACAAAGCCTATAAGTGTTGCTCCCATAATTGTGACCACAGAGTTGGCGGCATGCCTAATTATTCTTTTCTATATCTTGTATAAAGTTCGAGGGCCGCATTGTTTGGTTGTCTTCAAGGATGGAGGGTCGCCGCATTCCCCGGTCAACTGTATGTTTCTTCAAACTATGAACTCTTATTTTCGCCTGCAAATATTTGGACTCTGCTCATAATCTGTATAAGTGAGCATTTTTGCTCTCATCCGTAAACTTCTATGAATATGTTCGTTGGTTCGCTGCCTATTAATTTGTAACTTCAATTCTTTACAAGTGTTCTCACTTTGTATTGCTCCTCCTGTCGATCTTATAAATTTTTGTCTCGTTCTGTTGATGTGCCTCCGTCTCAGTCACTGCGTTTGCTTACCGGCTGTGCCGGGCATCAATCGACCTCACCCCCATTGCCATTTGCCTCATGCAATCATGGAGACCGTGACAACCACAGACAATGCGTTTTATGTCCTAGAGTGGCAATGCAACGATGTGTTCCATATTACCTTATTAATTTTCACTGTGTGGGTTCCTTCAAACGGTAGCTGTAACAGCTTTCAAAGAAGGTATGGAGCATATCTGGTATTAATTAAAAGGCATAACCTCGTCAATGTCCACTAGTTTCCTGACGACTTGACAATCACGTCTCAGTGTAAAGATGGCACGACAGAAACTTACTAAAAAAGCTAGATTACCTTAACCTTTTTGCGCCTTTCTAATTTTAGCTTTAAAAAAAAATATTACACCAAAGATACTGTAGTTGCACAATAGTACAAAATAGCAGTACATACAGGGTGTAACAAAACGGAGGCCCTAAACACTGACATAAATGGAATGAACTACACGGTCACAGTCCACCTTCGCTTGTATTCGGTACGCGTTTTGTATGCCTACCCTTTCATGAAACATTCCAAGTTTTCTGTCGTCGTCAGGAGAAAGTTACAAAAGCAGCAGGTCACAGCAGGTCCGCTGACCAATAACTCAAACTGACGATTACCAGAGAGACTCACCGCTGATGACTGTGGCCTAAAGTGGTGAATGAAGCTGACGAAGACTGTGCCGTTCCATAAGCCAAGCTGTCAGGTGATCGCGGTGGTGATGGCGGAGGCAGGTCTTCGGAGTACGAGGCCGAACGGCAAGTCTGCTGCTGCTGTGATGCCGAGTATGATGGGATTCGACCGAGTGTTGGTGGGGGAGGAGGCGGGGGCAGTGGGTCCGTTGAGTCCAGTGCGGCGGCTGACACTACAGCATGCCTCTCGAAAGCCGTGGCTGGGCTTGCCTGTGGCTCTGCTTTGCAGGGCATCACAGGTGGTGCTGCTGACAAGTTGGCATATGTTGCATCTGGCACTGAAATGTGGAAAACAGCAACGTGAATTGCATGTGCTGGTATTCAAGAGCTGACAGTAACAAAATTTAACCTTGGGATAAGTGCTACAGGCAAGTGATGAGAATGTGTCAAACAGGCAATAATGTCAGGGCACGAATCCATACATTTGTTGAAGTACTTTAGGCTTCCAGTGTCCCTTATTTCCGTCCTGTTTGAATTTATACGTGAATAGCAGTATGTGCTCTGAAAGCAATCTTGCCAATGCTTGCAATGCTCCACCTTTTAGAAGATCAGCAGCCTTTCTAAATGTTATCTATGCAGATGATACTGGCACCCGGCAGCCAGTAGATATGACGCACATTCGGATTGTATGGCTTCCAAGGTTTTAAGCATACGACCAGCAACACCTAATCTTGTAAATCATGTGCAGCAGAAGCTCTGATGCTCTGATTCACAGCATTATGGCTGCACTGTTTCCAGTAAGCAGCAACAGCAGCACTGTTTCTTTCTTTCAGTACCAAGAATGTCTATTTTTGCAACATGTCTACAACAAATGCACTGATATTCCACATTAATCCTCATTTTTTTCTGAAATTCTACTCTAAATTTACAACATCCAGAACTAGGCACAACCGGGTGGCCTCTCCCCAATAATTCAGCCTTTGGCTGAATACATACTTCCATAACATAGCCAATGCAAAACTCTCATGCACATCAATGCACTTTTTCGAGCTGAGAATTAGAGGTCAATGTGAATTTAAACTCCAGGGTTTTATGTGCCAAAGCCACACCACAATTATGAGGCATGCCGCAGTTGAGGACACCAGGATTAATCTTGACTATCGGGGTTTCACAAGCCCAGTAGCATGGACACTGCCAACCCCAGGAAGTCTGTGTCTGTATGCCTCGCTTGAATACTGTCTGTGTGACTTGCTGATAAAAGAGAACTTGAGACATGCTGCAGCTTGAGCCACTATTAATGCCCCGTTAGCAGCACTTGAGTGTATACCACACTGTACGTATTGCAGATGAAATGTTTGGCACAAGTGAAGAATGTCATCTGCAATAAGGGAGATGCCACTGTCAATATCGAATGGTGAAGATATCTCCGTGCCTAAAACATGTCCTGTACCATGTATCAGGGTATAAGGGCCCACGGCATGTGCAATAAACATAAATACAAAGGCATTTTTGCAGTTTGCCTCCATATGAATGTGGCCGCCTCGGTCAGGAATTGTAGCAGTGTCCTCGAGCAGTTTTATCGCAGAGTTGCCATGGTGGGATTTGATACAAATTATTGACAAGGCTGCACATATTTGCAACAATGCCAACGTAGCCCAAGTGCAATCTCACCGTGCGAGTTTCCATGCAGCCCTTGTGCGGGGGTGACTTTCTTGGGCTTGGGTGGAACCACGGGGGCGATCTTCTTGCCCCTGAGTGGCGAGTACTGCTGGGGTGTCATGTGGCTGATGTGCAGCCTACTCAACTCCTGAATCACGGAGTCGGGGTGGGCTGCCATGGTTCCCTGCTGTGTGACCTCTACAGACTCGTATCCCAAACCTTTGCTGTCAAAAACCCTGGCTGCTAGACGGAAAAAAAAAAAAAAAAAAGTGCTGTAAGCACACATAATAAGGCATTGTTTACAACGAACCTTCACCACTATTTGCTTGCAGCGCCAGAAGTATGCACTTAACAATAGAAAAGTTCAAGTGAAGATAGAAGACTACATTAATTAGAAGTTTTAAAACAAAGAACATCGCTGGAGCCAATGTCTGAACAAGGATACCTGTCTTAAAGGGTTGCCGAAACAGCTTTTTGATGTGTCGCTGATTAGGCCACATCATTATAAACTCATTCACACCATAAATTAAGCGAAGCATCTTGCATTGAGGCAACTATAGGCTTGTTTGTGTCAGCTTCCTCCCTAACTAGCTTAGCCTAACTAGCTGTGGGGTGCATGCTAGTGATGGCTGCAGCTGCCATGGCAGCTGCTATGCACAGGCCTCAGAAGTGCCACGGTGCCACCATTTCACTTCTCAGGTCCGCCCACCTCAAACGTGCTGGTGTGGCCAGAATACTACCTTAGTAGCATATGTTGACAAGCACTTTGTGTGCCGGCGAGGCGAGTGTATGCCACCAGCTGTTATCGTTGGCTGGCACTCTGGTGCTCACAATGTCATTCAAGAAAGCCAACTACATCACACGTCGCGGACCCATGGGCAGGGGTGATTGAAAACACTTTGAGTCTCGTCTATCTTTGGTGAGATGCATATTTAAAGCCTTGTAGAAAGTTATACACTTAATGCAGAGTACTGACATTTGTCTGCTAAAGACCACAACAACTTTAGCTAGAGCTACCGGTGCAATGAAATTGTACAAGATGACTAAAACTGTTGCACGGTCCCTTTAATCAAATCATGTTGGCACCAGTGACATTCCTTGATCAAGGACTTCATAAGTATGCACAGCATTATTTCATATTGTAAACAACTTACGACAAATTCAACCAGACACATTTATCACGTTAACACAGACAACATATCAGCATGTTGGTGTTCAAAAAGATGTCCCATGTACTGATAAACCTATCTTTATGCTACAGCAGCGGTAACTTTCATAAAAAAAAGTGTCTTTTCACCTAATCTGATTCTATACAGTCGTTCAAAAGTTGACGTTTGGGAAAGCTTGTTCTGCAAAGCTATGCTATTTTTCTAATTCTCACTTAAAGGAACAGAAACAATATTCTGCTTCTGCATCATTTCATTTACTCCCGCTTTGCCACTGTGGACACTGTTCTCTATTCAATTACATTGTTGATGATCGTGGCAATAAATGGTTGTTACTTCTGTATCTAATCGCTTACATAACCAACTTTGCAAAGTCACTCCGAAGGAATATAAAAACAGTTATCTGTGTGTGAAGTTCCTAAGTGATCTGACCATAACAGAATTTAAACTGTACTTTTGCGTAATTATGTAAAGTGACCCACGGCGACCCTAACGTATAATCTGGGATTGTACTGCTTGTTGTTGATAGAAGTTTGAATCTTTAATATGGCGCCGTTTCTTCTTGAATCGCCGATTCCTCGAAAACTGTGAGGCACAATGACTCATGCACCTGTGCTACGCGGGCACTTTCAATTGGGATCGAACACCGCTCCAAATCGAATTTCTCAACCGCGATTGACTGCCTTCCGCCTCCTGCGCAAACAATCGAGCTTTAGTAAAAGAAACCCAATCCCGATCGGGATCGATCGCGATAGAGGGTGCGCGGTGAACCACGCCCAGCGCCTTCGATTGCTCATTCATGCGGACGTAGACGTTTACTTGAGCTTTAACATCTGTTTTGAAACACGGTCACAGCTCGAAGTTTTTCTTGACAGCGCAGGGCGACGCATGGGTCATTTTGCAATCATGGATCTAAATTCGAGGCTACGCGACCCCAACATTGCGCAGGAAAAGAAAGAATGAAAAGAACTTGCCACTGCACCTGTGGATCGCGCGCGAGACACACACGGTCGCTCACTCTACAGATAATATATTAATAAATAACAATAACAATAAACACCACGACGGTACTACCTGACTACGACTTGCATACCATGAGTACGCGCGACCGAGACGGTTCTAACACAACTGCTTTCGTATTAGTTCTGCTCTAGAACTCCACTGCACTTGACGCTCACCTGTCGCCCAGGCTCTCACGCAAGTTCGTTAACAGTCTGTGCCTTTAGCGTAGCAGATACTTAAAAGCGATCGATACGTCACCCTTCTGTCAAACGCCCATAGCTGACTCCGGGTCAAGAACCCCGGAATCCGAGCTCGCACGCGCAAAGGAATGTTGCGACGTTTTCACGGGACTCACCTTTGTTCGTTCAAGCGTGCAGCGTCCGAGACGACGGGCTTCGGTTCACACACGCACAGGAAAATAATCTTGTCGAGAAACGGGACCACTCACTACACAGATGTGTCGCTCGAAGTACTGTCCAGGCGTCGAGAGAAGCAGGTGTGCGCGGAGAACTCCTTTACTTCCCGGCGAATTGCACCTCGACGAATCAATGTTTTTTTAGCGATAGCGACCGTCTGCGGGCGTGACGGCGCTGATACGCGAAACTCAGGGAGAGCGAACGAAGATCGCGGTGGCAGAGAGCATGAGCATTTTCCCGAGAAAAACAACAAAGTATGACGTCTATGCAAGAACTGCGAAAGAAAATGTACAAAAACGGTAGCAGCGCGCACCATATAAGGCAAAAACACGGACGGAAAGAGCGTTCCGCTCCGCTTCCGGATTCGCAGGTTGTCAAGGCCGTTGCTACAGTTACGGTTCATTGGAAGTCACGTATTCGTGCCGTGAGTGTGCAAGTGAATAATAACCATGTGTAATATAAGTGACAGTTACTGTAATTAAACTTAAATCAAAGCCATCTGTAAAACTTCCTTGCTTTTAGGAATACACATACGGAAAATTATGGAAAAGAGAAGCGTCTCTAAACAGTAAGCAGGTTGCGGAGCCTCAGAACCAACGGAAAACTAGTAATCTTGTACCGTCAGCGTAAATGAAAACTTTTGGACACCTGCGAATGATTTTGACAGGCCCCAATTGTGTAATACTTTATTTTTAAATGCCCGCTACGGAACGTTGCTATCGTAGCTGACATCCCGGCAACAACATCGGCCAAACAAAATGGCGCAGTGCATGAGCAGCGCGTGCCGCTCGGGACGCATTTCCCGACAACTGTTTTCGAGCTTTAAGAAGTCTCAGAGACTTCGATTCTCGTCGCGAACGCTTCTCTCCGAGGCGTACTACTGCCGCGATGCGTGGAACAAGCGCACGACCGAGGACCCGGTGCTACGCGACACGAGCATCGACTCGTACTTCGTCGAGCTCAGCAAGAAGTTCGGCACCAAGGCGAAGGCTAGTGCCGTGGACGTCGACGTGTACTTGAATAAGCTCACCAGCAAGGACTACGCGGTCGAGTTCGAGACCGTGCTCAACCGACACAGGCGCTCGAGGCAGTCCGCCGACACGCTCCCTTCGACGCACGCCGCCGTGGTGCGCTACTTCTTGGACACCGACCAACACGACGTCCTAATGCGACTGCTGCCGAACCGGCTCGAGTACGGCATATTCCCGGACACTCATACGTTTAACATCCTGATGGACACGTTCGTGAAACTCGGCAATCACCGGGACGCCGTCAAGGTCGCCATAGAGATGATGCTTCAGGAAACCACGGGCAACGGCGTGAGCCGGTTGCTGGCGCTCTACTCCTGCCACAACTATTTGCGCGACCCCAAGCCGGAGCCGTGGGATCCGCACGCGAGGATACCCGAGCAGGAGGAAGACGATGACGAGGAGATATTCGTGCGTGTGCCCAATATACCGAACCCTTTCTTTGACGACCACTTCGACCTGAACGAGCCGGACCACCTGATAGGCAAGACGCTCATGCTGTTCTGCGACGGCGTCGACGACCTGCTGCACAGGAGCTACTACCTCGTCGGTTGCGGCCTGTACCAAAAGTGGGCCAAGAGCCTAGAGTTTCTCGAAGCCCTGCTCAAGCGCACAGGCGACGCTGGAGAGTTGTTGACCAAAAGCGCGGTGGAGAGTTTTCGCCAGTCCGTGAGCAAGGAGGACGGCGGACTGAAAGAGGACGACGAGCTGCGACAGAAATTGGAGGCCGCACTGACGCAGTTGGAGCATTCTAAACGCTGTTCAGACGCAGACGTTCACGAACTGATGCTGGACGCGCTAAAACAGCTTCCTGCTCTGGAGCCGGCAGACATCGAGGCGCAGAAGCGCGACTTCGAGCTCTGGCAGCGGCTGAGGCACGAGGCACTGGAAGAGCAGCGACGGCGTATCGACCGGGAGCAGACGATCGAAGCCATTAGACTTCGCAGAAAGGAGCTGGGCGAAAAGGAGGAGCTGCTGTACGCGTTCGAAAACTGGGACCAGCTCGAAATGAAATTGGCCGAAGTGGAGGTCGAGATGAAGGACCTGGCCGCCAAGGAGAACGTCGAGGAAGAGTACATTCCTCCCGACATTCGAAAACCGCGTCCTGCGTAACGGAAGGAAGTGAATCGCGTTCACGGCGCTTGTTGTAGATAGCGGACACGTAGTGTTATTTAAATAAACCACGGCCGACGACAGAGCCTACACCGTAATCGTTCCGCGGAAAGACGTGTGTTTTTATGAGTCTGTGTGTGGCACACTCTTCGACAACGAAATCTTTAATGACATATTCACACCAGCCTCCGGGTTTTAACGCGATTTGGTGTTTTCACACTCGCGCGTGTCGCTGATGGGTTAGCATGGCCACGGTCACTCAGCGGCCGTGGCATGGCTAAGGCTTCTCGAAGCATGGCAGAGTGTTCGCATGTGCAGTGATGCTTCCCGTGCGTAGATAGCCCACCTACTGTGTTAGCCGAGACAAACGGCAGAGAGTTGCCAGAGGGGGCAAGCATGAAAAAAGAAAACACACAGGCCAATCCCCCAGGGTGGGTATGTGCCAGAGGACAACAACAACATGACACACTGTGCATATACCAGACCAGTGCACACTGTGCACTGGTCTGACCCCATCGTCTTTGTGTTCATATTGCGGCAAAGACGAATCTATCGACCATTATTTCTTTAAATGTATTCGGTTATCCTCATTAAGAAAACACGCATTGGAAGATTCTCTTCATAGGATTGGGTTGGAATTCTCCGTCTACAATATTTTGTCTTTGGGAGCCTCTTCATTAGGACATTGCCACAGGGATGTATGCTCCACTGTTGAAAAATTCATAATTGATTCAGGCCGGTTCTCTTCATAAATTCGTAGTCTTCATCGTTAGTTCTATCCTGATTATTCGATTCTGATTGGCATTTCACGCTAGTTATGACTTAACTCTTTCAACTTCTCACATCGTGGCCAATCCCCCAGGGTGGGTATGTGCCAGAACTGAGGAACAACAACAACAATGACACACTGTGCTCTGTCCTGTGTTCTCTTTCGTACTTGCGCAGTACTATTCAACAATTGGACCATCTAGCCTGCGAAACTATTTTATTGGAGTAGTAGGTGTAATGGATTAATAACATTGAAGACATAACAGGACAATATACAAGAAGCTGTGTAGACGTAGCATGGTTCCACACACTAGGCATTCCTTGAAGATACGAGCATCTTGGTCCCACGGTGTCGCAAAGCTGTTGAACATGTCTGTGAAAACTCAGGATCAGTAGTTTATCCAGGATGCTATCATAGCTATGGGTTAGGAGAGACATTTCGGAAATAATGTGGCAGGGAGGGAGGTTAAGCCTTTCTCCAGGGACTTTACATCAACTTGAATGACCGCGATTCAAGGATAATGAAAGGGGAAAGGACGAGGGCTCATTTTCTTTAACCTCATGAAGCTAATAGACAATGAGGCCTGCCCCACCATGGCTAAAACCCCCCAACACGAAATTCCTCGCTCGACCAACGGATCGACACGTTATTGTGCGCTTTTCGTATAATATATATATATATATATATATATATATATATATATATATATATATATATATATATAATCAACTGTCATTAATCAACTGTAACATAAAACTGCAGTTCATCACTTGTCGATCAAACTTCCTAACGTTCGTTTATCGCCAGCGAAAAATGCAGACAACGCACAGTTCATCATATCCGTTGATTGTTAGAACAGTTCACCATAGATACACTGCGAGGGTGTCCTCATATCGAATATAAAATCTAATCTGCAAAACAGGATACTAGCGATCGCTTTACAGAGACGATGCAGTTAGACAGCCATTTAATCCGAGATGCGTCACAAAAATTCACAGAAATTAGGCACCAGGTCTTCTACACTGATAGGGCGGAACGTGCTTGAAGCGCATGCAGAAGTTCCTGTGGTCTCGTCCTAGCGAGCGATAGCAGGGTGCGACTGAAAGCTCGTATTACTATCCTCCGACTCGATAAGCTAGTCGGAGAGGGAGAAGCAAAAATGCGCCTCAAGGAGACAGAGATCGCCGGGAGACAAGCGAAGAGGGCTGCTGTACGTGGTCGTCAGACTGGTCTGCCGTCTGTGCCCCGAGGGGTCGTTTAACTTGGCGTCGGCAAACAGCAGCCGCGCTTCTTTCGCGTTGGGATCGGTTTCGACACTCGGCCCTAGCTGTGTGACGACGCACAAGCCATGGCGACGGAAAACGACAGGGCCGTCCTGGAGGCCGTTTTTAACCCCCTGTTCTCCGAGTTCGGATATTCGACCGAAGCGGAGGAAGCGCCGAGCGACGCCGGTCAAGGTTAGTGTGTGCGCATGTCCAGAACATTTTCGAAACTTCATCGACCAAGTACTACGCCTTAGTTCAAGGATGATGGCGCTTTGGCTCATCCTAAACTAAGCATCATGTGATCGAGTGTGAACTATAGATATGTGGGTCTCGGCGATATGTGGATGTCGAGCGGTAGATCGCTCGCATGAACGTATTACACATGCACAGAATCAAATAGCGTCGGCTAGGAGCGCGTTCTCTTGCACCTACCTTTAGTGATAACCGACGGATTTCTGGGGTTCTATGTATGGCCCAAAACCACGATATAGTTATGAGCGACGTCGTAGTGGAGGTACGCTGGCATCGCACAGTACACGGGCCTCAACATTTTGCCTCCATCAATATGCAGCCGCCGCGGCCGGGATTCGATCCCGCGACCTTCGGATCAGCAGTCGAATGCATATAGTACGGCCGATGTGTGTGTTCTAGCTATGTAGCGGCCGTGGCCATAGCCACTAAACCACCGTACGTGGAAAGGCTTGTACCTTTCTATGCAAAGAAATTTGAAGCACTGCCTGTGCGGTGATTGCGTCAGGCAATTCACACGCTTAGAGCGCTAACGAATTTGCTCATGTAAGCGCGTAAACATATTCGTACACGACATGCACGCACTGCGCATTCATGGCGTGATTTTAGACACCGGCTGTACACCCTAAAGGCGTATTTGAGGCGTATTTCTGTAGCAGCAATAATCGCCACAAAAAAACTCTGTAGTCTCTAAAGTGGAAACTGTTTCACACCCTCTAAAAGGGCGTCTTTCTGCCATAATCATCTACCTTGCCAGATACTTCCCGGTCACGAATGGCATGCGTATGTGAGGGTAGCACGGCATTGTTACTATGGGAGTAACGAGCCTACAGTTGTGAAATAAAAAGCGGGCGAGCCGGATATGATTACTGTTGTGGCATGAAAACGACCCAAATACGCCCATTTAATCTAATAAAATAGTAGTCTGCCATAGAACAATAATCACGTGCTTTTCTTGTGTTACCGCGGCGCTAACGGGTTTTATTTTCCAGTCGAGAACCGCGTGCGGCTGTCAGCGTGACTCCATGTGAACTCCCTCTTGGGCGAGTTGGTGTTTGCTTAACATTTCTTGTAGTAGCGCTAAAACTCGAAAGAAACCGAAGTCAGTGGGGCACAGCTTTCATTTTCCTGGAGGGGGCAGGGGCATGCATGCTGTTGTCTCATATATGCATATATAAACTTTACTTCATTAGTAACCAAGCACTTCACAGAGGAAATTTCATCATGGTTCATAGAAAACGATATGTCATTTGTTTCACGTCTATTTCAATGATGAATAGGTCGATTGGTTCCCTACTATATATATATATATAGAAACAAGTTAATGAAACAACAAACATTGAGGCCTAGGAAAGCATAGGGGAAGTTATTCCAATTCGTAATTATGATATTGTAATTTTCGGGCAAGTAGAAAGGAATTAAAGTGGACGAAAAGACAAACCTGCCTTCAGTGGGAACCGAACCCACGACATAAATACCCAGTAAAGTGGTCGGGGGGACGACCGCCTTCGTAGCTCAGTGGGTAGAGCATCGGACGCGATATCCGAAGGTCGTGGGTTCGGTTCCCACCGAAGGCAGGTTTGTCTTTTCATCCACTTTAATTCCTTTCTACTTGCCCGAAAATTACAATATCATAATTACGAATTGGAATAACTTCCCCTATGCTTTCCTAGGCCTCAATGTTTGTTGTTTCATTAACTTGTTTCTAACAAATAAAGCGAGCCCTTGACCCCCTCCCCTTTCGTTATATATATATATATATATATATATATATATATAACATATGGTGTGAAGTCTAACAAAGTTTTTTCTTTCGTTTTATTTGCCCGAATTTCTTGGGCTGTTTCTTAATTCATGTAATACTCAAAAGCCTTCCTTTCCTCTAGTTATCAGCAACACTATGGCATTAAATTTTCTTGTTCAGAGGGTGAGGGGGTTAAGCAGCAATCTTTACTGGAGGGAACAATGGCTCCCTGGGCAAGTCCGGGAGAGGCACCTGACACAGCAGCACCGCCATATGTATTCTATTAATATAATACGCATATTTTATAGGGGATGGCACGCCCAACCACGTGAAGACACTGGAGGTTGAAGGCGTGGAGGCTGCCGAGAAAGGAGACATCGACCAGGCCATCGAAATCTTCAGTGAGGTGATCCGCCTGGCACCTAACAAGGCTTCTGGCTACAACAATCGGGCGCAGGCGTTGCGCATCAAGGGCGATGTTGACCGTAAGCGAACTGCGCAGTATATCACGTGAACACAGTGTTTCCTGTTACAGAGTATGCTGAGAGGATGTATTTGGAATGTTTTCTTGTCACATATACATGCTTATTTGAGGTGCATTTATGTCCCACAACAATTATTATCATGTGCTTTCCTTACGTTATCGCCACCAGCCTGACACTTCCCTAACATGAACAGCGCGCAGCTATCAGTGTGACATATAGGAAAGGATTCTGACCTCAGAATTTTTACTGTGACTGTTGATGGGATGTTTTTACTGGGTTGACACCCAGTGGGAAATGATGTGATACTCAAACGAGCAATTCTTAGGACCCAAACCCTCCTTTATTGTGCCAGTCATTAATGTGACAAATGGTGAATTCTACAAGCCAGTATGCTCTACATTTACTTACGTTGAACTATATGACATAACTTCCGGGTCCTTTTACATGATTAACTATAGAGAAATCGAACAGTTCATGGCTTTCATGAATCATCTAAGTGCATCCTTGAGTGTACACGTACATAAACTTGAATGTATACACAACTTAAAGATAAAGGAAGGCGAAAAGCAGCAGCATGGAAATTAGCTCTGTTGTACATTTTTATGGTTCACACGTGCAGGTGCTCTGGAAGACCTGAACAATGCCATCAACCTTGGCCAGGGAAACAAACATGCAGCTGCACAGGCTCTGTGCCAACGTGGACTCATCTATCGGCTCAGAGAGCAGGACCAAGATGCTCAGGCAGACTTCAAGGAGGCCGTCAAATTGGGAAGCCAATTCGCCAAGAACCAGCTTGTCCAGATGAATCCATACGCAGCCCTGTGCAACCGCATGCTGGGCCAGATGTTTGCAAAGCTAAGGCAGGGAGAGGATGACACGAGATAATGAGACACCATGTGGGTGATTATTGTCCAAGGCAACCACAGCAGTTCTTACTCCAAAGAATGGCTGCCACATGGCTACATTTACTAATTAATAATGTCAACACTGTGCCCCAAACTGTCTGTGTGTAGGGAACAACGTGACTCCAAACGTAGGCTTGTCTCCAGAGATTTGAGTCTCTACATCTTGCACTTTGTAACTTAGGCTTGTTTCCTGAGGTTAGTAGTGGTAAAACTTCCACTATGTAAACGAGCATGCAGTAAAAAGTATCTCTTATGAAAACCTTTGGATGAAGGAATTGCACTGTAGCTCTAAGGTGAACGAAAACATTTATCCCCTTGCAGTACCTCACACTGTGCTATCACCCTGTTTGTAGTAGCTGCAAGAAGAGATTAGACTATTCACACAGCAGTTTAGTGCAACAATCTCTTATGTTCTAGGCATTGCTGAAGTGAATCTCATCATGTGCATGTAGAGAGAGTTATGTAAATAAGAAATAGTGCACAGAAAAGGTCAGGCACATATGTAAGATGAAATAAACTGTTCTTTAATAAAACTGTGTCTCTATGAGCACTGTTTCTCATCATGCCTGGAATTTTCCTTCAGTGTCAGCCAGAGTGCTGCTTCAATGTTAGAAAACAACACTCGGTGATAAGAGTACTTCACATAACACTGACAACACAGTAATAACACAACTTTATTTGAAGGACACAGAAGTCAAACATGAGAGAACAATGATAACAGTAAAAAGGAGATCTTTTAAGCTTTAGCATTTTGAAAGACATAAGTGTGCACAGCAGCCTAAAACACTGCTTTCACGCTCTTGTGAGATTACTATCTTACCATAGGGATGACAAACACAGTGCAGAATGCCCACTAAAACTATAATGCACCAGCTTTTTTGCCTGCTCATGGTATGTGCAGTGGCTGTCTTTGTTGAGTTGAAAGAAATGCTAGTTACAATGGGGCTTAAAAGGTGGCTCTTCGTGACATCACACTTTTCATGAGCAACTTAATTCACTGCTTAATGTTGGCAGCCCTTGCTACGCAAGCATACCAGTATGTATGCGCAGTGAATTCTATCTCATTATTAGTAGTGACCAGCTTTCCTAAGCACGAACATTTTGCTGGTTTGCGTCACCGGCACACTGATTAGACCACCATGGAAAAGGCCCCTTGCACAGTTTCCTAGAGGGTGTTGGTGCACTATAGTCAGATCTTACACCGCAAGCTATACTAATCCTTTGCAGTGGGTGTACAACATACAGCATGAAATGTGGTGCATAATAGATTTTATGCAGATTGTGTAATGTTAAGGGCCTATACAGGTCATACAATGATGAAGGAATCTCTGAATTCTGATGGCATCTAAAAGATCATTCCTCCACAAAATTTCTTCTCTTTAAGAATGCATGCCTGCCATTTTGCTGTCACTAATGCTGCACTCCTCACACACAGCTCTGTAATCGTAATATCACTGCAATGAAAAATTGTGCCTGCTTCGACCTTGTACAAGAAAAAAAAAATGCACACAAGGTTAATGACAATGATTGTCGATGGGTCAAAATATCGCCCCAAAGAGCATCAAATTATTTTATGTCTAGGGCTTGCGTACATGAGAATCTCGTTAATTAAAACTGCAAGTACCCGAAAGATGTGTTCTGTTTAACAAGAGTTTCTTATATTTGTAAAGATTAACCAAGGAGTGTAGAACTAAATATGAAACCAATGAAACTAGAGGTAGCTGTTCTATTTAGAAGCAATACTGTTTAAAGGAGTACTGACACAAAATTTCAAAGGCAAGATAACTTAGATAACTTGAAAGACAGATTTGTGTGAATGCACATACACAATCTGCAAAATATCAGCGACAGGTACTGCCTAGAACATAAAAATAAAGTGCGCAAGGCGCCAACAGAGGATCTCGCAGTATCAAATCTAACAGGATTTGTGTAAATGATCGATGACCATCCATGACCAGCTTGTGTTGGCCACTGAAACAGCTGCTGTATTCTCTTCTGCTGTTTTTCGCTCTCCCTGCCAGAGAGATTTATTGTTGGGGGCCCCAAGTTCTAGGGGCGTCGCTATCCAGCATTCTTTTCTTGTCTTCCCACCTTTTATTGTTTGCCAGAGGGTGAAGCACTATGCCAGGGGCACGCTGCTCTTTACACTTCTGCCTACATGTTTGTGTGCAAGCATGCACAGGTGCAGCACTCATGTGCATGTGCTGCTGTGCATCGTGTTCGCATCGCAGTTTTTTTAATAGTCACTAAGTTTAAGTTTGTTAAGAGTCACTAAGCGGCCAGTTGTTTGCTAAAAATCCAATCTCTCTCGGTGCTACCTGAAAGTGAAACTTCAACTAGATGCCATAAAAGTGTCTCTAATAAGGCAATAGTGCTGAACTGAAGCAAAGAAGGTTTCCACGTGTGAAGGGTGGGCCGTTAGCAACTTATTGCAACCCAATAAACAAGACGCAAAATTTTTGTGTCAGTACTCCTTTAAGCAATCTCTGTTTACCGAGGTTCTACCATACTTGCTTCACAGAAAATGCTTGACGTCAAGGTCTTCAGGCCCAGAAAGTGCGAAGTGCGTGATGATTTAGACTGTGCCATAAGCCATGAACATCAGCTTGGTTTTGGCTTCTTTGCTGCATGTCCTAGATATGTAAATAAAGAAGAACCATTTTGTTACAAGAAACTGGCGTCTACACTGCGGACATGCATAATAGACAATATCTCTGATCATTGCTTTTTAAAGTTATTGTTATGACTAGAGGCTGCCACACATGCAGTTGAAACTCACCATCTTCTTCACTGCTACCTTCCCTGCTGTGCTTTGTGTGAGGTATGCTCTCTTCATTTTCAGTGTCCGGACTGCACCAAACAAATAATGGGGAGGGCACAGGCTCTAAGAAGCACGTGCTGGCAATGCTATAAGTTAACCATAAACTAAGCTCAAAAGATGTTTGCACTAAGCTAAAACTCACTGTAGAATGTCAGTTTTATGACTACACAGCAAATAACTTTCCTGAAGGCCATGTCTCCTTTGGCATGCATAATGAATTGTGGACTTGCACAAGGCAAAATGCATGCAAGTCATCACTGACAGGAGATACCATGCCATATCAAGGCGGTGAGCCTAAAAACATTTTTGCTTTGTCACATAGGGTCAAAGGAGGAATGCTCACGCATTTATCTTTATTTTTGTCTATTTTGCAGGCTTCTATGATTTCGCGCGCCACTTTGTCTTTTGCCCTATTTAGAATTCGTGTGTTTACGAACAGTGGAGTGCAACTGCACCTTTGGCAGTGGGTACCTAGATATCCTGACAGCTTTTTCGACGTTGCAATTATGTTCTTTTAGTCTCTCATTCAGGCACCAGCTGATCTGGCCGATGCATACATGCTCACATGACTAAGGTGCAGAATAAACAACACCTGTCGATCCAGTGACACTGTATAAATAACGTGTGATTGCTAATAAAAATGAGCTGAAAGCGAGTGCTGTGTCCAGGGTGTCGGAATGAAATGTTTTTCGTTCCGGTTTTCGTTTCGTTCCACAGAAAAAAGTTCCGTTCCGTTTTCGTTCCGGAACAAAAAAAAAAAAGCGTTCCGTAACGGTTCATAACGTTCTTTTTTTCAATAAGAAAAACGAACAAAATACTTAATATTAAAAGTATCTTTTAAAAACAGCAAATGATACTGAACTAATATATAAAAATTCAATAATAATTGTAGGGGTTTTACGTCCCAAAGCCACGATGTGACTATGAGGGAATTCGCAAAAAGTTTCGAAGCAAGGACACAACAAAGACTTGGTATTTATTTTTCCCCAAGTTTGAATCCCGAATTTTCTTCAAGGGGGGCACACGATTTCAGGAGCAGCAGGTCATCCAGTGTACTCGCTGATAAGCGATACTGCTGCTCTCTGACAAAATGAACTTGAGTGCCGAAAATGCCCTCTCAACGCTGACTTGTGTGGCTGGCACACCAAGGGCCACTTGTGCTAACATGTACAGCTCCGGCTGCCGCTCTTTGCGCTCCGTCCCAAAATTTCAACACATTCAACACGTAAACGACGACAAAGCCCTCTCCATGACGGCCTGTGTGATAGGCACGCGATGAGCTGACATGCTGGTCTGTGTCAACTCTTTAGTTCCTGTCCTGTCGTGCTGCTCTGTATTATGGATCCCAAATAACTAGCCTGAAAATGTGCCTTAGCGAACTTGCTTAGGGTTATTGAAAACATGTGACAGCACTCCTGGTCATAGCTGCCCCTATGTGCTGGTGCTATGAAAGTTGCTCAGATTGTCACGTAAGACAGAAACAAACATGCCCATCCTGTGCAGTTTGCGTTTAGGTTGGGCATGTTTAGAACAGCCATGTATACACATCTGCCTTTCCTTACACTGGAAATGTTTCATAATATGAGTAATGAGCAAGCCAAACTTTACTGCATTTATTATTAGCACTTATACTGGCACTTCTCCAGTTTTGCCTACGCATCTGCTGTGGTAGGTCACCAAGCTGTCACGGCTTCTCAAATGGAAGAGCTAATGAAAATATTAATGTGAACAGAATCAACAATATGCAAAGCCCCAGACAGGCCTGCTTCATGAATAGGAATAAGTCACACATGTGGGAACCCGGCAAGTTACTCAAGTTTCCAACTGACACATTTGTTTTACAGGAGATGATGTGGCACAGAAATGTAAGTGTTTTCCTACATGCGCACTCTACTTACACAATTCTAAGTTGACACATGTTGTTGAAATTTGAAATCCAAAGTTAGAGGGTTGACTGATAATGGAAACCGAAACCATACTGCCAGTCAGGCTTTTTCTTTTTTTTTTTTTTGGCTTGCGATTTTTGGGGGTTCGGCCTACAGTCGAGTCAACTTACAATCATGTGAATACGGTACGTGCAGTCATGTATGTGTAATAAAGGGCGAGCGCTTTCCGGCTACATTTGAAGTAGTGCATTTCCTCAGCTCTTTAAATTAGGTATTAGTAGGAATGTACAAATATGAAATTTTTTGAATACGAATATCTAGGTTCAAGTATCGAACATAGAAACGTAACTGCGCCTTTAGTAACATATCTTATTTAACACATAATTCCATTAAGAAAATGTGTAAAAGCATCAATGTATAATATATTACTATCACGAACACACTATGCACACTTGCTTCTCATATTGTAACTGCATTGGCAAAACATCGCAGCATAAAGCAAGTTGTAACAATAACTAAATTCTATCATCAGGAAATATTAGTTGTTCCAAATGGTCAGGCCACTACAATGCATTCACAAGAGAACCTGCATAAGGATCCGGCTGCACATGGTAGGGCTATACATTTTGATTACTTGTTAAAAGCACACAGTACACCAGCATGGTTACATGAGTGCCAACAATACTGCTGAGCATGTAGTTAAAGAGGTGTTTATCATGTTAGTGCACGTTGGTGGTGACAAGTACCGGCACTTGTCATTGGCAACTGTCACTCCTGCATGTGCAGAGCATTGGTAGCGTACACCATGCATTACCAATGCTTACATGCATAGGCATTGACTGTCTCGCCAAGAAGAGTAAACGTGCAACATCAGTCATTTTTGGCAAGAAGACTGGATTGCATATTCAATCTTTCGAACACCTAATCTTCGAATTAAATTTAAATATAGAGAATTAGTATCCCACAAACATCCTATACAATCGAACATTCACAAACCCCTACTTTAATACTAGACCTTCATGCAAATGGGTACCAGAACCACAAAAATCACCGAATGACGAGCTCAGCTCCACCATCAGGCTTACCCAAGTGATGAATCATCAGCATCATTCTGGCTGCTCTGCGAGAAAGCTTTAATGAGCTCGATGGCTTCTCGTGCCTCTCTCTTTTCTACTAGCAACCTTCCACACGTGTCCATCACAGTCTCCACAAAGGCCGCACTAAACAGATCAGGATCCACAGATTCTATCGACATGTCTGCAAGCACCTGTTGAGAATCAAAGCGAGGAAGCGAATCGTTATGATGACTATAGCCAGAGGCGATCAGTAGTAGTCAAATGAGGCATTCCTCAGGCTACAGCCAATGTTTTGAAAAGCTGTCTTGCTTGTATTTATGGCCAAATTTGCTCTTTCTTGTGACTGTAAACCTCATCGTGGTAACACAAACCCATCTAACGAATGATCAGAACTGTAGAAAAACTAATATTCAACACCAAAATTGTTACCAGTGAAAAACAATTAAAGGAGCAAGAAGACGCATCCAGTGTGGTAGCATGCAGTCAAACCTCATTATGACAAAGTTTACCAAACTTATGGCTAACTTTGCTGTATCTTAAATTCATTATAAGTGTATATTTACAACATTCTCTCAGTGGCAATTTTCCTTTGTTTACATCATTATACAGTAGAAACTCGCTATAACGAACCCAGATATAACGAACTATTGGATGTAACGAAGCAATCGCAATTCCCCTTGAAATTCCTATAGATGAAATTGATATTGGTTATAATGAACTAATGGTTATAACGAAGTAATTACCACTCCTCCTTCAGCTTCATTATAACGAGGTTTTACTGTAATAGGTAATTTGTTATATCTGCATTCACTATATTGAGGTTCGACTGTAGCATCTAAGGTATGGCACTGCTAAGCTCGAAGACATGTGCACTTTCTGGCAATGGCTGCCACATTTCGATAAGGCATAAATGTGAGAACACCGTGTATTTAAATTTAGGGGCACGTTAAAGAGCTCCAGGAACCTCATAATCATATTGTGGCTTTGACGTGCAAAAACCCTAGAATTTCTTCATTTTTAATCGAAGGAGCACTCGCTGCTGAATACGCAGGAGCTTTCTTCACTAGAGTCCACAACATCACAGCCTGCAAAGAAAAAATTAGCGAATGCACATCGAATGTACATTAACTAGAGTTATTGGCAAAGGTTAACGGGTCGACTACTGCTCTACTACTTCCGAAGTGTTGACTGTGCAAAATGCCTGCTGAATGCAGTTTGGGTGTAACACATTGGGACCAACTAAGGACTTATGGCAAGGTTCATGCTTCCTTGCACAAGCTAATCTGCTCACTAAGCAGCATGAGGTCAATTTTTTGTCACACCTTCACATTTAACTTGTGCAATGATCCTGTTTTACACTCTCAATATGGTGTAGTGATGGACTCGGGCATTAACAAAAGATGTGAAACAAGATAGTTGTTGGTACCCATGCTCGCTTTTCTAGACCAGTGACCAAGCAGTTTTGCTTAGTATGCCATGAAATCAAGCCTTAGGTTAAAGCTGTACTACCAGTTAGTTGAGGTTAATGGCTCTACTTTTCATCCTGGGACTCCATATGCGAACTCTACTTCCAGCTTCGGCAACACCTTTACACTCCACAGCAGGACATGCTAGACCACCCCAGCCATCTGTTCTGATGTGCCTAGACAGCGAGTCCCTGACAGCAGCGCAGATGACCATAACACAGAGGACTGCTCGTTTTCCTACAAACAAGTGAGCACACGCAACAAGTGGGATGATGGCACCAAATTCACCCATTCTTGTGCTGTCAGCACTCTGGAACTATGATACATCACAGTGGGACTATTGATTTTAAATGTGTACAGTTAATGTGCAAACATATCACAGTGAGGCACAATTACAACATATAGAAAAATACATTTCAAGATAGAATGCAGAATGATACTGCGTGCCACAGACTATCAATTTTGCCTTTCCTAAGATGTCAAACTGCCTGAGGGAGCATACCTAAAGATGTCAGCTTTCAGGAACATGCACCAAGAATTTGGTATTAACATAAACTTTTTTTTCCAATCCGAGTATCCAATCTTAACGTGTTGCCCAAGAGTGCAAGTGCGAGTGCAAGGTCGGAGCTAACATACGTAAATAGTATGTTAGACAGCTCCGACCCATAATGGTTAAAACAGTGCTACAAAACGGGACGGAGACAGAGAAAACACACACACAGCGCTGTGTCTCCTTTCACTGTCTCCGTCCCGTTTTGTAGTGCTGTATTAACCATCATGGAATCATACCAACTAGTCCAATCTGTTGTTCTTCAGCTCTGACCCATAATATATATATATATATATATATACACATGCTGCAAAGAAAAAAAGCCCTGATTGATTGACTTGTGGGGTTTTACGTCCCAAAATCATACGTGATGAGATGCGCCGTTGTGGAGGGCTCAGGAAATTTTAACCACCTGGGGTTCTTAACGTGCACTGATATCGAACAGTACACAGGCCTAAACATTTTGCCTCCATCGAAATGCAGCCGCCGCAGCCAGGATTTGATCCCGCGACCCTCGGATCAGCAGCCGAGTACCATAGCCACTAGACCACCGCAGCGGAGCAAGAAAAAAAGCCATAAAGCCAAGGCACTCGATTAGGGAATAGAAACACTGACCTCACACCCTACAGCCTGATGTCTTACACAATGGCCACAAAAATGCTATGCTTTCTAATTCAAATGGCAAGTTATTTTTCGCATGCTTTAGAGTTGGCAATACTGCAGCGTCTCTGATATGCTTTAGTATCTCAGAGGCTTGTTTTCCAATTGACTGCTGTATGGCACAAAGTTCTCACCGCTTACTTGATGCTGAACGTATGGAGCCCTGCATATTGGCAGAACGCTTACTGAAGAGCTCCAGCAAAACACTAGTTGTGGTGAAGCGAGGTGCACTTTCGACACTGTCGAAAGGATCCTGCAGTTCCAGAGTATGAAGTGGAGGCACATTGACATTGCCTTTAAAGCTTACCTATAGTTTGTGTAGCATTCCGGTATGTTGCTATTACATTAACTTCCTTGTGCTTCTGGCGAAATTCCTTCTTTTTTATAAGACACATGATCGCTCACAATGTAGTCTTGTAAAGTTAGGCACAGTCTGTATTCTGGCTTATAAAGCTAGATTATGTTGGAAGAGTGGTGAACAAAGTGTTAAGGTGACATGAGAGTGCAGTACTAAAGAAATTGCTGAAAGCACAGGTGAAAGCATTGCAACAATGAAAAAGAGGACAAATGGACAGTGTGCCACTCACATGATGCTTTGCGCCTTGGAGCCTGATTTAAAGGAATGCCTTAGTGGAACACAAGATTGACTTAGCCCAACAAATTATTCTCTGATATATCTGTTGTCATTAATTTTGCAATTACAGGTTAACTATTTCAGGAGAAAATGAAGTTCAAAGTTTCCTTGAAAGCCCCAGTGTCTCAATGTCACTGTGATGCCAAAGAGTTTGAAGCCTTGTTTCCTACTTTGGCCACATTAGCTCAATAAGGTTTCCTGACACTTGCTGTGTTAAGTCTCCGACTAAAGCACAATGTAATTTGGTTTTACTGATAAAGAACTGTGCGGGCCCTAGTAGACACCATCAAAACTTGCGACGTTGCAGTGAGTTAGTGCAGGAACTGCAAGGTTGCATAGCCAACTACATTTTCTATTTAAGCACTTTTTGGTCTGCCAAGCATTTTCTTGCTGCAACAGCGGTACTAATGGTACTATGAAAGGGTAATCTGTTAATAAGAGGGGCTGCATCTGAAGGGATGCTATTCAGAAAAATGATATTCATAGTGTTTCTTTTCAGTGTCTCTTCAGCAGCAGCCATTCAATAAGTCAGCTAATGGATTACGCTTCATTTTCTAAAAAAGGTTCGAGTTCCTGTGCATACTGACCGCATTGTTTGAACACGGTGTTGAAGGATTTTGCCGTTAGTGTTGCTTTTGCCATGAAATTTCAGTGTTACTTTAATGGAGACATAGCAGAGACACACATAATATCCTAACTTTGATTGCTGCATCTATCATCCCTATGAAGGTGCTGCAACATTCCGTGACTGAGAAAAATTATGCTTGTACTCCTGCCCCTCCAAACTCACAAACAACCTTTTTCCCCACTTCTCTCCACGGTGGCTAATAAAACACCACTAAGGAAGCATTCCTGTTGCACCCACTTTTCTGCTGCAAGCTCATGCCAGTGCTTGAGCACTTTGTAATAACCATTCTCAAGTGTTTCAGTTCCGAGTTGCAGGTGTTGGGAACTGCCGTTTGTACGTCGTCTCTTAACACGAGTGTCACCACAAGATCCCCACCTGCAGTGCTTTCCTGTGGGAGTGCAATTACACTGTTTAAAGCAATTACTCGCATGTGGCCGCTAAGTGCCCCCCCATGTATTTATGATTAATTTGCAAGACTTGCAAGCACCGACAGACCATTGTCTAACAATCTAGCAAATGATGCAATATGATGGAAATTTGGATAAACTGGCAAATTACTACGATAAAATGGTGCAAACAATCAATGCTTTTACCATTTCCCTTCTTGTTTTGTGTGCGTAGTCCACTTCTGAGGCGTTGTAATTATAACAATCGACCGCTAGAAGTTTTTCACTTGCCTTGTTTTCCCTATACGAACATGCGCTGCTGAGATTGCTGGCAGGCGCTTACACAGTACGCACTGCTTTTTTTTGCTATTGGCAAACATCTTGGGGGCTGATTTAGTAGTGGCATTTCGTTACGTATCCCATGGCCTTTCAGCACAGCTCCGAACCACTGCACTACTGTTTTAGGTGGAATTGAACCTTCAGCCGAGTATGTGTGAAAATGGGAATGTTTTAAAAATATCAGCCCTAATTGCATAAAACCTGTTCCAAACAAATGTGTTTCATATTATTTGTTAGAGTTGTAAGAAAATTAATGATGCTGCTCTACTTACATGCACAATGTGTAAAACCACACAGCTGAAGAAAAAATGATCTTTCATGTGGACCAGGAAAATGACTCTGGCATGTTTGGAAGTCAGCAAATCTGTGAAAATGTGTGTGATGTGAGCGTACCAGAGAAATAAGCACCACAGCAGGCTGGCAGTTTTTTAGTAACACAACTCTATTTACTTTTATTAGATTATCTCATATATAACCTCAACCCTGCATTCCTCCCGGAAGAATGCGCCAACCAGCTGCAACAAAACACACCCAAATGGTGGGGGGCCGCTTCGACACACTGCACACACACGGAGACTTGCGTCCACAGTCAAAAAGACCACGCGGTAACATTCGCTCGCCGGTCCACACAGAACCCGCTTCTCACTGGAATGTTCCCAGAGAGGAAGGGAGAACAATCGCCAGCAGAGGAAAGAAAAAACAAACAACTTTGCTGCTCCCTCACCATGGTTTCACTTCGACCAATGCCCCCGAACGAGCATGTTGGCACAGGGGGAAGCGGGCCGACGCAAGGGCAACGGTCCCGTTAACAAGTGGCAGTGATTCCCTTCTCGAGAAAGGGACACACACACAATGTCATATTAACAAAGGCAACACCCAAAAACTGCTAGTAGATAAAAACAAACAAACTTAAGAGACGTCATGAAACACACATCGCGGTAAATAGTTGGCATTGAGATGACACTGACACGCCACGACTGAGAAACGCAAAGCGCCACCGCGAAACGACACCAGTGAAGGAGGAGGGCGAGGTAAGGTTGTGACACTCGCCACATCGTGCTGGATGCAAACGACATCCGAAGACACCGAGATGGTCTTCACGTATCTCACTCAAGGACACCGAGGAGGTGGTTGACCCAAACTGCCCTGCTTCATTGTCACCCCACCCCGAACCCTCCTCAAAAAGCGGCGCAGAACGCAAGAACCGGGCAATTAATTTGGCACACGACATCGAAAACAGCGTCTTCGAAAATGAGCAACTCTGGATGCTGCCCGGCGGGCCCCGTGCGCCATGTGGGGCCACTTCGGGATGGAGTATAAAAAACGAACAGTATCATTGAGAGGATGGGACTTGTCACGACTGTGTAATTGCATCGTGACGTACAAAGGGAGCGTGCTTTTACAATTGCTTCCTCCTCCTCAAAATATGTTCGCCAGAGCACTGTTCCACAATAAACACATATTCACTCAGAGTCTGCAAATGCATGAAGCCTGAGAACAGCATAGTATAACAGTGGCGGCAGCATGCAGAAAAACAAGTCTGGCAACAGAGAAATGAAGTGCATGGTTTCCTGTGCATATCTTGTAGTTGGCAGCATGTATAGCTTGTAAACTGCGTTGCACTGTGTGCAAAAAGGAGGCGCCTTCCAACAATGAGGACAACAATCACTGTGACAGCGTCTAGCCTGCCTTTGCTGATGAGTGTTGCACTTTCCATGTGCGTCACTACCCTGAACTCTATAGGATAAAGTGGCATCTTCAGAATGACTTTGCAATAACTGGGGCATCTGCTACACTGAGAGTATTTTCCAGCAAGTTGCTTCTTCCGAAGGCCTTTGGGCCTAACCCTGCACCCTTTCTTTCTGAGTTCACTTGAGGTGTTATAGCCGAGAAAAAAAAATCTTTAATGAAGCACGTGCACACTGAGGTGTCAATGAATAATAGCATCACTGTTTTCAATGTGTGCTCCATTTATTATAATGAATATTCATTAAAAAAAACTAAGAGACATGCACCAATTATTGTATTGCTATAAAGGGAATGGTCTTTTATGCTGAGCGATTCTGACAGACTCTTTTGGGAACAGACTCTTTTTGGAATCATAGCTGTCACTAACAAGTTGCAGCCCTGTGGTTCCAATGATTAAAGATGCAATATTTTAATGTTAGAAGTTTATGATGGAGAAGCAACTAAATGTACAGAAGTGTACATAAACTGAATTAATTCCGCATTCACAAGGAGAGTCCTTTATAAAACTCAATTCAGGAGTAAAATAAAAATAACTTATCCAAACTCCCTTTGCATGGCACAAAATTATGCCGTCTTATTACTGACGTGACCCCTCCTCATATATAATGCCCAAGAAAAATGGCCAACACCATGTGAAAGAATGACAGCATGAAAGAGACAACTCGCCTAAGACGGTGCAGGGTAGCACACGCTAGAAGAACTTAAATGACTGTGATGAACATTGAGGTCAGCAGTGACCCCTACAAGGCAAGCAGTGACTGATCCCCAATACTGCCTTAGACTGAGTTCACCCATGAGTCAAACAGCATTGAGAGAACTGTCTGAAAAGTTGCGCACGCCACTGTTTTCTCAGAGGACACACCACATGTAAGTGTACGTGCTATTATAGTTGAGACTAAACTGATTATCAAAGAAAATACAAAAAAATTTAAGCGCGAAGCCAATAGTTTCCACAATCTGTAGCAATAAATCTGTGAGAAACATAAGATAGATCACTCGAGCTTTGCATCCAAGCAGTCGTCATGATTGTGGTGTGTGGAATTGAAGACATAGTGAAGAACTGTTGACATACTTTTCTGATAAATGCAGTCTGTGTCCAAAACATTTTACTTTCTAGGAACTGTACAATCATGCGAAAAATTGACTGGATTGAGGAAAAAAAAAAAGAAATACCCACAGAAAAGCATGTAAGACTTTTCACTGCTCTCAATTTCTCAAACCAGCACAGCTACATCCCAAAGAGCTGTGAAGACCTGCAGTACAATTACAGTAGAACCTCGTTATAACGAACCTGGATATAACGAACTATCGTATATAACGAAGCAATCGCAATTCCCCTTGAAATTCCTATAGATGAAATTGATATTGGATATAACAAACTAATGGTTATAACAAAGTAATTACCACTCCCCCTTCAACTTCGTTATAATGAGGTTTTATTGTATTAGGGAACCTGAAGTTTGCATTGCGAGAGGAATCAATGGGCACATGTGTTTGCATAACTAAGCAACAAAGGCCATGTCCCATAGCTTAACTTCACTGCAATACATTGCATATGTTTGACCAGGCAACAACTTTGCACTGAGGTGAAGCTGACTTTTGGAAACAAATGGGAATGCAAGTGAATCGGGTGTTCGAGGTTCCGGGACTATCAGCGGAGCTGGTGGTGGCTTCAATTAATTCGAGCGAGATCTGTAATCTCAGCATAAAGCTTAATATATATCAGTCATACTTGAGCACAGCCACCATGGAGTATGTGGCAGTGCTGAGAAGGCATCCAAATTATGAGGCAAATCCAAAAAATCAATATTTGGCGATTTCAGTATATGATCAATGTGTTCAGTAAAGACACTGATTTACCATGACTTCGCGAATGGTAAATTGCTTTCAAGGGTGCATTAATGAAACCTGTAATATAGGGTTAATACTACTACTTTAACATACTTGATAGGCTGCCAATGAAGTATCCTAACGTAACGTTCATTCACAAACAGATGATGGAGGGGCGTTCGAAAGTTTTCAGCTTGTTCAGGCAAAGCTTTTCTCTATATATATATATATGTATACATATAAAAGAAACAACAAATGAAATATCTCTCCTTGCACGTATGCTGATGATAAGCCTTTGCTACCAAACAAAACGACCCCTAGAAGAACATTTAAGAACTATACAAAGCTATCTGTGCTGCTTCCGAGCCCATCAAACCATAATATAGGGCCATGTTCATTAGTCTATTAGTCTCAAAATGAGACGCTCCAAAAACATGTGCCGGAGATGAGTTCCTCCACGTACAACAGCATATTCAACAAACATCTCTGCGCAATTCATGCCAACAACAAATGGGCAAGACATCACGCAAATACTAGCGGTAAGACTTCCAACATAGTGAATGCTCATACTCAAACAAGACTTCACTTGCGTGGAATGCACACAAAAATGAGTTGCCACGTTCAGGTAGAAGCATTATTCAGGTACTCTCTAAGGATTAGTTCCTTCGACAGAGCTTAAGATGACAAGCACTGATTATGAAAAAAAGTCTTTTTTGTTGAATTTTGACACAACTTTACCACAATATCTGAATCAAAAGTTTAAAGAATACATATGTGACTATATTCTGTAAGAAAACATTTTTTTTTTTTTGAGAAGCAACACAAACAATTCCCACAATATGAGCCTTTCACTTCTTAGAAATGACTCTGCCAAGGTGACCAGAGAAAATTAGGTAGGCAAATGAGCAGGCAGCCCTTGAAAAAAGAAAGCGCAAACTTGTGGGCATTATTCACCCAAGACTAATATCAAACTGACAACATTTAATAAATTATGCATCGTAAAACAGTAAAACAGGGTTCTAGGTTACATTTTCTTATGAGTAGGATTCAGATAACTGAACTTGATAAGGAAGTTGTTTAAAATGCAGCTGCCACGAACAAAAGAATAAAGAAGCTCCCAACATAGTCGTCACTATCCTCACATTCTTTTGTGGAATACAGAATTCTAGGAAAACTTTAGTCCACAGGGTATGACGCCAACGTGGTTTGAAATGGCATGTGAACGGTATAATATGTAATAAAAAACTATGAAATGATTACTAAGGTTGTAATGCCAGCAAGCTAAATGAAAGAAGAAGGTAAACAGCATACGACAGGCACAAATATGCTCATAATTAGCAAAACTGGTCACCCTGCACATAGTGTGAAGCAAATGCCTCGTAACCTGTGGCGGCAAATTTGCTTTCACAATTGGAGAACACGCGAGACAGTCGGCCGTGGTGCCATGCATTTCTGGCTTAAACAACGGTCACTCTTGGCACACATTGTAAATAAAAATGTAAAATATGTAACAAAAAAGTGGTCATGTATAACTGACGGCTGTGGCACATCCAACAAACAAAAACAAGGAAAGCTCTGAGAGCAATGTCAACAACTCATACATCAGGCACGCCCACTGCCGGGCGAGACATTTGAGAATTGAAAGTGTGTAAACATCAACAACAGGTGTCAAATGCAACAATGCTGGCGCACAACTGGCCCCACAAACTTAAAAGATGCTACAGACACAAGCGACTAGAGTGACATCCCATAAACCATATCTCTCCTGTGAGAAGCGGCTCCCTCGCTAGTCGCAGAATTTCTCAACCACCTCTTACAAGAGAAGCATACAGCTTTGCATATTGTAGGCAGTCTTCGCAGATTGGTGCAGTTAAACAAAGGTTCAAATGTATGTAGCCGAAATGCAGCGGGGGTTGTCACACTGAAAGTGATGAAACAGTACGCATGCCTTCCTTAAAAAAATCTCTTTGGGGCTGCGCATTTGCTGTGGCCTCATGATTTCATGTGGGTGTGAACCCGACATTCTGGTATGCAATAAAAAATAAACACAGGGGCTCGCAGGAAGATTAGGAGACTAAGTGACCAAGAGTAGCTACACAAGGGACTCGGCCATTCAGAGCCAATGTTTCTATGAGACTGTGATGTTACGACAAACCTAACAAAGACACGACCTTTGGCAATACTGTTGGCTCCAGACAGAGCAGTCTCTTGATGCGCTATGGTTCTTCACTTGCTGTATGAATGGCTAGCAGTTACATCTTTACACCACAAATATAACAACTAGAAAGAAGTTAGGGTGACTGCACTTTCAACAAGCAGTGATGCAGTTTTGACTGTTGCAGCAAAACCACGAAATTGCCAAGGTAACAACAACCCTTGACATAACCAATGCCCAGATACTGAAGAATGAGTTTAAAATGATGTTGAACGAACATGGCATTTTCAAAAAGAAAAAAAAAAGAAGGGAGGGGGGGATAGTGTTGTTGAGGAGATAAATGGCACTGAAATTGACATAAACATCAATTTTCCATCAATGGGGTGAACTGATCTGCCAAGACAAGCGGAGCTACCATATGACCTTTCTGTGGAACTTGGCTGCAATGACAACTCCATGCAAAAGATTGTTAGAGTTGAGCTACGAAGACATCAGTTCCTCAACATATGACTGCAAATGTCAAGAGAAGGAGACTATAACTCTGTACCAATAAACCGCAACTACCTGATCGTCACTTCGCCTTCATAACTGAACGTCTGGCTGTGCGGACCCAAATGGTTTGCTTTCAGCACAGCAGCCCTTTGTAAGAATTTATGAAGAATGCAAGCAAGGAGAAAATTGCTGCCAAAAGGCAGGTGTTAGAATGACTTGAAAAATATCAAAAGAAGAAAAATTTCGAAGCCAGTTTGAGAGCTTAGATGAAGACTAATACCACAGATCGTTGTGTTACTACTCGGTGGCATCTTTTTTTTTAAGCGAGTTATTGAGTGTATATGTTCATTATGAAATCTCAATACATCCATTAACAAAACAAAACAAAACTAAAATTCCCATTTCTTGCACTGTTTCTTTACTTTCACTATGACACCAGTAAAAATACTAAAAAGTGTTTAAAAGCCCAAATGCCATGCTTAGCATATTAGCAAACTCTTAGTACTCTTAAATAACAAAATATTATTCAAATATAAATATAACAGTAATAAGCAGTAAATTAAGGTATCTGCATATGTGCTGCACGAGGAAATGACGAAAACGGCTAATCGTACAGTACTGTCAGCTGTTGCAACAAAACAGGACTGACAATGATGACAAAGAAGCATTTTTTTGTCTACACAAAATTCCAGTGATACAAGAAAGTGTTAATACTGATTCTTCCCTGCGCATTCTCCCTTGCATCACTGTCTCTTTTGTGTGCTGAAGTAAGTGTCCATTTAAGCATGTTAACGCTGATGTCAGGAAGTGAACAAAAAAAAAAAAAAAAAAACCACTACCACGAAAGTGCAGTTGCAAACATGAACCTCACAGTGTGCAACAAAAGTAGCAAATACATACTCCTTTACCTGACTGATGTAGACCTCCCTTCCCTTTTATTAACTGAAGGTATGTATATTCCTAACATACTTGTAGGCAGATGTGTTTTTCTGCCTTTTGTAGCATCACACTTCCTGGGAATTTGGCATGAGGTGCTGCTCTAGTAGACAGCATGATAAGTGGTGTCAGATGAGCAGGGGATTGCTATGGTAATGCATGACTGTAAGCATGATATTCCCACAAAAGTCGCTACAGTGACTACCAAAGGGCACACTGCATCACATTCTGAGTCAGCTACGAGTCTTCAAGGATGGGAGAGCATGCATGCCTGAAAGTACAGTCTTCACCAAAGCAACAATGCCTGTCACTGCGCATAACTCGGCCTATGACGTGTTACATGCTTGAAGATCCACCGAGACTTAGAAGCTCTGATAAGGAAGACTGAATGGCCAGCCATGACACGAAAGAGCCAGGATACGGTGAAGGTTGTGCTACAAATGACTTCCACCTTTTCTCATAATCTTTGTACTCCCTGTTGCCTCAGAGCTGTGCGAGACACTAGCAAATGGTAACAGCAACAAGCTTTTAAAGACTGCTCACACCACTGCGACGTCCGTCTCCACTAACACTAATGTTAAACGAGTGAGCAAACGAGTGTACTGCACTACAACTATGACTGCAAGTGATGAAGTTCACCAGCCCAAGACTTGACCAACTTCCAACTTTAACCATACAGATCAGGAGTAACAAAGTGCATAAGCGCACACAATCATGCACTAAATGAATGCTGAAAAGGAAGGATAAAACATGGCTGACCTTCAAGTGTACAGCTGACGTACAAGATGGGCACAACACGTGTGAACCTTATGTCTTAGTAGCTTCACCTTTGGCATTGTAAAGTAAAATTTTGCTGGTGCATCCTGGGCTGTAGTAAGTTTCTTCGTTGGTACAGTGCAGTAACTCATAGTAATTCTGGAATTATTCAGATGCCATTTGTGTCTATCCACTATATGCAGTTTACGACACAAAAATGCCTTCGCTGTGTTTGATAAACATACACATATGTTTCTTATGCACCAACGTAGAGAAGACACATATATTTAGTTTGTTACATTTGGTAGCTCATTATACTGGGGTTCATCCTAAAATGCACACAAGGCGCCACAAAAGCGGTGCTGACAGCAATGTATCCAGACAAAAATAAGGGGAAACCAGTGTCACTGATCCTGAACGTAAGTCCAAATGTTCCATTTCTCAGATCATGTGCACCTCAGCAAATGCAAAGGTGATTAAGTGTGCATTGTATAATGCTGGTTTCACACAAAGAATGCATTGAATTTTGCGTCCTTCTTGTAAACAATGAGAACCTGTGAATGCATTCAACAAACAAAATATTGTCTGCTGTGTTGTTTCCTTCTGATCCCAACAGTAAGCCACAACCAGATGGCATTCAGTTCCAAATGAAGCGACATATTGAAACATCCAAGAATCGGCTAGCTGT
This sequence comes from Hyalomma asiaticum, assembly GCA_013339685.2. NCBI lineage: Eukaryota > Metazoa > Arthropoda > Arachnida > Ixodida > Ixodidae > Hyalomma > Hyalomma asiaticum. The sequence goes on from CM023484.1 coordinate 49,204,790, forward strand.
CACTGAACCTCAACGACACAGGCTCGGGCCACGTATGTCGCCACAATAAATTGCTGAGACATGTAAAAAAGAGAGAAACAAACGGAAAGGATGAGTTGATGATGAAAGTTGACATATCTGCCCCATCGCTCAAAATGCACATCCTCCTCGAAGCACACCTTGGAAGTTGCCCAGCTGATTCAGGCTATTCGCACTTAGACATAGCAAAGAAACAATGGCACACAAGAAAGCAATTCAGAATCACACCTTCTTGTTAAACTCGTAAAGGACGCCCGCTCTCTTTTGGACCAAGCATTCTTTTTCCGCGGCAAATCTCAGAGCAGCCATGTCAGCGCTCAACAACTTCTCTTTCAGCAAAGCCTCGAACGCGAATGAACCAGCAGGCAAGAAGCTTAAACTGCGGAGGAGACAAGGATGAGCACGGAAGGGGAGATGCAGGGTTGGTTCACTGGCTCATGCATACAAAAAGAAACAAAAACATCAGGGTTTTTCAAACCAGTAACCACCTCCATCCACCATAAAAACCACGGGTCGATTATGCACCTACGGTCAGAACTCATCTCTGTCATAGCCTCCCCGATGACAAGAAACGCAACGGCAGATAGAAGAAGACTGCCCCCGACGGAAGACCTAAAGAATACTTGAAAATGCCAAGATTTCCTGCCTCCATCGTCGTCATGTCTGCATAAGTGGTGGCAAGGGAGCAGGGGATGAGGGTGGCCCTTGGGTACATCGAGGCTTGTAGCATAAGGAAATGGGTTACTTCCCACAGTGCGTGTATAGTATATGTACATGTATAACTTGTAGATTTGTTAGATATCAGTTATATATATATATATTAATATATATAGTTTTTTATTTGTCTCCTATGTACATTACAAAACTATGGCAATAATTACTTAGCTTTTTTTTTTCTTCTTACTCTTAATGGCAGTTCCAACAATGGGGGGGTTGTCGAAAGTAGCTTATAAAGGGAACGGGCTTATACTTCCATTTTGGCCACTAAGTGGGTAAGGTGAAGAGAGAGGTCGAGAATAAATGGGGGGCAGCATTTCCTAGACACACCTACACACTACGTACGATTCTCATGTTTCTGCTCACCGCATAGAGAGATGCAAGGCTTTTGGAAAAGGACAGGGGTGGAGGGGAAGGCCTAGAGCGCCATCTATGAGCTCACCCCAAGAAAAAAAAAGCTCGCAAATCTCGTCAGCGGGGATGAACGAGCGTACTCCCACTTTGAAACCGCCTGTGCAGCCAGCACGTCAACAATGCCAACACATGTGATGAGAAACAAATGGCAAAGCAAACGAGAGTGTCTTGTCTTTCCTTTTCTTTCCCCACTTTTGAAAAGCTTTTTGCACGCAACTTCCACTTTGCTTATTTGACGACTTTGCAACAATCAGTGTAAACTCTTGCTTAACAACGCCAGAGATGATCATGGACAGAGAAGGCTGGGAAACAACTCGACGTGCAAGTTGATGGAGCTAAAGGAAAGAAAAAAAGAATGTCTGCTCGATGATTAGATTCGCGCAAAAAGTGAAGAGCCAGCAAAGTGTGTAACGTCTGTGTATGTGTGTGTCCATGCGCGCTGGCGCATTCTTCTAACACCACCGGTTTGAGCACTGACACCTTGGTCGACACACATGCAACAACGGGTCAGAGCAAATTTCAAGCAAAGAACAATTGCTGAAATGAACACACACAAAAATATCACATAAACGTGCCGAGCTGGGGCAAACGTATTATTATTTACTCTGTAAAATCAGCCGAGAAAATCAAATAACCGTGACATAAGTAACGTGTGAAGTGAAGACTTAAAACAAGTGCTCAAGTAGGACTGACCTCTTGCAAGTGCCATGCTTGCAAAAAAAGACAACGAAAAGATAAGTTTATAACATGATGCCCGCATCCAACCAAGCTTCATCAAAGAGCAACATCCATGAATTGACAGGCAAACATCAACTTGAAGGCTTTTGCAATAAACCTCCAATAAATGTAAAATGTTTGTTGTTTAACAGTGAAAATGTTGTACTGTCCAAAAGGTGATGTTCTTCATTTGTCTTCTTTTTTCTTCTCTCATATACACGCACATATATACAAACACACACGCACACACATATATACAATTAATTCATGCATTGAAAGTGCTAGCCTTTGTTAAGACGTCAGCTTGGCCTCGATGGGCACAGTACAAAAGGAATCCAGAAGGAATGGTATGCAAGGAGATGCCGCGTCGCCGCGCCTGGAACCACAAAGAACAGTCCGGCATGCCGCACCGGTCGGGCAGAGCCGCGCGAACTTTGCCAAGGTGATCAAAGGAACGAGCCGACGAAATAGGAGCAACGCCTCGCATTAATATGTCACGAGGCAGTGGCAGTGAGTCGGCACAAAGTCTAGAGCACTCAACAGAGACGTTCAACGGAAAACAGACACCCACCGCAGGCGGACACTGAATGTGACAAAGCCATCAGGCCACAAACACTGCACACCAGTCGGGAGGAGGGACTGGAGGGAGGGGAGTGCCGGTGCGGTGCCATGCGCGGAGGAGGAGAGGGGAGGGGGTGCCCCAGAAAGCTGCTGCAGCAAAAGTAGACAGCAGAAAAAGTCTTGAGCAGGGAATGTGCAAGGCCTGGGTCCTAAACCACTTGACAGCCCACCACGGGCGTGGGTCTCGTGAGAAGGGTCAGTTCATGCAGTCCACGGTGCGAGGAAAGGGGCGGCGTGCCGCCGATGAGACTAGACAAGGTGAAATGGCCTTCTAAGAAAGCCAGGCGGGAAGGGCTGGCTATAGCACCAAGCAAAAGAAAACAAGGGCCCTTGGGGACATGCAGGGTTTACAGACTCAACAATATGAACAACCACAAAAAGAAAACAGGAACAGACAGGACAGAGGGCTCTCTCTTCAATGAAAAAAAAAAAGAAAAGCCTATACCACCCCGTTTTCATAAACTCTAGAAAAGATCTAGGGTATCAAGCAAAAAATTTAAAAAAAGAGAGAGAGAAATGCAGAAGATAAACATGCGGTGATAAGGAATAACGTCACTCAAAAGTGAGCCGACGTCTCAAGCCAGAGTAGGTGAAGTATGGGGGGATGTTAAACACTGGTGGCACTTGCTACTACATATGTTGACCTAGTTGTGCTTATGTGACCCATCAAAGGAGCTAGTGGCGCATTGCTGCCACCCGGTGCGATGCCACGGTGTTGGCTGGCATCCCGAAGGGAGCAGTGATTTCTTAGCACCGCTGTTGACCAGGTAAGCAAGGCTTCTCTTGTGCCCCCCAAAAGTGGCAGTGGCAATTCATTTGGCATATGGCCTCTACATGAGCCGAAAAAGAAATTTTTTAAAAAAAGGAAAGGAAAGACACCAAAAAGCACTGACACCTCTTATCAAAAGTACCCGGGGTGTTCCATAATGCCATAATACTGTCCGTTGTAGATGACTCCAATTTCCCTGAGCACCTCGCCACGCAGCGTTGCCTTGATAGTCCAGTTGTGAATGTCGGCACTCTCCCGCTCACGCTCTAGCCGGTCGACATCGACGATGCGCGACCCAAGTCTCTCAAGGATGACACCGATGTCCCGGACGGTGAGGTGCCGGTCTTGTTCTAGCGAAAGCTGGTCTACCAGAAGCAAGTAACGCTCCGTTAGCTGCTCTTCTTCACAGGCAGTGTTCTCCGTGTCCGACTCCGAGTCATCGACGGCAGGGATGCGTGCCTCTTCCGTGACCTCCAGAAAGCGAACGTGCTGCCCCTTGCCGCCCGACGTAGATGGCTGTGGCTGTTGAGCGGGTGCCATTCTCTGCATGCCCGAGGTGCCAGGGAACGGGCCTCCGCGCGGTGGGAACTCCTGAATTGGTGACGTCGCCACCGACTTGTTCACCTGGATCTGGTGCGATCCGTGAAGCGCAGCACAGTGGAAGTCGCACTCCGCGTGGTTGTGGTCGGGGCTTCCTGTCTCGTTGTTGCCACTCGAGGAGGGGGCGGCTGCTGTTGCTGAGTCACGTGACCCCGTCCGAGGAGGCAGTGTGCGCGACTCGGGTCGGGGTCCCAGGCCTTCTAGTGTCAGCCGGGTCCGCGGAACAGTGCCGACGGCGCCACCGTCCATGGCTCCGGCGGCCTGTGCCTCCTGTGAAGAGACTTCCACGCGGAGCACCCCACCAGGTTCGGAGCCAGGTCCGCGTCGCCCTTGGCACTTTTCGTGCTGGTCCCAGTGGAGTACGACTGTGACGCGCCCTTTGTTGTCCATGATCTTCCACGAGGGCTGCAGGTCCATCAATTCCAAGCTGGCAATGGCATCGCACACGATGCGTGGTATTGCTGTGATGGCTGAAGTGGGGAAAGCAGGGACAAGGGTCGACAGAGCAAGCCAAGAGTATTTTGGTATTGGGACACAATTTCACAAACTCATGCACTACCTGCAGTCAATCAAATGCAAAGATTGTATCCAGTGCTTTTTGCTCAGGAGGCACAGGTGGGCCATTATAATTTCAGTGATGGTGCCCTTGTTGTGACAAGCTAGCATGAAATCACATGCACACGTGCGCCCAGGCAGCATTTGTGACATATCGGAGCTTTTTGCACGACACTGAAACTGCAGCTTTGCACTGCAGATAGTGCAGCAATTAACACTGGATAAAGCAAGCAAACTAACGAGGCCACTCTGAAATGGCTGGCCTTTCGAGATTGAAGAAATGTTACGATCGTTATCTGCTTTCAATATTTTTGTAATAAGAATGTTTTTAGTTAAAAGCACTCATAATTTTACGATGCTACCATTATAGTAAAGCGGGGCCATTTTGCAGCAGAGTGTCAGAGGAAACTGCATTGGTCACTTTACTAGTTGCGAGCCAAGCATCAGAAAAGAAAAGCACTCAACATTTCTCTTTCAGGAGATGTGTTCCAATCTGCATAGAGGCTTTTCTTATTATGATCAGCGTGTTACTAACAGGAAACTGCTATGGTTTTATGCCCTCAATATGGCACTCACAGAGGTGTGCACGTTTGAAAAATCAAGAACAAAGGAGAAGCAAAAAAGCAAACAAAACTTTATTGGCACAATTTCAAAAAAGGTTTTAACAAGAAAGCAAGTGCATTACCACCACACATAGAAAGAAGGCTAAGTAAATAAATAAAATGTGCAAACACAAAATGTGAGTAAAGAATCATAAAAAAAATTATACAGAAACGTTTTGGAATGCTGTCATATTGCTTACTGTACACAAGGAATTCAATACGAGAAAAAATATAACAAGGCTTAGGCGTGACATGGAAGCGTGAGCATTCGAACTGGTTCAAATCTTCTAAGGTGGGTGCAAAAACAAGACAAATGCTTAACAGAATACAGAAAACAGGACAACATTTGCTAAAGCTAAGAAACATCTCTGCTCGTTCGTTCCAAGCAGATGGTCACTAATAGATCACCACGGCTTAGTGAAGACACAAAATGACACAATAAAATGTAGAACAGCCCAAATGCAATATCTAAGGAATGACGGCGTAAATGCATAACATAACTTCAATATTTCTTACTCTTTTTTTTCTTCTTTTTTTACAAGGAGAGTAATGCAAGATAAACCACAATTATTTGTGTCTCAAAAAAGACACCCCAAACAGTTCAGAAGGTGCACGGTGAAAGTGTGACTGACTACGCAATACTTTTATCTGGGGGTCAATGAAGGAAAAGAATGAAAGAACGAGTTTCCAAAGAGGTGATGCCATCCCTGAGCTAAGTTTTCAACTGGTGAACATGGCAAAGCTGTTTCTCGCTCAAGGTGCTCACCTGCCCTCAGGGCCTCGACTCCGGGTGGTAGCCATTTTTCGTTTGGCTGGAGCATTAGGAACACCGTGTCTCTCTCTGCTCGCTGGAAATAGTTTTCATCTTCCACTTCGGTGCCATCTTCTTCGAGCACGACCTTCAAGTCGAAGGGGTTGTTGTATCCTAACTTGGCAGCTCCTAGAGGGCATGATAAGATATATGAAATGCGAGCATCTTTAGCTTGCAAACAGTGCAGTACTCAGATGGTTAAACTGGTATGTAGGGATGAGGGTATGATGTCATTGAGGTGCACATGTCAAAGAAAATCATGCAGCAGTGTTTTTCTTTTGGGACATTAAAGAGAAGCAGCAGCAGAAGAGCCTCGTGGCATGTTGACGCATGTGCAACTGTCAATTACAGTGCAGAGAAAGAGTTGTGGCTGTCCATGCACTTGTCTAGAACACATCTGAAGGAAACTTCAAAGGCTAACTTCACACCTCGGAAAGAAATAGGGCTGAACTTTGTTACGATGAAGTCCCGTGCTGTACAACAGCTATTACTCGGCCGATACTTGCGAAAAAGTATTTTAAGCAGGTTTTGTCATAACCGATAATTTGTTATATCTAAGTTCACCTTGACGTGATGAAACTGAGAAGTTCAACATATCTAGTACTATAGTACTTCATTTTATACGTGGCAGAAAAAGCTGCATATGAAGTCAGGTTGTAGGAGTCCCACTCCACATGTTTCACAGTCCATTAACGTTTTTAACTGCAATGCTTTCTGTGCCAAAACTGCTTCCCATATTACGTGTTAACATACATTTTTGTAGTACAAGCTGGAACTGCACATTACCAGCTAGGGTACTATTGCCTCCTGAAACACCACTATCAGCTAGGTTGTCACTGCCTCCTATAATATTACGTAATATCAACTAGGGTATCATCTTTAAAACAACTTGCAAGCTTAATACAAGCCAAAGAGGCTGAACAAAGCAGTGCAGCATAAAAGTGCATAAAAGAGGAACCTGCATGTCCATGGTAGCTTTATCCTCAGATGCTTTACACCCAAGAGAATGTAGGCACCGTATCACATCTCTGTCAAATTTCCATGTTGCCTGTGCGATTTTTTTCCTTGTGCTGTATGCATACATGTGTGTGCCGTGTGGGGAAGCACATTGTAAGGAGACACGAGCGTCAAGATTGTTGCAAGACGAAAGAGTTGAACATACTGGCACAATTTACTAACGGACATTGCCGCCTTATTTTAGGCAATTTCTTTTTTTTTTCGCTGTGACTGCCTCCATGCCGCATTCAGACAAATCGTCTCATAATATGCATGGTCATCTGTTGACTTGAAAATAAACATTACAGTAACCACACCAGGCTGTCACGTCTGCTATGCAAGACAAAAATGATCTAATTTTCATTTTTTATTGCACAAGGAAATGTGAAGGTCAAATTTACTTGAACCATAATATCTAGAAGGTACACTGAATGACATTTCCATGTTGCTTCTAAAAAAAGTCATTTCACATAGTGTCATGGGTTACTGAACAAAGAGGCCACAAAGGCTTTTGTTTCAAATTTTGTCTCTCCTTTGGTATCCAAGGTTCATATAATGAGTATCTGCAATGTACAGGGTCACTTTTTGGCATTTGATTGGTGCTTACACCCAAATTCTGGAATGATATTTCAAGAATCCAGTCTTTTTCAAATAAAAGAAGAAGCAATTCCTGTCACCCAGAGTTGGTGTATGTTGAAAAATGACATGCTTGATACTGTTAAAAAATCGGCCATCGCTAAACGACTGTTAAGCGCACGATGCCTCAAATTCGAAGAATAAGTGTGGAGGTCGCAAAAGCCACTAAATGCTGACACTCTCAATTAGAGGCTATGTTCCCAGGCTAAGTAAGAATTCATATTTTTTTTTTCACTAATCTCGTGCCCTGCAAAATTTTTTTCCCTTTGTGTACAGTGCTCACGAATGAAACATGGCAGCGCAGGGCAAAGTAATGCACATACTTTTGTTTCCACGATATGGAGTTTGTGTCACACCAGTGTAATATTGACTTGCAAAGCCATGTCCGAGCTGACGTCATTTAGAGGGCAGATTTTTAGACACACAGCATGTCTGCCTCGAGCAACTGCACATGCCCCTTGTAAAAAGTTCTGATGTTGGGCTTGATTCCGCTATTACTGTACACCTTATGAGTGAAGGCACCATTCAATTACAAAATTAAAGGGAAAAAGATATGGACATGAATTACATTATGTATAGCTTCAGAATGCTTTCAGCAAGAACTAGTGAGAAAAGAGATGATTATTACTCTGAATATGACACATACATCTACAAAACTTATGGAATGTGCATCTAGTCACTTTAGATGAAAGTGAATGCTAGAAGAGACATGGTCCAGTACCAACAATCACTGAATTTGTCTCATTTCACGACAGTGACTAAGAACTCAAAGCAAATTAAATTCAGCAGCGATTACATCGCAATTACGACCAAAATGTTTAGCTAGATCTGAAGGCAAGCCACTTTTGCGGTCAAAGGTTTTAATCTGCCTCACAAGCACCTATGACCATCAGACGGGTAGAATGACTGAAATGGACACAGGGTAAGTTAAAATTGCACCTGCATAATCTGTGTGATGAACCCTTCTTATTTCATGAATATATTTTGGTAAATGGAGACCATGGAAGCAACCCAAGTAATTACGAATTTGCGATGCAAATTTCTGACGTATCACCAATAAGAAAAAAATGATAAAATGACTCGATGTGAACTTCACCCGTACACAGTCCACCGAAATACTGTAAGATTTATTCGGTCACCTCAAATGATTTGGAGGCAGCAGCGCCAAAAAAAAAAAAAAAAAATGCCCAACGCGAAACTACATCTTCGGCTCTTTTAATTGGGTTACAAACCGTATAGCACGCGATATATAGCCAGTATGAATGCAGTTGTATGAAATCATTCACAGGTACAACCACTTAACGTCCACGCAACGATCACAAACTCGTAAAAACTAACCTTTCGTCCGAAGTTCATCCAAAGACGATGCGACCACACACTTCCTGGTTTGTCTGTCACAGCTCCACACTTTGTGCGGTTTACCTGCCAAATCCTGCAATCGAATACAAGCGGAGGGGTCCAGGTTAAAACCTTTGAATTATACACCTAATTCCCGACAGTAAACAGTGGTTAGGAACGCCGCGATACGACCACAGCAGCGCTGGAATTTTGTTCAGGCGCCCACTCGCTGTACGTTACTATGCGTCACGACTGCGGACACGGAGGTATGGTTCGTTTCATCGGCTCTCTCAGATCTCGCGGGGACGTCGCGCGCGAGCACCCGGCCCCAAACGAAAGCGCAGTCACGATCCGAGAGGAATCAAGCCCCTAAATTCGGCACAACCGTACGTTGCAGCGGCCGTAACACCGCGCATCAAAAGCAGAGGTGGGCTCCAGAGGGCAAACTAGGACAACTGGGATCGGGCGGCCCCAGCGTTCATCGACCACTTCGCGTGGCCCATCCCTGCATCGTGCTAGCTCGGCCAGTCGCGGGATAGGCGTTACGGACTTTCCCGATTCCTCTATTTCGACCAGAAAGTGTACGGACGAAGCCTAACGTGGTCCCGTTTGACATCTGTCGGGAGAGGTTTTTTTTGTGTGTGTTATGGGGGGTGCCCCCCTTGGCGCTTTCGGACTGCCCGTAGCCGCACTACAGTGCACCGAGAAAACCGGGTCAGCTCACCTCTGTAGTCATTCTAGTCGACTCGCTCGGGGGCTAATTCCAGCCGCAAGGATTGCCCGCCTCCCGCTGATCCCTCGCCATTTCGCGGTGAATCGAGATATTCCAGCAAAAAAGGTGCACAGCAGCAGCCCTTTGACTCCCACACCATCCGCCTCGCTTGGCTTGTTTGCTTTGTGAACCTGCTGGCCGCGCTGTTTTTGTTTCGTTTTTGGTGTTATTGCTTCGCCCCTTTTTTTCGTTCCCTAAACCCCCGTTTCCACGCCTTGGAAGGTTCAGGGAAGGCAATTTTTAAAATCACATTACGCCCTTACGACACTGAATGAACGAATTTCCTTTAAATCGTAAAATATAGGTTGTATCCGGTGTATCCGTACTACGTGTAGGAGGCACGGCAGTCGCGGACCCATTTCCGCATGCGTGTTTTTGTGTTTACTTGTTTTACGTTAGCTCCACGGGGTTGTGGATGGTTGCTGTACTGTGTGCGGAGATATTCGATGACTTCCTCGTTTGGTGTGAATTTTCGCTGAGTGTCTTCCGTGTCTCCGCTTGCTTTGTCTTCAACATGCGTGCTTACTAGCAACGTCCACGAAATTTGCTGCGACGCCCAGAGAACGGCCCGGCGGTGTCCCTTTGCCTTCGGAGAGCGCCAGCAGCAGGCTTCGTCGGTTCACTACTTTCAACCACCGAGGTGAAATGGCAGATTCGGATGCGTCTACCGACACACCTGCAGGCAGTGAAGTCGTGAACCCCTCGCCGCCTGTGAGAGCCATTTTACGTCGTAGCCTTTTCGTCTTCTCGCCCTCTCGTATGATTTGACTGGCGTTGTGCGATGATGTCGAGTTTCTGTCCCGCTTGCAGGACGTGTCGGGGGATGTGTGCGTTGCTGCCGGTGACAAAAGTGAAGTCAAAACGACCGATTGTCAATTACCGAGGGAGACCCTTGTGAGTGGTACCAACGCCCCGAACATTTGCTAGCGTTTTACGCAGCGTGCCGTGCAGTCGCTAGAACGACTGTCCTCTCTTTTTTTTTCCTCCTTTTGCAGATCGCCACCGCCGTGAGCTTCCTTGAAAACCCCCGCGTTCAAGGCAGTCCGCTTTCACAGAAACGAGCCTTCTTGCTCAAGAAAGGTGCGCGGTGATTTAATTACTCTTTATCCAGAGAACACACGTGTCGCTTGGGAGTGCAACTCGATGATTAAAATCAAGCAATTATCAATTGTTGATGCATACGGATCCTCCTGCGCTTCAGGTCCTCGTTGGCTATATAAACCAGTACACTTGTGTAACTAAACAGAAATGTGAAATAATGGTTGCTGATGCCATAATTTCTCTGACGTGCTTTCAGTTTTCCTTCACCTATATGATTTCTTGGTGATGAAAGTACAATGAGTTATGACACTGCACGGACGTGTTCTTTTATTTAATGCACATGTTTTCAAAGTTTGCTTTTGACGCAACATGCAGGCTTGACAGCTGAAGAAATCGATGAGGCCATAGAGAGGGCAAGGATTGGGAAACCAAACACTGCAGCCAAACATGAACTGGTCCCATACCCAACAGTGCCGCCCCAGTTGCCTCCGCCTCCACCACCTAATTTGCTACAGCCAGGTGATGTGTTATGTATTGAAGTTTTCCTTTGCTGCACATAACAAAACTGGGCATACTTTATGCATTGGTGTGGCAGGTAATCATGCAGGTGCTGAACAATCTGATGTTCTGGAAGTTGTGTCAGCTCACTAAGTTATGTGCTGCGTTGCTGTACATTAGCAGCAGCAGCAGTGAGTGTCAGAATGTAACAGTGTACCACAACTACTTTACAGCCTTCAGCATCGTAACATAACTATGCATGCAGCTCTTTGGAAATGAAAGTGAGACTGTGAGTCAGAAGCTGGTTTAGTAGAATTGAAAAGTGGGTGAGTTGGAAATTCATACTGGCACGAAACTGTGCGAAGAAGGAAACAACCTGAGCACAGTCTAACCCAGAACTTCTTCTCAAGTGTGTTTGTTTGTGCACTTTCATGTCAGCTGGTTTAGTATTGTGTTTTCAACACCCTGAGGCTTGTCAGTATATTGTCTAATGTCTTATCTTCACACCGCTGGCACATTTCGATCTTGGTCTCCTCTCAATGATGACTCAATGCTCTCAATGATGACTAATAGGTTTAAAAGGGTCACAGAGAGGCCGCTTGCCATGCTCTTGTGTGGTTTATAAACTTTCGCTGCCCGCTGTGGTAGCTTAGTGACTAAGCTGGCGGTTTGCTGAGCTTGAGGATGCAGGTTTTATTCTTGGACACGACGGCCACATTTCAATTGGGGCAAAATGATGAGTATTGAAACAGTGAGATGGGATGGACATTAAAAGAAGGATTGGGAGACCTTTGGGATATAATCATGGCAGTTGATACTGCATGAATAGCGTTATCTGATGGCAGTTGTACAGGCCAGTGCGCACTATTGTGCAATTTGTAAGTAGCTACACAATGCAGATGGAAGACCAAACGCCCCATAATTTTTGTGTTCTCTATTTCAGTGTATGTCCTTCCCATCTCTAATGTATTTATTATACCCTGAGGGCACCAACAATAAATAAAAAGTTTGTCTGTTGCCTTTGGAATTTCATAAAGCAATGATAAATTGTTATAAATGTGCTTCATTTTTAGTTCACCATACCATTTTTACATTGGCAGCAATAATACTGCTTGAAGCAACAGTAGCTACATGTAATTGTGTTCTCTTGGAAGTTGTTTCATTTTGAGAATTTATACATTAAACATAGCTGTACAGGTCTGTAATCACAGTGAGCCTAATAGCCATTGCTGTGACCCATTTCGAGTATTTATAAATGTACTGAAGAGTTTGGTTGCCAAGCATGATGCTTTGTTTCACTGAGAACTTGTTTATATATGGGCTTACCTTGATTTGCTTTTGCTGTCCGATTAGTGAGACGTAAGTCGAGGCATTTGCATGTGACACACACCGGGAATGACTGTTGACGTTCCTTATTTCAGAATACTCTGTTTGGTCCCACCTGAGCCACTTCTCTTCGTCGATTGTGATAATTGGAGTTGCTTCCTATGGCGCTTACTACGTGTACAAGGTAACCAAGCTTGCTTTTGAATGTTTTTCCTTTTCATTTACATTTGATGCTTTACATTGGCCACATAACTTGATGCACCTCGTTTGTTTAACTAGCCTTGTTCGCGGGTTTTTTTTTTTATGCTTGGCTGTTGCTGTCATAGTTGCAGTTCATCATCATCATCATCATCATCAGCCTGTTTAGGTCCACTGCAGGACGAAGGCCTCTCCCAACCATTTCCAATCCACCCTATCCTGAGCGAGTTGGTTCCACTTTATGCCCGCAAACTTTTTAATTTCATCGCTCCATCTAACCTTTTGCCTACCTCTGTTGCGTTTTCCCTCTCGTGGTATCCATTCCGTCGCTCTTACTGTCCACCTATTATCCTTCCTCCTCATGACATGTCCTGCCCAGGTCCACTTCTTTCTTTTAATTGATAAGATAATATCGGCTACTCCTGTCTGTTCTCTGATCCACTCCGCTCGTTTTTTATCTCTTAGCGTTACCCCTATCATTTTTCTTTCCATTGCACGTTGCGTGCTCCTCAGTTTCATCTCTAGTTTTTTCGTTATTCTCCATGTTTCTGCACCGTACGTTAGTACTGGGAGAATGCAGTGATTGAATACTTTTCGCTTTAATGAGAGCGGCAAGTGTCCGGTCATGATTTCGTAATGCCTTCCGAATGCGCTCCAGCCCAGCCTTATTCTACGGAGAATTTCATTTTCCTGGGTAGGAGTTCCTGATATTAACTGTCCCAGATATATATATTCGTTTACACATTGTAAGGGTTCATTGTTGATTTTGAATTCCTGTTCCTTAGCTAAGCTATTGAGCATAACTTTGGTCTATTGCCTATTCATTTTTAATCCAATTTTAATGCTTTCCCTGTTTAGGTCATCAATCATGTTTTGTAGTTCGTCACCATCATTGCTAAAGAGCACAATGTCGTCTGCAAATCTTAAATTGTTTAGATATTCTCCGTCTATTCGAATGCCTTTTTCTTCCCAGTCTAGACGTTTAAAGACTTCCTCTAAACATGCAGTGAATAGCATCGGTGATATTGTATCGCCCTGTCTCACGCCTCTCCTGATCGGGATTTCTCTGCTTCTCTCATGTAGGAGCAGTGTGGCTGTGCAATCTTTGTATATGTTGTTTATGGTTCTCACGTATACGCCAGGTACCCCTTGACGATGTAGAGCTTCTAGAACTGCTTGCATTTCTATGGAGTCAAATGCTTTCTCGTAGTCGATAAACGCCATGTAAAGAGGTTTGTTATATTCCGCGTACTTCTCAATTACTAGGTTGATAGCGTGGCTGTGGTCCATTGTCGAGTAACCTTTCCTAAAACCAGCTTGTTCTCTCGGTTGGTTAAAGTCGAGTGTTTCTCTTATCCTCGTAGAAATTACCTTTGTAAATAGCTTGTATATTACTGGGAGTAGGCTGATTGGTCTGTAATTCTTTAAGTCCTTTATGTCACCTTTCTTGTGGATAAGGATTATATTAGCATTTTTTCCAGCTGCGCGGTACGCTACATGTCTTGATACATTTCGTGAAGAGCGATGCAAGTTTTTCAAGTACAATATCTCCTCCGTCTTTGATCAAGTCGGCTGTTATACCATCGTCACCAGCTGCTTTACCGCGGGACATGCCTTTGGCAGCTTTTTTGACTTCGTCAGCGGTTATACATGGAATTTCGGTGTTCTCCTCTGGTTCTATTTCTATTAAGGTTGTATGGTCTGTCTGAGAGCTGTACAGTTCCGAGTAGAAATCTTCAGCTACCTTTACTATTTCGGTGAAACTGTTGATAACGTTACCTTGTTTATCTTTTAGCGCATGCATTTTGTGTTGTCCTAAGTGCAGTTTCTTTTTGACCGATTTAATGCTGGTGCCTTTCTCCACTGCTTTCTCTATTTCTCTCATGTTAAAGTTTCTTACATCTCTTTGCCTGGCTTTACTGATCAATTTCGATAGTTCTGCGAATTCTATCTTATCTTTTGATGAAGTTACTTTCATTTGTTGGCGTTTTTTTATTAAGTCCTTGGTAGATTGGGACAACTTACTTGTTGTTTGCTTTGCTGTTTTACCCCCGACTTCTATCGCGGTTTCAAGGATTGTTTTCGTTATGGTTTTGTTTATTTGTTCTAAATCGTCACCGTTTTCCTCTAAGGCCTCGAACTTGTTGCTTAGGGCGACTTTAAATTCGTCGTCTTTCGCTCTGATTACCTCTACATTACATTTTTTTTTAGTAAATAATTTAGTTCTTCTTTTCTTTAGGTTAAGTACAATCTTTGCCCTTACTAGTCTGTGATCGCTGCATTTTATCTTCCCCACTACTTCTGTGTCTTGAATTATACCTGGTTGTTCGCAAATTATGAAGTCGATTTCATTCTTTGTTTCCCCGTTAGGGCTTTTCCACGTCCACTTCCTATTCTTGTGTTTCTTGAAGAACGTATTCATTAATCGAAGCTGGTTGCTTTCGGCAAATTGTACTAGCATTTCTCCACGGTTATTCCTACGGCCGACGCCGTAGTTGCCTATCGCCTGCTCTCCACTTTGTTTCGTTCCTACTTTTGCGTTGAAATCCCCCATGACTACTGTGTATTGCGTGCGTACTTTCTTTATTGCTAATTCGATATCCTCGTAGAATTGTTCTACTTGTTCATCGTCGTAGCTCGTTGTTGGTGCATATCCCTGGATTATCTTAAGTTTATACCGCTTATTTAGTTTTATTACGACGGATGCTACCCTTTCGTTAATGCTGTAGAATTCATCTACGTTGCCCGCTATATTTTTGTGGATTAGGAACCCAACGCCATATTTTCTCTTTTCGGGTAATCCTCTATAGCAGAGGACGTGTCCATTATTTAAGACTGTGTAAGCTTCGCCTGCTCTCCTAACTTCGCTAAGGCCAATGACGTCCCAATTAACTCCCTCTAGTTCCTCGAGTAATTCCGCTAATCTAGCTTCGCTTGAGAGGGATCTTGCATTGAACGTTCCAATGTTTAGATTCCAGTGGCGGCCTGTCCGGGTCCAGTGGTTGTTACCGCCCTCTGCTGCTTCACAGAGCTGACCGCCGCCGTGGACAGATGTTCTGCAGCTGCTGGACACTGAGGGCGAGAGTTTAATTGTAGACATCGTGTGGGAGGTGGTGGCCAAGTACTTCACCAGGGAGGCCAATTCCTGTTCTGGTGTAGGAGTGAGTTGTAAACGGCACTTGAACGACTGAAAGCCTTTCAGGTGACCAACCGTCGCCAGGACCCCCCTACCGACGTAATCTCGAGCTTATGACAACCATCCTTTAAAAAAAAAAAAAAAAAAAAAAAAAAGGGAGGGGGGGAGGGGGTCGAACCTGTGATCCTCGGCGGTCTCAGTAGCCGCGTTTCCGCATCGTTAAACGTACACGCTTACAAAGCATTTCATGCGCGATAACTTCTATGTGCGTTACTATTTTGTACAGTATTTGGTCTCAAAATGTCCGCGATTATCTAGTTTTGCTGATCGCGACATCCAGGACGTCATGGTTATTAAAATTGCTCTGACAGGTAGCTGGGCGCGCGTGGAAAATCGTGTTTTAGCGAGCGGTTTTAACTGCGCCGCTGTATGTTTTCGCGCACCGCATTCCGCGCGTAGCGCGAACGTTGTAGCAGTTGGGGTAAAAGAAATTATTGCGACCTTCCACGTGGGTAAAACATAAGTATTTTCTAAATTTTTGCCACGTACGGAAACGGAAAAACAAAACAAATCGCTGGTTGTAAGTTGCGGTTGCATGATGTGTAATGAGTAATGAAATCTACAATTTCCTATGCCGGAATGGACGTGCAAAGACAAAATGGAAATATATAGGCATCAGGGAGGTAGCAGTCACACAGATACATACACACATATCTATATACAGCGGCACATCCACGCAAACATACACCCCAGGAAAGACACGCAAACTATCTATTGTGGCGGGGAAGGCATATTATCGCGCACATTCATTATAGGAAGTGGATTCAGAGTGTTAACTTCGTCCGGATTTCTTCGGCCAGCTAAAAGATTTGTGTAAAGGTTAGTAGTGTACGGCTTGTCTGAAGGCAGGGAGTAATCAAGGAGTAATTTATATTCCTTGTTGCGCTTGCAATGTTAATTTCGCCATGACTCTACCTATCGAGCTATCTATCTATCTATTTTCTCCGTCCGTTTCTTACGAGTTGCTATTATCGGAGACCGTCGGTTGGTTATGTCCAGCGTCGTATGCATGGGTTTTCTGTCTGTGCGGAATACTATGAGAATATGAGAATATGTAGTCGTGCTAGTAGCTAACACATTTTGCTATCTGTTAATAAAAACGGTTTGTTTAGCTGCTCACCGAATTATCGTCGGCGCGTTGGGCTGGGCGCGGTTGTATTCCTGGGCTAGCTCACACGTGCATCATAGCTCGTGTGCCAAAGGTGGCATGATGCACACAGTAATAATTTATGGTCAACTGTTTTGCTGCTCAGAGCAACATTAATTATGTTTGAAGGTACCGCACTAGTTCTTTTTTTTCCTTTACTTCCATGGAGTGTGTTGAGTCTTGTCTGAAAACGCATGTGTCACAATGATCAATACGTCACTCATGTACACCCTATACTGGCCTCTTGCAATAGACCGATCTCACCGCGCTGTTTCACCGCGCCACCGCTGCCGCAGTGCATGCCGGAACTTGTAGTACTCGCGGCGGTCGCGGTACGCTCAAATGCGTGGCCGCTGCATCGGCGAACGGCGTTAACGAGCTTTATCGGCCTTGTTTCGAAGAGTTGTGATGGTTGGATTTACGTCCTATGTGCCGGGATGCTACAAGAACAGCCTGAAACAAAAGCGCTTCGGTTTTTCTCGTGTTCGCGAAGACTGTCAAGCTCCGGCAGGAACTGGTGCGTCGGACAGACCGGCTCGTACGGCACACGGCTTGTTCAGCAGTGTTTGTGAATTTTGTGTTTTTTATGCATGACACTTTAGCAATGCCCTACAGCGTCATAACAGCTCAGGCAATTCACGGACGGACCCGTGTGCATGATCACCTTGCCGGGCGATCTCCGCCAGCGGCGTCGGAGGGGCAGCTTGTGTTGTGGACAAAATTGTGCTCGCTAGAAAATGCTTGACTTCTTGCGAGCGATAACGACAGTCAAGCGTCAACGTGAACGAAAGATCTGATACAAGCCCAGCTTAGCGCATAGTTCACGCTGCGCAGGGCTATTGATACACCACGCCGGCATCAATAGCAACCATCGGTGCCGCCGATGTTTCGGTTTTCAATGTGTGATTTTATTGCGAGCACAAGTTCAAGAGTAAATACCAGTGACAAAACGTGTCATCTTATGTGCGCGAGCGGCCTGCATAGGGTCATATGTCTACCTAGTTTGTCGACGCAGTTTTGAAGCGGTAAGGCCTAGCGACGACATCGGCGCCGAGCCTTCGAGTGTGAGCGCGGCGGGCAGAGCGGACTGCCGCTTTTTCGTCGTTTTGCACCTACCGCCAGTTGCTCACCGGCTCACCCGTACTTGATGCAGCACAAACTGCTTGTGGTTCGCGATGTTAGCAGCGGCCCGTAAGCTTTCGCTAACGGTGTGCGGCAGGTCATCGTTCCGATAAGGTGGACGCGCCTTAACCTCTTCATCGCGATCGTTTTCCACCCATTCACATCTAGCGCATCACTGCGATCGAAGCCCTGTACTAACACACTGTGCATGTGAAGTTTTGATTTGACAAAACAAGCGCAAAGTTGTTCCTTCGACTGAGTCTTCAGTTTTCACCATTCCGCGCTCTTGGCGTTCTATTTCTGTACGATACGTGCTCTGAGACGTCTTTACTTTCTTTTTTTTTATCGCGAATAATTCAGCGAATACGGGTAACAGCAATTCGAAGCGACACGGGCGCACGCACTAACGAGGAGATCGTGACCAGGTCGCATGTTTACATTCCAAACTTTTTTTTTTTTTCTCTAACAGTGCTACATCGCGTGACAAATTTAAGTGAAACACGGCCACAGGAGGTTCGGACATCGTTTTCTGACGCGTTCAATCATCGTCCACGTCAAGGATAGGTGAAAAACGCCAGTAAACTTATAGAATGCAGCACGCACAGCCGTAGCAGCTGCCCTTTGAGAACTACAACTAAGATGGCGCCGGCGCCGCTCCTGGAAACTCGCGCATGCGCAGATCACGCGGTGAGATCGGTCTATTGGCTGTCTCTCATGTGACTCCTGTGTGACGAGTGACTGTTTCTGGATTTCCAATAGCATGCAGTCTACTGAGTGACTTGTAGCGCGATCATGCATTTCGTCATATTTCATGATATTGGTTGTGTTCGTGCACAGTTTTGTTTGTATGCATGGGGTTTCAGCTTTAACATCAAAGCAAGATCAGCTTTCTCTGATTCAGCTTTATTCCAATTAGTGCTGCAGTTTATGTATACATTTTGGTCATCAACATACATCACTGTCTTGTTTTGCAGGTGTTTGCCATACACCTGCCTTGAGATTGACACTTGACACCCGTTATAGTTTTACTGCATTTTATTTTCATTGGCATGTTGCTTGCCTGTGCCTTGTACGGTGCAGTTTGGTGACCTTAAATGAAAGTGTCATGTCGCTACCATAATTTTTTTTTTAATTGTTCAAATATCACCACAAGTATGGAGTTATCAGAAAAGGCATTGGCATTGTATATTGCCTTGTGCAGAGGTATATAGAGCCATACCTGAGGGGCTGGGACGGTCCAAGATACAAACCGGACCGGCTTTCCCAAGTCCAGGAGCAAATCAGTGCCCTCACCGAAGCCATCCAGCAATTACGGGAGGCAGTCTCATCCCTGGAGTCAGCTGTTGCCGAAGACAGGAGGCTCCGCAAGCCTGCTGTGAGTTGAGCTTGAATGCAATTTCATTTTGCGAAGCTGACACTAGGCATTGCAAACGTGATGCTTTTCTTGTTTCTAACTAATAGTTGCCGCCTGATGCTACTTGCTCTCCACACGTTCTTGTCATTTAGTTTGCTTTCCACTTCCTGAATTCTGGGTACCAGCACTGGAGGCGGAGGTGGGGTGAAAGAAACATAATGGCCTTGCACAGTGCTGGTGCAGGAAAATTTATTTACTTTAGTAAGTGTTGTTACTAGTCCTTGTCTCACTCAAGCAATGCATGGGTATTTGTAGTACATGTATAGCATCTAGCAACTAAATGCTGCTTGTCTGCTGTTTACTGGACAACCTCATAAATACATATGTTGCCATTGCACACCACAACTAGTTCTCGCTAATTGATGGTACCCGCTAACAGGAAACCATAAATTGGTCTCTATTTTGGTGTGCACTGTGCCTAATAATTTAAAGGCAACAGTGTCGCAACGCAGTGGATATTTTTTTTAAATACGCACAGGTAGGAAATCATCCCTTTTTGATTTAGGAGAGGCAGTAGCAGGCAGCATTTCTAATATTGGGTAGGCACGGTGCAGTAGAGTTTCTCTTGCGTGTATGTGTGGTATGTTTGTATAAGTTTGTACAACAGTTTACTAAGCAAGACCTCGTCGCTATTTATACTTGATGCTGAATAGTGCCTGTCGTGCCTTATGATGGTGTACAGCGCGTCACCTCCTGCGCTCACACCAGCTTTCTTCTGGTACACCTGTCGGGCGCATTCATGTGAGGAATTAGGAGTACAGCACTTCTGATTCTTGTGGTAAGGCATGTGTCGCATTATTGTGATGCATTCCTTGCCTAGTTAATGCAGCGAGCTTTGGCTGCAGACAAAAGTCAAGGGGCATTTGGGTTATTAAAAGCATGCAGTATGTTTTTTACTGCACGACGTGCCACATGTGCCGCTAAGCAGGTATGCAAAGATGTTTCGCAGTAAGGTTGTGCAAGTGCCCCAGCTGATAACTATGCTTTGTTCTTTGCTGGTGTTGCCACCATGCCACCTGATTATTGACTGAGGCATCATTGTATGCAAACTGAAGCCGCTATATACCAGTGCCTCCACTTTTCTGAATGGCATAATGCTTTTTGCAGCACAGTATTGGCCACAATGTGGCTAAGGCTGTACACTTAGATGTCCCCTAACCTCGCTACGAGGAAATTGACGTTTCTTTGTGCGTTTGAGTTCTGAATTATTTCTGCAACAGTTGTTGGGTGCACAGTGACAGGTAGCACATCAAAGTAAAGGACAATAAACATGCTTTCGAATAGTGTTGATTTTAATACAATGCAGAGAGAACTTGTTCTAAAAAATCATAAACAAAGAAAAAATCATGTTTTCAACCAGAATCAATATCTCCAGCAAAATTTTTTTTGCCCAAATTTCGAAATGCGCAAATTCTTGTGATAATATAGTTGCTTTTTAGATGAGAAGTTAGAACCATAGATCAAGTGCTTTTTGTGTTATGAAAAATCGCATGAAACATGGGGAAATCTTAGGTATTCAATTGGTCCCAGTGGAAATTTTCTTCCACGAAAAAATAATGCATCTACAGAACAAATGTGTATACGTAAACACAGCCATTAAATGCTCATCTCAAAGGTACACTTTGAAGTATAAACAATGATTACTATATATGCAAAAACATAAAAATAACAACCACAAATTAGTTACTAACACATCCAAATGGATCTCTCACTGAGCAACTTTGGTGTCTGAGCTGCCACCTTCTTGAGGAATCAAACAGATTACCTCTAACCAACGTAAAAATCGAGTGGAACCGCCTCCTTCTGCTTTCTTTCAAGTGCGAGCGGTTTCGGATGTTAATGCCATTGTGGCACTCCATGCCTGTGACGTGCGCTTCGATGTTCAAGGCCATGCACGTTTTGAAAATCCCCGCCCAGCATTGTGGATGCGAACCATGCGGAAAAGGGAAATTGAGCTTGTGTACAGTTGCCAAGATGGTGCTATAAGCGGCAAAGTGCAGTGGATTGTCCAATACGTATGTTGAAAACCATAGATCACCTGTGATCAGTGCCTAGTAGCGTGGTAAGGAAAGAATGAAATGCAACAAAATATGGTCGTTGTGCTCAATAGCTATTAGGCGTCCAAGTTTTCAGCCAGGACGTTGTACGTTAGGGACACTGGTTCAAGGATTTGTTACAGTTGAGCAAATCCAGATAAGAATGAACAAGTGAACCTGGTCACCATTCTTGAATTTGATGAAATTTATTTCAGAAGTAGGCCTTGGACCCAGAACTAAGAACATGAACTTAGCTTTTGAAAAGGGAGTTTTTTTTGCCTTAAAAAAATATTGAAGTTTCTGCCCCCAAAAGCACTTTTTCGTAGATTTCGCTATTTCTGAATTTTGACCACGCTTAGTGAAAAATTCATACACTTCTTCATCACAGTATTTCTTTTGAAGGAATAACAGATTTAATGCAATCTTATGGGCATACTATGACACTTGGCTAGGCAGGGATTTCGAGAAGAAAAATCACAGTCTTCACAAAAATTACATTGAAGAACTGTAATGTCTCATAGTGCTACACCTGCCTACAGTTATCTTTTTGTTGGTGTCAGCTTCATGCTATCATATTGGGTATTAGTACAAAAGTTGACAACTACTGATTATCTGATTAATTGGAAGAACTTTGAGCACGTTTATGTTTGGAACACTTTGTCATGAGCTGTCAGGCTTTTCTGCATCATGTGTGTCATAAGACATAGTACACTGTCACTGCAGCAACTATGTGCACGTTCCTTTGCCTTCTTTAGCTCTGGTAAAATGTTCCCCAGATTAATGAAAGCATTTACAACAGCCACTTATGTAAATAACTAAAGCAACTACAAGGTGACAATGCCAACATGAAGAACAAACACATGATCATCTACCTTTTTCTCTAGCACAGGTATATCATTCTAACTTGTACCAGAAGCCCAATCAGAAGTGTCTTGAGAACTGTGTGACAAATTTTAAATATAGTTGTCTTCGTAAACCCTCTTGCATTTGTTTTGGTATGCACAATTGTGTGTACAGGGGCTTAGGAGTATAAGGACTGTGTCATGAGAGATCACGCCAGTGTGCGATTGTCTTTAGACTGCTCCTTCATTGGCATTCGGCCATTAACAGTGACAGTTTCATAGACTTGTACGAATGGTTCCAAGTTCACTGCGAGTAAGACGCTGCCCCTGCAATTGTCTCAGGAGGCCCTGGAATCTGCAAAACAGGACCGCACCATCTCAGAGCTCAAATCCGAGGTCTTGTCGGTCAAGGCTTTGCTGCTGAGCAGGTGGGTGCCGAAGGCAGCAAGCATGAACTGAGGGGCTCGCTGGCTTGTGACCGACCTAGCTTCGGCTGGACATGGCTGTGTGCTGCAATTTGTTGCTGGTGGCAGGTGGTTTGCACTCAAGCGAGTCTTGGAACCTAAGTCCTGTGTGGAACTTTGTGAAATGTCACGTGATGTGTTGCTTGCATGTAAAATTTGTCTTTGCGGCTGTCAATTACAAGACCACTGTGGTGGACTACAGAAAGAAAAGTCATGAAGTGACTGCGAGAGCATTCAATGTGCCATTGACCTTGATGCTGTATGTAACATTTGTGCAAGGAAACAGTCGCAAGCATCCTTTAGAATTTTCGCTTTATGCACATGGAAATGCAGGTGATGTTTCGGAGCAATAATTTCTCCTCCTGGCAGAGGTGTGAGTAGGTGGCCAGATTATATCACAGAGAAAGTCTTGGAAGACTTACGAGAAGCAATAAACTTTATTTAAATGATTGGAAGCTTGAGGCTGAGTGAGTGGATGCAGTTGCTACATAATGCCACAATGGTTTCTGGTGAGTTTGTGGGTGAGTGTGTTAGTTTATTGTGAATAGCAATGATGTAAGCAGGGAAAGTCAAACAGTGGTCACCTCTGGTACCAGCTTTGTGCTGTCTTGTGTCTTGTCGCTTTGCATTGTTTACTCCTGTTTGCTGTATGTGCATAATGTGCTGTTGCAACTAACAGTGTCCTTGGTGTTTATAGAAGATGCAGTGAGGCGGAAGATGTCTTTTGAGTCAATAAACGATGCCAGTGCTTGACAGGCTTGTGGCCGGCCTAGCTTTCGAGAGTGTCGTTGAAATGTCGTCCTCCTAAATGTGCTGCCTGCTGCAAGGTCTAGGCACTCTGTGTAACGCATTGTTAGTATTTGAAAGCTTTTCGACTGGTGAGTTGAAAGGACACCAAGGATGAATATTAAGGTCAGGCTGGATCTCTAAGTTATTCTTCCAGAATTGTAGATGGGCCAGTTTTATTGCAACAAATGGATAACTGGTAAAGTCTTTAAGTGCGTATAGAAACGAAAGGATGGGAAATCGATAACCCTGCAGTCAGGCCGCCTTGACATAGCTGCAGCAGCTTCTTGTAGCATCACTGACTATGACAGAATCTGGTCAAGCATAATTAATTATCATTGGAGGAGGAGTACATTGCATTTTGAAAGTGAATGTGTCCCTAGGCCGGCAATTGTTGATCACCTTTCTTGCAAAAAGACGATCTGAGCACATACACTTGTGTTACTACATGAGAACACGCTGACGTTAACAGGTGCTTTGTTTATTGGTGTGAAATTCTTTAGGGGAAGTACATTCTAATTTTGTATTACTAATCACTTGTTCCCCACCACAGAAATGCAGATATATACAGTAGAACCCCGCTGTTACGTTCCCGGCTGCTGCGTTTTCCCGGCTGTTACACCGTTTTTGGCCGGTCCCGGCATAGCTCCCATAGGATTCAATGCATTAGGAACCCCGCTGTTACGTCGCAATGTGGGAACGTTCCCGCATGTTACGTCGCGAATCGGCATTCCAAGCGGCCACTGCCGACGGAAATATTGACTTTTCACGTAGCTTGACTTGGCTTGACTGTAGGATTAGCTGCACAACGGGCGATGCCAATTACGTTTCCAGCTTCCGCCATCCAAATTATGGCGCAGCGATGCAAACTGTTGGTGACGGAATTGCGTACAATGATTACGTTTCCATCGATGACGCCGTTGTCACCTCCGAGGTTTTCTCTGTCGACGAAATCGTAGCCGACTGTGCCGATGCGTGCACAGAAAGCGCTAGCACTGAAATAAAATTGTGTGCCGATCACCACTTCTCTCATTTTTCAATTTTTCCCATTTCTTGGCTCTTGCGTTTCCCGGCTCTTACGTTTATATTTTATGGTCCCGTGAAAAACGTATCAGCGGGGTTCTACTGTACATAAATGTGTTGTGCTTACTCATCTGAAGTGACCCAATGCTTCTAAAATTTTAGATTTTTGCTGTCAATCTGAGCATAGTTCATGGGAGGGGGGCCTTTGCTGTACTGTTGTCCCTCCAACGGTGTCCAAATTTACAGGAACCAGTTTCCGAGTGTGCCAAAAGTGACTCCGCCTGCTCCTAGCATTCCCACATGGCAGCTGTCCAGCAACGGTGCTGACAAGGCAGAAAACGGTACTGCTTCTGAGGTGAGCTATAAAGTGGCAGCAGTATTTATTGTGGCCAGTGGTAGTAACCTGGTTGGTGTCATAAGCTCATTTGTATTCTTGTAGACACATTAGAATTTACTTATTTTTTTCAATGACTTTTGCCTTCTGTAATTTGTTATACTACTGTCATATCAGTAACAAATGTTTACACTTTATGTGACATGTACATGTAAAGTGTCCTTATTTATTTATTCTCAATACTGCCAATTTCATGTGATGTTGGCAGTGCGTTCAAGTGAACAAGTGGCACAAAGCCTTCACTTCTTTCTGCCTGTTCTCTTCTCTTGCCAATGTTTTAGCAGCGAGTACCCATGGCCATTAAGCAATATTTGTCCAGGTGTACCTGTGTGGGCAGCACTAGGCGACACTGGCCATATAAACACAGTCGCAAGAAAACTAAATAGAAAACCTGCTTCAATGGTTGCACGATTTTATTTTGCTGTTTCCTTCAATAGTTCAACTTTTTGGCAGGATGGCTTTTTTTACGCTTTTGCTGTAGGCAAAATGACTCAGCGTGAATCAAGTGCAAAGCTAACAGTTTGTTTTGCTCTTGTGTCAGTTTTGACATTGTATTAGCTCTTTCAGTCACTTTATGTACTTTATACTTTACAGCCATTGACTTCAGGTCCTCCTCTTGTACATCATTGTAACATACCATAGAGCACTGCACGGGCCGGCTTTTTCCGGCCCGAAAACGCCGAGCTCCGGCCCGCCCGAGCCCGGCCCGGTGTTTTTAAATACGGCCCGTACCCGGCCCGGGCCCGAAAGGTTTAGGCCCGGCCCGACCCGGCCCGGCCCGGCCCAATTCAACCAATTATTCTTTGAGCATAAACAAGGCACTGCCGAATCTTCTCCTATAGTGAAGATACCAGCCGCACTCAAGATAGTTTCCGGAGAGTGTTGTGAAAACATATGACAGTGTCACGATTTGCACTAGTACTGTGTTTACCTTCGGTTAATTACACCTGTAACGCTTTAGCGAAAGAATTGCAGGGAGTTATATGAGGAGGCATAGCTGGCTGTCTCATGCACGCAGTGCTAACGGTGCAATGTTCTTATTTCTTTTCAAAGAACGACTACATCGTACAACGCCAACATAAAGTGGAAAAACGGCGGACATTTATAATTGGCTTTACTATAATTACTGGGACTATAAGTGCCATAGATCTGTCAAAGCAAGCCACACACGTTAGCGAGCGACATACCGTCCTCGCTGTTCGCTTTAGATGCCTATCTCGTCGCCTTTGTGTGACCGTCCTCGGTCTTTGAAAGTGTTGTACTTTAAACCAAGACCGGACTAAGGGCTTCCGAAATAACTGCTTATTAGAGCGCCCAAGTGAACTAGCCGCTGGCTTCTTAAGCGCTCTACGTCGAACGCGACGGGTCTGGTGTCCGGAGCGTGATCCCACGCAATGACTGCAATCCAGAGAGTTGGTTGCCGCCGAGGGCCAGAGACCTCGGTGCGAACAGGGGAGCGAAGTCTGTGGCTGCAGTCATGGCTCGCAGTCGTGGTTGTAGTCTTACAGCCGGCGGCTGTGACGGTGGAGGCGACGTGTGCCAGAAAGGAAAAAGCGGTGACTACGATGGGCAGGAAAAGGCGGAAAGTAAAGGAAAAGCAAACTTCTGAGAGGGGTAGCGCCCACGTGGAAGGACATTTCATGCGGATCTCGCATATTCTATTGCTTCAGTATAGGCTTCATTTCAGAAGGTGTCAACTGCTCCGTTAATAAGTTATGTGTTCCATCATATGAATGAACTTGGGCCCTTCTGCTTTTGTTTCAACATGTAGGGTGTTAAGCATCTCAAGTGAGCCGATAAAAGTAAACAAAAAAGTAGCGCACATGTCGCACACCAACTTAGCGAATCTGCCTAACAAATTCTACTCGTGCCGGGGAAACCCTACTTGCTTGCCACAAACATTGAGGTCATTGACGCTTTGGTCCACGGAACAGTGGGAACACGAACGGGAATCGCTGGGTGCCCGTGCTGCGCACTTCCTGAGGTTTCACAGCAGCGGAGCTGCCATACGTTTTTTTTTTTTACTAGAGGATGGGTTCATGTCTCCCGTTTTGATGTGTGTTACTTAACCGCTAAAATCTAATAGCGGCAGAAGTTCCAAGGCAAATGGAAGCTTGAAGGGATGAAAAATTCGTCCACACGGGGTGTCTCTGGAGCCCTTAGATATTTGTGTGGTAAAGGGTGCCAATACACACGCCTGTTACAAAGTGTACTGCAGTAAATCATATTATCACCTTCCTTAGGTGCTGGCTCACTTCTGTCTCGGGAGCGCGTCCATGTTTCTGAGCGCCATGAGAACACTTGTGCTCCGACGAATGAAGAAACTTATGAATTACTGACGAAGTGTGACGAAGACAAAGGTGGCCGTGAGAATCAGCAAATACACACTCGATGTGATGAGAATCCGAATTAAATGCTAGTTCTGACTCGCTAATTGCCAAATCATAAATATTTGCAACTGCCTTGCTAGCACAAAAATCAGCAACATCTGCGTGGATCGGCGACCCTGTGACAAGAGTCACTTCTTGCGCTTAAACTGCAGGAAAAGCAGCTCCTCAAGTCTTAATGACTTACGAGTCGCGTTGACCAGTCTACAGAGTCACGAAGGCGGAAGCAGGCGAGGCGGGCATGGAAGCGTAGCTGCATACTAGAAATGTTTCCCATGATACCGATGAGTACATCTTATATGCACTAATCTGGGCAGTGTACCGTTGCTTCGCACTTCTCGCAGTGCTGCCTGACTACCACTTCTTTCGATACATGGTACGCAATAAAGTATTTCACTTAATATAATGGCGGGAACTTATATGAGGCAGTTTCCAGAAATTGCATGTGACATACTGATGGAGGCAAAATGCTAGACTTCTTGTATCGTGCGATTTCAGTGCACGCTAATGCAGTTCAGGTGGTCTAAATTACCCGGAGACTTCCACTACGGCGTCTCACATAGCCTGACTAGGTTCGGGACGTTAAATCCCAAGAAACAACAAAACCAAAAAGCATACACGCGCCATTACCGACACGTATGAGAACCGGGCCTGATTCGGGCCTGACCCAGGCCCGGGCCCGGCCCGGGCCCGAAGCTCATGGGCCCGAGCCCGGCCCGGGCCCGATCCAACAATTACTTACCCGGCCCGGGCTTTCGGGCCGGCCCGGGCCCGTGCAGTGCTCTAACATACCGTACTTACACAATTACAAGTCAACCCGTTATGTTGAATTTCGAAGTCTACATATGGGGGGTCAACTTGATCGAATGCAAAACATGTATTGCCATTCAGTATTCTTTTTTTTTTTTTTGGCATGCGATACTAAATGAAAGGATGTGGGGGGGGGAGAGAGAGAGAGAGAGAGAGCATGAGGAGGAGGATTTACCTACGTTTGAATTAGATACAATCGTGTGAATGCGTTGCTCCTGCATTAGCAAACTTTAGTCCCATTTGGAATGTGTAGCAGACCATTTTAGCAACAGCAAAAAGATGTATCTGCAGTGTGGTGTGGTTTCTGGACCAAATACTCATAGAGGTGCTGATAGTACTGACACTGTATATTTACAGCCTGTATTCATAAACATACCTTATCCTTATCGCTTGTTTTTATTATCTTCTCTGTGCTTTTATCATGCTTCGGGAACAAATTAGTACAGTATCTATAGACAAGCCTTAGGATAGTCTTTTGCACTGATTAGGATTTTAGCTCCCTTGATGCGCCTTGATGTAACTAGGGCAACAAGGAAAACAAGCGGTAAGGACAAGGTAGGCTTATGAACACAGGCCTATGCATGGAAGCACTATAAGTTATGTCTAGAGTATTGTTTTCCTGCCTTTCTCTCACACCAAGACCTAAGAGCAGTCAACTTCACTCTCATTTTACAGTCCAGTGAATCCGAAGAGAGCGAAGAACAAAGCCTAAAGAGCGGAAATCAACCTGTGGAATCAAGAAAAGAGGAAGTGCTCCATAATAGGCCAACGGGCTTGGCTTCATAATTGCATTTTACGCTATGCAATCCGACTATGTGCAGCTGGCTATGCATTTCAACACACGAATTGTCTATTGACGATCACACTCAATATATATACGATATGAACTGGCGGATATATACAAATCTTGGCAATAAATAAACACTCAGAATGTTTTTCCATGCATCTTTGTTTCACCATATAAGTCACAAGCTGGTTGCTGGTTATGGTTGCTAAGAGAAGCATTGTGCATGCACAACTTTATAAAATCTTACAAGCAGATAAAAT
Organism: Hyalomma asiaticum; assembly: GCA_013339685.2. Lineage (NCBI taxonomy): Eukaryota > Metazoa > Arthropoda > Arachnida > Ixodida > Ixodidae > Hyalomma > Hyalomma asiaticum. The sequence goes on from CM023484.1 coordinate 49,234,087, forward strand.
TAAAAATGCATAAAGCACTACAATTTTAGGTTGTGTGCTGGAAGTGGTAAGTCACTGTTTAGGAAACGTGCTACCTAAGGAACTTTTGGAATCAAATCATTGCTTCAGAAGTTGGAAAAAATGCTATAACTGTTCCGTCATAATTGTCCAGGAGGCATGAGCCACTCGTCACCGCAGACACTTTTTTGACTCGTGTAGTAGTGCTAAAACTGCCAAGTGATTCTTTCCCTTCATTGTCCCACGTGCTGGAGGGGAGAGACTGCACCACATTTACGTGACGATCTCCGTCACCTTTTTCAAGAGAAGCTTGTACATATTGCCTAGCCTGTGTTGGCCCAGTAGTAATTGGAATTGTCTTGCCAAAACCAGTTGCTCATAGAGAAGTGGAACCCCTAGCGCCCTCTATGAAATGGCAGATGAAACTAACGCATTAGTTCCTTCCGCCACTTCATAGAGGGTGCATTGGAGTGGAAAAAGTTTGTTACTGATGCTGAGGTCTAAACCTGTGCCCCCCATCCTCCAAAGGCAGATGCTTTAACCACTACAGTACATGCCCACGCTTACGAGACGTGAACATGTCTGAACCATGAGCGCCTTTGCGACCACCGTGCTTAGGAGTTTAGAAGAGTAACAAAGAAACAGCACTGGGAAAGACAGACAGAGGACTTTATTTAGACAATCTAGACCTTTATTTTGTCTTCCAAAGATCAATTTATTGTGAAGTTAGCAAGAATTCCCCTTTGGATTAGACTAGCAGTCAGGACTGACATTGTTTCACACGTGTGTTGATATTTTACGTGACTGTCCTACATAATCTCGGTGTAAAATTTTTTTTTTCCATTTAATTAGCGGTGAGACTTGGCCTGTTGTGTTCATGGATGCTAAGCTCGCTGTTTAGCACTTTTCATGCTATTGGCTAATGATTGTTCGTTTAGAGCGACTGTATGTCAGTATATGCGAGCTTTCTGTCTTTTTTCCCCAAGTCCTCTTGAAAATTGTAAAGCTAGCTCCTGCCATGCAGTTTGGCCAACTAATGGCGTTGTAGTCCATTCTGCAAACAGCATGTACAAGCGTAGATTGCCTGCGCTTTAACATGAAAAAATATAGACCCAGCCCTCGTGATATACCGTATTTATTCACATAACTTGCGCACTTTTTTTTTCGCGTTTTTAGAGCTCCAAAAAGGGGTGCTCAAATGACGTGGAGATTTCGCGAGCACATTCGAAATAACGTGTATTATGTAATAACGCGCGCAATATATACGTTTAAAAAAAATCAATTTCACCGAAAGGGCGAAGCAGTGAATGCGTTAGCAAGAAATTGTAATGTTATACGAGGTGAGGCTGGCAGCTAACTCTTTTGGATACGATCTCGGGTAACTCTACAGAACTCAAGTGTAAGAGCACGGCTGCACCAGGGACACTTTTCGCAGTCTCTTCGCATTGAGAGTGCAGCACGTAGAAAGATTTATGAGCCGCCCGCTGATGGCTGCCGAGATAGCGCGCGCGTCAGCGATGGCGACCGCGCGAAGTCCTCAGTTGCAACCCGCCCGCCCCATATTGTTTTTCACGCTCGTTAAAGACGGGCGGGTCGTTTACTTTCCGCTTCGATGGCAGGCGCCCAGATCGGATGATGTTACCGCATGCGCCCTCCGAGCGACGGCTCGTTTTATCTCTGCTTCTGCCATGTACGTCGGCTCCACTCGCGTGCTTTTATTTTAGGGACCGTACATCGGGCTCCGGGGACTTCCGGAGCAAAGAACGAAGTCCTAGAGAACATGGACTTCGCACTCGCAGCCCTTCTTGCATATATGACTGCGCTCGCCTGCGCAGCGAGGGGCGCGGCTGTCCGGTCTCTCCGTGCGCGAGCGCCGGCGAGCTGGCTCGGGCGGGACGAAGAGCGCAAAATATGTGAGTAATTTTTTTTTGTGTAAAGAAAGCTGGCTAAATATTAGGGGCGCGTAAATTATGCGATGGTGCAAATTATGCCGGTAAATACGGGTAAACCTGCACAACATAGGACCCTACCATTAGCAGAGAGACCACTGCGTACCGGGACAGGCACTGTCATTAGATGGGTAAAGCGATCAGAAGCGCTCTTGCAAGTTTTAAAAAGGGACTGTTATACTGGTGAAAAAGACTGTCCAAAAATAGGCAGTAAAAAAAATGAAGCATATTCATTCGAAATTAGAATAGCCATAGTAGCGTATAATGTCACTCACTGCACGCAATGTATTTTGTTAAAGCATGAGTTGAACGCTAGATGAGCTTTCACAATGCCTTCATTTCTCATATTTATCACAGACTAAATAATCTATTAGCAAAAATTATTGCGCATTAGATTTCGTTGCGTTATCTTCAGCAATAATTGCTTTGCCGAACTTGCTGCGCCAGTGATTCTACAGGGTATTATGCTGACGGCGAGGAACTGTTGAATTGTCTTTGAGTGGCACCTTCCAGCCACAGCGCCGCAGCCTCATCTCAGTTGCCGTCGAAATAACCACCGATGCGGTTGTTGACCGCAGCGTAGACAAAGTGGTCTTCATCGCTGAAGATGGCGGCAGCATTGGTGATGTTGTCCTCTAGCAGGAACATGCGGTGGCCCTTACTCTGGAGTTCCCGCACAGTCTCCTGTTAATGATACAATTATGATTGTCAAACGTGCACTCGGCTGTGCCACTAGTAATTAGAGATAGCAGCTGCACGCTTTGAAGGGACACCAAAAGCGAAATGTCGGGCTTGACTAGCAGATGACATTCCAAAATGTTCAACTGTCTCGCAGTAAATACAGGATTGGCAGTCGTACGGGGGAAAAATTACGCCGTCTGATGGAAAGTCCAGGTGTTGAAAACGTTGAGGCCGGTCCCCACTAGCGTCAAAAACGCGCGCGACTCGCAGCGCGGCGAGAATGTACGCGGCATGCACGCATCAAGGCCGCACTTGCGTTTTGCGAGAAGCGCCTATGCGGCATCCAAGAACGACCTGACGCCCCGACCTGTCTTGTTCCGTCCGAAAGGTCTCGAGAAAACGTGAGCTCTTTGGTTGACCATGCATGCATCACTGGCGCTACGGCCAGATCACGCTACGAGAAAGCTGCTACTGCGAAGGGCGAAGGTGGTGCTTGGCGTCTCGGTGCGGGAGTACCGTGTAAGCGGTCTGGACGTGGCCTCAGAGATTTTACGACGGCCATGTCGCTTCGCAATATCAGAGACTGTGCATTATGGTTCTTCGCTTGGCAGATGGATGGCGCCACGCCTGCGTGGCTCGATCGCTTCTGACTGGTGCTCGTTTCGCCGCTGCCGCAAAAAATGGATCTCAACCCATTCGAGCAGCTGCCGCACGTTTCTGCAGCTTTTAATGAATATTGCCGCTCGCGATTGATTGATTGATTGATTGTGGTTCGGAAAGGACGCTAATTTCTGCAGCCCATGTAGGGAGCACGGCTAAGCGTCCGTGGGGGTGGGGGAAAGGGAGTGAAAGAGATAGAGAGAAAGACCGTAGTGGAGGGCCCCGGAAATATAGACCACCTGGCGTTCTTTAACGTGCACTGACAACGCACAGTACACGGGCCTCTGGCATTTTCGCCTCCATCGAAAATGCGACCGCCGCGGCCGGGATCGAACCCGCGTTTTTTGGGTGGAATTGCCGCTCGCGACAGCAAACGCGCTCGTATAGCGCGCGTTTTTGCCGCTAGTGGGGACCGGCCTTAGCAACGCGTGCGCACATACACGAATGATCTGTTTCGTCCACTCTGATGTTTACAGCTTCTTGAATATAATTCATGTCCATTGTAATTTTTTTATACGCTCAGCAGACTTGCTTTTGTGTCATCATGCATTAGGATATCTTCCAAACTAGATTGTATTTCCGTTCGGTGTATTGTTTCGCTTTCGAGTCTATCCGAGGTGTACATGCCCCGTTTACTCTCTTAAGGGGGTTATCCATTCTGCAACTACTATGTAACACCATGTTAGGTGCATCTTGTCAGAAAACTAATTTCACACCCTTAATATTGTTTATTGTATGTTCCGCACGCGAACGGCGTGCGCTCCGTCAGCGTGACATAGCATTCTTGAAACTTATAGAAAATTTATTGAAACTCGGCCAGCGCCGAGTTTTCAATAAACGAAACGCGAGCAAGCGTGATGACAGCCATTGTGTGGCAGAAAGACGCCCCGAGTACGTGTTTGTTTCTTGTGGCATATCGCTCTAAAAAGTTCTATACACGCGGACGTTTGTTGACAATGCTGTGGAAGCTACACAACCGAAACGCAGGCTTGCGCGTGCGCCGAGAAATAGTACCTGCTCTAATCATTAATTTTACCATTTAGCTTAGTCACATTAATAAACCTTTATTTATTCTGAAACTAATACATTTTAAACCTTTATTTATTTTGAAACTAATACATTTATGGTAAGGTTCAATGTTCACTTTTTTTTTTCGTTTCTTGGACAGCACCGCGTATGGACAGCACCGCGTCTCCTGCATGGTAGCCCTGGCGCCTCGCATCTTGGGCTACCGTCAATTCGCCATTTCGTTCTTCCAAGAAAAGGATGCGCCAGTGCGATAAAGGTTAAAACGACCAACCATGTGGTCTGCAACGTGCATGCTGCCGTAAGGCGCCATCCTGTGTGCCGGACTCGTCGGCACGAGTGAATGAACCATTGCCCTAATCAAAGCCGAAGCCCTGCGAGCTCCAGATGCATTGCAAAAGAGCAAAATACAAAGTTTCTACAGTGGAAGGTGCAAACTTACAATGCTACGAGCATGCAAAACAAAATAGAAACTGAAATAGAGACGCTGACTATAACTGCACGAATGGGGCGGAACCATCACCTACGTAAGGCAGCCAAAGTTGTCGCCAACTGTGTCGCATCACGGTTAACAATGGTAGCAAAATTTATCGCGATCTGGTTGGCGTTTACTTTATCAGAAACTCGGCGTCCACCACTTTCCTATCAAGCATGCTGTCAGGCTGATAGCTGCACAACGGAAGCGACATATGTTCAGGCTCGCGTACTGCGCGATTCCGGAGCCCTCCACTATACAGCGTCTCTCATAACCACATCGTGGTTTCGGGACGTAAAGTATAATACCAGAAGCCTGATATCCGCATGCCGTTTGTGCCCTGGAACTGCTCATGCGGGCGCACGATGACAGTGCAAGGAAAACACGCCAGATTGACTCCCCAAATACTTGCTTCATTTGCACCCTGTGGGCTGCAAACAAAACTTGCCTGAAACAGTCGAGGTTGTATATAGGCTGCAACCTAAGTTTGTTCTGCCTGACGGAACCTGAAATTCATGCGTATTTAGACGCACCGATATCGGTGAAAAATAATTGATTGAGTTAAAAAAATAAGAAAGTACGCTTTCTTCTGCTACCCTTGTAGGGAGCACTGCTCAGCACGTCCGTGGAGATAACGGAAAGGTAATGCACGAATGGAAAGCAGAGGAACGCCGTAGTGGAGGGCTCCGGAAATTCGCTGACATCGCATAGTACAGGTGGTTCTATCGAAGTGCGATGGCCGCAGTCGGGTTTTGAATAAGCATCTTTCGGGTATGCCGTTGAGCACCGTAACCAATAGCTCCCGATTATGCGAACTATTCTTTTGACCTCTCACCACCGGTAGGTCGCTGTCGTAGAGAACGCCCTTGAGACTGGCACGGTAGCGGACTTTGGACGCGCTCACCGCATCTGCCACAGTCTTGTTCATCAGCACAAGCTGGCAGAGCACCTAGGCCAGAGGTGAAAGGGGAAATTAGCATCCACCCGTTTTGTAGCAGAAGGCTACAAGGAAAGGAAATCCATACGGATTTATCAGAAATGAAAGCTTCCTACTGGCCGAAAAATTCTTCCTGGTCCGGGGCTCGAACCCGGGACCAACGCCTGACCGGGGGCACTCGTTCTGCCAATTGAGCTAACCAGGAGGCCAGCGATTGACAGCGCGAGGGCGAGTCCATCGACAGCGCCTCCTCTATTTTTTCTGAGGCGCTGCCATCAACAACTCGAAGCACATGGGCGTGAATATACGGCAAATGAGTTCTTCGGAAACCCGCAAGGTGGAGTAACGTTTATGAAAGAGAAAATTAGCGTCGACCCGTTTTGTAGCACAAGACTACAAGGAAATCCATACGGATTTCCCTTTCATAAACGTTACTCCACCTTGCAGGTTTCCGCAGAACTCATTTGCTAGGCCACAGGTGTACAAACAACCATATCACGAGCCAGACCGAGTTCCGCCATAAGGCCCAACCACATAGAGCGATTTTCCGGCGGATGCAGGTTGGGAGCTTGGGCCAATCGGAACTCGAGTGCAGCCGAGCTCCGACCTTCAAGAACGCTGAAATCGCGACCGCCTGTTCTTCGTTGCGTCTGTGTGTGAAGCACGACAAAGCTTGGCAGGCCGTTGTCCCGCCACTGAAACTTTGCCCAAAATATTTAGGCCTTATTCGAAATGCGTCGAGCCCCCTCTCATAAATACAGGTCATCCCTTTCGAGTGTGGGTGAACAGAACTGCTAGAAATACCCTTCTGTAACCCAATATTAATCTTTTGCTGGAGGCGCGGACATTGACTGTTAGTTGCGCGAGGACATTGAACACGTGTGTGACTAATTAATGTATTTTTTTCTAATAAGGTTTACTGATTACTTTAGAAGAGTGAAACGCTGGGCCGGTTGGTTCATGACTAATTGCGAGGAAAAGCTGTCTGGTATGCTGGCTTTCCCTTGCAATTGCTGATTACTTCCGACACGTACTGTAAATTCCTGGGTCCACTGAATCTTATCTTGGCACCTACGGTTGACACTGTTTCCCGCACACTGCTTCGTACCCGCACTCCGACTTAGCGATACTGCCGAACTATAGTTGCCGAACTGTGCTCACAAGGGCGGCGTACTGCGGCAGCTCGAAGTCTTCGGAGGCAGCGACCGCGGCAACGAGCCGTCCTCCGGCAGCGTCCAGCAGCAGCGATGGGGCCAACGGTGACAGGGGGCGCTTTCCGGGCCGAGCGAAGTTGAGCGACACGCCGGCGTGGCCCAGGTACCGTTCAGGCAGGCGCGAAGTGAACGCGCGCAGTTCGTTATTCAGCAACAGGCCGGTGGACGTCGAAGCCTCGTGAGAACCCATCCTGTGAGCGATACAATGAAGGGCCCCCAGTTGCTTTCGATAACATGACGTCAACAAAATGGCCTCGACTTTCAGCCATTCTTTGTCATTCTCCTGAGCAGTAATACTGGTGTCACACGATCACTTCGAAGGCCTTCGAACCAACGGTCCATCGACTCAAAAGTCATGGTTTAGCTGCTACGGGGGCGATTTGATGGCCGTAGAGTTGATAGTCTATCGAGCTCGATATACTATCGACTCGACGGCCATCGAAACCGACCGTGTACCAGCGCAAACGTGACCTTTGAGTCGATGGGCCGTGGGTTCGAAGGCCTTCGAAGCGCCCGTGTGACACCAATATGGTGCTCCTGCCCTAAGGCCGAAGAGTCGCTGGAACATCGCAATTGTCTGTAGTACTTCTGGTGTCAAGCATTAGTAAAATTATGATTGTGGCTCGGTTAAAGAAACGGACTCTAATTTCTGCAGCCCACGTCGGGAGCACGGCTAAGCGTCCGTGGGGGAGGGGGGAAAGGGAGTGAAAGAGATAGAGAGGAGAGAAAGGCCGTAGTGGAGGGCTCCGGAAATTTAGGCCACCTGGTTTTCTTTAACATGCACTGAAGTCTCACAGTACACGGGCCTCAACATTTCTTGCACACATTAATGCGGAAGGCGCATAACTGCCTAGCACGTTAGCATGAATGTCGTTGTTGGTTATTAGACTTTTATCTCCTGCAAGTGTTTATTCAGTGTGGAAACAAGAAGCATTGCTCTGTGCCTTAATTGGCCTCTGTTTCCACACAACTGATCTATAGAAGCCCTCAAGCAAGGCGTCTCGCAGTAGTGAAAAAAATTACACCATCTCCCGCTAAAGGGAACCATCTGTGGATGCGAAGCAGCGGGGAGATGGTTAGCTTGAGCGGGAGGTGGTGTAATTTTATTGAGAAGACGGATGAGAATGTATAAAAGGAGAGAGAACGCGGGTGGTTGCGTGATGACCCGAGCACTCATCGCGGCGCTGCACAGGAGAGAGAACGAGGCGGGCGCGCTCCGTCATTTTCATACCGCGGAACTGCTGTGGCACCTCCAGCGGAGTATGCAGCTGTCGCACCTGTCGTGCGCGCCACTCCGTAGAGTAGAGGATTCCTAGACAAGAAAAAGGGGGAGCGTAGGCATTGGCGTAGGAGAGGAGAGAGGGGAAGGGGACGCGCATGCGCTGTGGGGGTGCGGGACGCGGGAGCCGCTCCGTAGAGTAGAGAATTCCTAAAGGATAGAAAAGGGGGGGAGCGTAGAGAGGAGAGAGAGGGGGAGGGGACGCGGATGCGCTGTGGAGGTGTGGGACGCGGGACGCGGGAAGGAGGGACGGACAAAGCCCCCGCCATAAGCTGCTTCGCATCTAAAAATCACTTTTCCGACCGAAGTATAGTCACTATTGTTCCGGTCGAATCACCCAGCAGCTGATTCAGCCAGCAGCCAATGACAGAAAGCATCGGTAGTCGTGCGCTCCGAGTATCGGGTTTCATTTTCTGAGCGCTGTACGGTACATAGGGTATGCCATGTAAATTTTAGAGCGGTGTGCTTGCAAGGGACATTGGCTGAAGTCGCACTCACAGCATGCCGAGGGTGCCGGAGAAAGCGATGGCGTCGCCGTTAGGTGCCAGGAACACCGCGTTCGCTGCTGCGTGCTTCACGTCGTAGTGCTTCGCCGTGCTCTTTTTCGTTGAGCTGGAAGGACACGCGGAATACGACGGCATCACGAGCGATACAGCGCTGCCTAAGGTTTTCGAAAACAGATTTGCAAAAGCGTCTTTAACAGGCTACGTCAAAGGGTCTCGCCTTTATGTTGCCTTGTAGGCAACAGCACAGGAAAACCCTAAGAACTTTTTAAGATAATGCAACCGATTATAATATCCTACTCCCAGCAATGTTTATGATCGTATACTCGAGCGTTCAGCACGCACATTATGTACGGCAAGCATGTCTTTGGGGTTTTGGTGGCAGTTAATGCAGGCACGGCTGCATTTGATGTCATATATGGGGTAGCCTCACCATATATCGCAGGATTTGACGCCGCATACGTGCTGGCAGCGGCACATGTGGTCTTATTTCTATCCATATGTGGCTTCATTTTACGGCATATATGGTATGGCTGCGCCATACCTGGCTTTATTTGGGTTCATATATGACACCTAATGGTCGTACACGCAGCCATATGTACACCTATATATGGCCGCATATGATTTATATGTGTGCCATATACGGCATTTTCGTGAGGAAAGGAGAGAAGCTATGCCGCCTACACATAGAAAACCCTATGCTACAGGCTTACCGTGACCTTGCCTTTCTAGTGGCACGGTCGTAGTAAACGCCGCCACCCCGCTTGCCTCGACTGTGGTCACGCTCGGGCACCCTAGGGATATCGGCGTAGTGTTCCAGCGCCACCTTCTCGGAGACGCTGTGAATGGCCTCTCGCACCAGCTGCATGTCGAACACGTAAAAGATGGCGTCCGAGTATGTGGACGTGTCACTGATGCGACCGCTGGTCTTGAGGGCTTGGCCGCGGGACACCAGGTTGGCGACCGTCTGCGTTAGTTCGCCCGATGAAACACAACTGGTCCTCCATAACACCGCTTCATATCACTCTCATATATTCCATTCAGGTTTAGCGTCCACATATGATTGATTTGTGGGGTTTAACGTCCTAAAACCAGCTCCGATTATGAGAGACTTAGTGGAGGTCTCCGGAAATTTCGACCACCTAGGGTTCTTTAACGTGCACTGACATGAATGAGGATTTCGGTGAATCTGGATTTAATCTACATTGAAAAATTCTTGCGAATTAAAATTTCAGAAGGAGTTCGTTTTTCTTAAAAGAACACAACCTTTGGGCCTAAGGCTGATCACGGCCACGGCCGCTGCGTTTCGATGGACGCGAAATGTGAGGCCCGTGCACTGTGCGATATCACTGCACGACAAAGAACCACATGTGGTAAAAATTTCCGGAGCAGCCCTCCACTACGGCATCTCTCATGATCATATCGTGGTTTTAGGACGTAAAACCCCAGAAATGAAGACTAAGCCATAGGAACCCTTTAAAAGTGTGGTAGGACGTAAAGCTATTGCATAAAACAATAATCAAAATAATATATCGACAAGACGATCGTTTGTGACTGGCACTGGCCAAATATTGGCTAACCTGTGATTAATGTTGGCTACTACCGGGTTAATGCTAGCTCCTGTTGTCTGGCATTGCCAGTGCAGGCCACGAACAGTTAATTCTGCGCACACGCTTTACTGTTTCCCCTAGAAAAAAGAACCTGTAATAAAAATATAGTAAAATTACAGCTACTAGGGACGCTTTACGCTGCCGTGATCCCTGAAAATGATCGTCGTAGGATTCTGTTAAGGAAATATAATTATAATGGCTATGGTTCTACGAGCCAAAACCACGATGTGTTCTCGAAGCACGCCGTAGTGGACGGCTCCAGAAAATTTGACCGCCTGGAGCTCTTTGACGTGCATAATAACGCATAGTACACGGGCCTTTAGCATTTTTGCCTGTATCTAAAATGAAGCCGCAACCAAACACGGTGACCATACTAGACCACCACGATAAAGTGCGAAAGAATGCGTTCACAACGTCAGCTTCTATGGTTCGGGAATCAACGCTCACGTCGACGACGTCCTCTACAGCGTCGTCGCCGAGGTCTTCCCGGAACGGGTGCGCGAACTTGACCGCCTCGATGAACCGGTGGTAAGTAAGCGCTTCGTCGCTCAGCACGTCCTTCCTGCTGGGCCGGAACATGTCCATCGTAGCCAGCACGTACACCAGGAGGGCACCTCCACCCGGAGGTGGCGGGGCATGCAGCCGAGTGCCGGCCAAGGGCACGCTTTGTACGGGCTCCTTCCACGAGGGCCGATAGTACACCACGTCCTCCTGGGTCACTAGAGACCCTGCGGCCGATGGGAGAGCCCGGGAGAAGGTGGAAGGGAGGGGTCAATCGCCAGTCACACAGAAGAGAAGCTCAGGGGAAGATGTAGGCTTGAATCGACGAACAGTCATCGATGAACAGAATCGACAAGTGGACTTGTCTTCTTGACGAAGACAAGTCCACTTGTCGAAACGTTGGCTCCAGCAACATTCCCTGTTCTACTTCGTTTTTGGCTATCTGTTCATCCACTCACTCAGAGGAATACAGGGTGCCAAAATAGCAAGTTGGGCTAGTTGGTTTGGATTCAATGCAAAAAGCAGCGTAACGGAACGGAGACGACAATAAGAAGAAAAGACACAGTGCACAGACGCGAGTGCAGCGCTGTGTATCTTTTCTTCTTTTCGTCTCTGTTCCGTTACGCTGCTTTTTAAAACGAATACAGGGTATTACACAAATAAGCGCGCTGTAGCTCTACAATGCATTCCAGCCACAAGCGCTAGTCGTGGGGTGGCAGGGGTGTTCTGCTCCCTCGGCCCTCCAACTTGCCCTTGTTACTAACTTAAGACGCCTCCAGTTACAAGCTGCGTTGTGTGCTAGGAGAGCATATATACCTAATGCATCTTGTGCGAGGACCATGCATGAGCAAATTTGTTATTTAAGATCTTTGAATTTGGAGAAATACCTTTCTGTAAAAACTAAATAGATCTATAAAACATGTTCCTGCACCAGATGGCGCATGACTGATGCTCGAATCGCGGGGCAGCAAAAGCGGAGGCCCGCAAGGACAGTGTAGGGGCACTCCTTGCTGACTGTGGGCATGTCCTCGCTGACAGCGTCTGTCGCCTTTCGCGTTTCACTGCGCCGATATTCCGGGATCACGGCGCATTCGCCATGCTCTTACCGAGCTCTTCGAGGTCCCCGATGAACTGCCTGGCCAACGTTCCTTGACTGAGCGCCTTGGGACCCTCCCGCGCCACTCTGAGAAGGGTAAAGGCGAGCGCGGGCTGCAGCAGCGTCTCGTTCACGCGGTACACGGCGTTCGTTCGCCGGTTCCAGAAGATGTTCCTGCACGATAGCGCGCCATGTATATCACGGTCCCTTTCAATCAAAAACTCCGAAACACCTTGCCCTGTAAAGCGTGCTTCACTACATCAACGTTGCTATGGCGGGTAAGCGGCACTAACAAGTGTTTTTCTGTGGTGAAAGCGATGCTCATTTTGTAAATGAATGAATGAATAAATAAATAGAGAGAGAGAGAGAGAGGGAGAGAGAGGAGGCATAAAGGGCGGGAACAGATGAAAAACCGAAGCACGAGAGAGAGCGAGATGCGCGTACATATGTCAACGATATGAATGGCTTGCCATGGAAATATGGGAAAGAGGAAATGGAGACGAAAAAAGTTTGTTGCCGGTGCTGAGGGTTGAACCAAAGCTCACCCCTTCTTCCCCCGAAGCCAGTTAAGTGTTTTAGAGAGTACGCTTCACATCTACAGTTGTGAGGGGTTGCGTTTGTTTCTGTGATGCTGCTTCTTCTAACGCAAGTTTTTTTTTTTTTTCCTTTTCTTGGCGGGGGGGGTGGCACCGACTGTTCGAGAATGTGTGTCCTCACTTGGCTCTTAGAAAGGGACAGAGCTTTGCTTTCCGACGGATTTCGCCTTGTGGGAAGGGCGTCACACGCTTGTTTATTTTTTAAAGTAAAGGACGTTACTTATTGGGTGGCTCGAACTATTGGTGAATATTACATCACAGAAACGCTAAAATCGGCGACGGAACAGCCGATACGGAATATAGATGTAGTAACTATAGGGACGAGTTTCTCCAAGAAGCTCCAGCTCTGCTGAATCCCCTGGCAGCAGTGGATGCTACTTCCGCATGGTTGTTGTCTGTTCGAATTCAGATAATCTTACGGCGGTACAGACATTGTCAGTGTTCTACTTACCCGAGGGAGCGTCTGTGTGCTATGGCCTTCTGGAAACGCGCCAAGGCGGCCGCCAGCTCCGGGTACACGGGAAAGCCGAAGTGCGCCAGCGAGATGGCGTCCTCGAACAGCGACGACCACGGAAGCCGACCGAACCGCGAGTGCAGAGCTTCAAGTCCCGGCAGGTATCCCGGAGTGGCCATTACCTTACCTCCAACACTCGGCGCGGCTGCAAGGGGCCGTAAAACGACGACTGAACAACAACAACAACAACAACAACAACAACAACAACAACAACAACAACAACAACAACAACAACAACAACAACAACAACAACTCGAAGCGAAGTGGTGTCGAGATTTACAGGAGTAAGAGCCTTTCGCTTTGGGTGCGTGCGTGTTTTTGCAGTCACGTGACAGTACCAAGACCTTGACTCTACTTGACATTCGTAGATAAAAAAACTTCTTGGATTCCCTTATTGATTGCTCAGACGTCTGTGACGGCGAAAGCCACCTCGCGCGTAGTGTATATGAAACACGTGTTTGGCTTTTCTTTCCTTTGCGAACACATTTCTAATGCGATGCGCTCGCGAGTTCACGTAAGCACGTCGCACGTGAACCTAAAACTTTAGCGTCCATTTGGTTACGTCTCCAATTTGTGCATTGCAGTACTCTGGCTGTCTTGTCACAGCAGTTATCTACTTTGTTTTCCAATTATTCACACCCACTGAAAACTGTCCTTGGTTACGTCATTCTTATCTATGTATTACCAGTTTCTTCTATCTACAGCTATTGTGTTCATATGTATTTATCTGTATCTGCGGGCCTCTAGATACTTTGTGTACTGATTATACCGCCATCGGTCGTTATATATATATATCTCTGCAAGCTGATATCTGCGTATTTGTCACACTGCAATTCCTTTTCTCCTTCCTACATTGCTTTACTTCCGTCGCTATCGTTTATTATCCTTTGATATTTTTACACGTATTCCTTTATCTGTAGCTGTCTACTCATAATGTGGTGTTTATGACACCAATACGTTTACAACCGGTTCCATTGACGTACGTTGATTCTATCGTGATCTTGGATGTGTAGGGCCTTATCAGTACCGCACGTGCAATCGAATCCGCCGTGCTGTAGCATACGTCTCACGGACCATTTAAGCAAAATTTATGTACTTCCGCTTGTCGTATACCTCTCGTCTCCATCACAGGATTACAACGGCATCCGCATTGTACAGAGTACAGAACTTTCCACTACGTTGGCGACAACAACACTGGAGCTGTTTATCGATCTATTCGCATTCTTCCCCAGTGCAGGGTAGCCAATCGAGCTCATTCGGCCACCAATGTCTCCCGGGGGCGTTGATGCTTACGGATTGAAGCGTTGGCGTCTTCTTCCGCCTCGCTCATGTTCCTCGGAGCCATCGCGAGCGCGTCGAGTACGACCACCTGCTTGGATTTCCTGCGTCGAAGAGAGAGAGAGAGAGAGAGATAAAGCTTTATTTAACAAATCGAAGAAAAAAATAGTAGGCAGGTTCCGCTAGGTCATGCAAGGTCAGATCACAGCGAAGCTGGCCGATAGTTTACTGAAACAGATGCGCACGTGATAGTCACGTGATATTCTTCTGCATGAACATGATGAACATGTCACTTGATCACTCGGCAAGTACACGTGATGGTCAGGTGATCGCTTAATTAGCTTAATTATCTCTTAGGTTAAGTAAGTTAATTAGTATGGGAGTGTACTGAAAATTGATGCTAGTTAATTGGCATAAATTAGGCCTTGGGTTAATTACGTTACTTAGCATGTGAAAGTGATGCAAGGTGGTGCTAGGCGTACAGGGTAGTTAGGTTAATTATCTTAATTAACTTATCGAGCTTTAATTAGGTTTCTAAGTTTATTAGGTTAATTAGTACGCACAGGTATTGCAAAGTGATGTTAGATGTACAGGTTAATGTTGGTACTACTAACGGCACGTAGGTGGGCATGGCAGAGGCAAGGTCACATTTCGTGACGGCCTTCGCTCTTTGAAAAACGCAATAATTATTTGTTCCGTGCCGTCACTAAAGCGCTACAGGTTTGGCCGTGGGTTATTGCGCAGGAATACACTGCAGTAATGCGTTCCCGAAGATTCATTGAACGAACAACTCGGTCGCGATATTTAAGGGACCCAGTAGTTACACGGAAATGTTTTTTTCGGTGCGGAATCTTCATAGGTACATATAGCCACTACTGCTGTTAATCGAACCCGGTAATGTTTGTTTAGTAACATAACGCCATACATTGACTGGCGCGCTGTGAATGTAGAATACGCGTATTGAAATAACCTTTTTCTTCCGTGGCGGGCATTCTAGGCAGGAGTATCTGTATTATAAGGATGGAGGAATGGGAGGCACTAATGGCCACCTAGGTCCCTAAGTGCAAAATTCGCTTCAGGACCTAGTCCGGCGTGTGACGAATGCAGGAATAAGAAAACGGGGGATAATAAAGGGCTGATGGTCGGGCCCCCCTATAGTCCAGGGCCCCACTATCTGTCTATTATTCTTATGCCTCCTTTTATTTTTTTCCCATGGGGCTGACACAACTCGCTCCTTAGCTTCGATATTCTTGACCAGCGCTCCATGAAATTTTTTTCTCCCTTTATCTCCCCACTAGTGGGGGTGACAAAAACGAGAAGAGCGTGCTTGTGCGCTGCACTTTGCTTGTTCCTGACAGAAGGAGATGATACGCGGGGTGCCCAGTCCTGGGACCGCTCAGTTTTGTTTCATTCCGGCCGCTAGGCTACGCGTCGTGCCGCTGCTGTGTTGCTTGTGTAGAACTACATTACATGGACTGTTTACGCGTGCATCACGGGATGCGCGTACAAGCACCGTACCTCTCAAAGATGGTTGCGAGAAATCCTCCGGCCAGGCCAACTCTGTGCGGAGCCACAACGGCCATACAGACGGCGAAGGCCACCGCGCAGTCAGCGACCGTGCCCCCTCTGCCGTACACCTTCCTGCGGGGTTACACATGTACGTCGTGTACACCCGTACTGTCCGTACTACAAGCGAAGTACGCGGAGACCGTTTCCACATAGCGTTATATACGTAGACAGCCCCACCACGGTGGTCTATGGCACTCAGCTGCATATCCGAAGGTCGCGTGATCGAATCCCCGCCGCTGCGGCTGCATTTCTATGGAGGTGGAATAGTAGAGGCCAGGGTACTGTGCGATGTCAGTGCACGTTAAAGAACCCCAGGTGGTTTCGAAATTTCCGGAGTCCTCTATACAGCGTCTCTCATAACCATATCGTGTTCTTGGGGCGTAAAACTCTGGAAATTAATCACTATACATATACAGAGTGCCATGGGTTGATGCCATATATTGGAAACAAGCAACAAGGAAATTGCGTTCGGCGCTATCTTAAACGAAACCTTGAGCTAGTTAGCTAAACGACGGTCTGGCGGCGGAGCTTTTCGGTCAGGCAACATCCTTACGCACGAATCGAAAAAAAGAAAAAAACCAAAACAAAAAACGTTGCGCCAACGAAACGAAAGCGTAGAAGCAGAACGCTGATTATCTCCTATACAGGTTGCTTTTTTTTTTTTAGCTGCAACACATTTTTTAAATTAGAAGAAACATAAATCGCGGGAATATCTTGTGTACCATTCGAGTGTACGGGTTGGCGGCCTCTAGATATAGAACAATTACCGCAATTGTATGCATAATTAGCGGAATTACGATAATTAAATTTTTAATTATCAGCAATTGGTGGCTATAGTAAATGAGTACTTTGGAGCCCATCCTCGACACTACCTATCCCAACGATCAAATTTTGAATAGCGGAGTGCATGTGGGAGCTACGCGAACAATTAGTTCCCCGTGGCGTTGGTCGCCGCAGGCGAGCCCTGTATACGGCTTAATGCTCTAGCATGACGCTTCTTAACGCAGCGTTTCTTCCGTCGCTGTTGTTGTCTTTGTTGCTCCCCGCCGTGTAGCTTGGCTAAGGCACTGGCTTGCTAACCTCGAGGTCGCGGGGTCGAGTCCCGGCCATAGCGACCGCTTTTCGATGGGGGCGAACACCTGCGTACCTGTATATTTAGGTGCACGATAAAGAACCTCAGGTGGTCGAAATTATACCTCGGAGCATATCCACTGTGCGGGGCATGTCTTATGACCACGTCGTAGTTTTGACCATCATCAGTCGCTATTGTTTTGGCGCTACCGCACGGTGGAACTTCCAGGCCACTTCCGCGCTTCGGTCGCGTCACGCGAGACGAGTTTCGTGTGCAGCATATGCAAAATTTCGTCTGTGTCAGTGCCGTTGCTATCGGGTGTCTTCCTTGGTCTGAAAAAGCCCGCGAATTTGGCCCAGCTAGGTCATAACTTCAGTGGACATCGCCACCAATTTAGGTCGCTTTAACGAGTCCATAACAGCTTACGCTACAAAAAATGTTCAGCTTGGGAGGCCAAGTTCGCCTGAGGCTACAATGTTTCTGCCTCATCTCCTATAATGTTCGCTGAACCTTTAGGTGTAGAGACTGCATTATGGATGTATCAAATGGGGCTGGGCCACTTACGTTCTTCATTTTGACCAGTTGTGGCCCAATGTTACACTCACAGCGACACGATCCAAGTTCCTACAGAAAGAGTTGATGGTTGGAGAATGTTCAATCAACAGGTTGTTCAACCAACCATTTGGAATAGGAAGCAGAACAAAATGCTTTGAAGAATGAACAACGGCAGGCACACAGGTCGTGTTTTGAACTCCATGTATACGGTGGAACGTACATGTGCACACATACAAAATAAATGTGGTAACATGCTTAAACTAAGATTTAAAAAACAGAACTAATGTCTGGCATGGTGGTGTCTAGCCTGGGGAGGTATCCCTGTCCATAGCACACCTGCTACGCAAGATTGAAGACTTGAGCTCTATCCCTAAAAGCTCATATAAAGCCTTTATGGACAGCGAAGGCCAGAAGGTTCCTGGAATGAGGAGACCTCCAACCTAGGGTGGAAACGGGACTAGTTCCGCGATATCGTTTCCAACAATAAACGTTCATTCATTAATTCATTCTGCCCACAAGCAAGTGTCTGTCAAGGAAATGAATCATTTGTTAGTAGACGCATCCTGTGCGTGCTGCTAGGTTTCTTGTCCTTCCGTCAAGTTTTGACAGCGCGAACAGTCGTGAAGTGCGACGGTCGCTTCACCTTGGTATCGCTCCGCACAGGTCAGGCACGTCGGCCGCGGTGGTGTGGTTGGTGTAGGGCGTGACGACTCGCAGATCGCCGCTCGACAGGTGGAACCTGGCGTCGTTGCGGCCTCCCGTCCGCCGGACGTACACCACAGCCAGTATGAGGCTCAGCTCGACCACTCCGGCCACGACCAGCGAGTAGAGCGTGGACCACTGGCTTTCTGGGCGGGCGAGCCTTCTCGTGGAAGAGTCAGCCTCTGAATCGGCGTCAACTGTAGCGCCGGTCGCACTGTGTTGAGTTAGAATGAAAAGGAAATAGTCATGATGAATTAGTAGACAATTCATTGATTTGATTGAGAGTGCATGCAGGTAACGTCGCATTTCTTAGTACTCGCGTCGTAACTCGTTACAGAATTCGGTTGGGAGATGCCTAGCAAGAGCCATATAATGACTTACCCGGCCCTTGCTGACTGACGAAGCCGGTAATCGGGGATTCCCTCGTCCAATATTGCTCCCCTATAGAAGAAGGGTGAGATTTAAAAAAAAAAAAACGATATGAGACGTAAAACGACAACCTTCTGTGATTGGCGAAATTAATAAAACCAAACTTGGGAAGCGCTATGCTTTTCATTAATTGATTGAGTGGTTCTACGTCCCAAAACCACGACTTGATTGTGAGATACGCCATGGTAGTGGGCTCCGGAAATTTCGACTACCACCTGGGGCTCTTTAACGTGCACTGGCATTGCACAGTACACGGGCCTCAATACTTCGCCTTTATCGAAATGCAGCCGCCGGGCCGCCATTCGATCCTGCGACCTCGGATCAGCAGCCGAGTACCACAGCCACTAGGCCAACGCGTGGCGGGGCCGCCTTTGTAATACAAGGCGGCGAATTTCGGGCCACATAGCGGTAACGCGCCAAGTTAAGACCTCTTCAAGACGCAAGAGCCGCCTGTAGCGTCTCTGTGCCGTCAACTGCAGGTTGAGGTATAACAGCAGGTATATGCTTAGAAATTAAGGAGGTGTCTTTAGAAAAATAAGGGATGTGCAAGGAAGTCTCTGAAAAGCAATAAAATCTTCCAGGCCTGTGCAGAGGCGCAGCACAGTGACAGCGCAGCGTAAGCCAGACATTGCTGCGCGCTCTTCCAATTCTCTTTCGGTCTCCGAACGTTTCTCGTTTTCCACCTCCCTCCCCCTTCTCCTCGTCGCTTCTTTCTTTATCGTTGTCGTCCTTTTCTTCCTTTTAGATGCGAAGCAGCTTATGGTCGGGGCTATGTCACTCCCTCTCTCCCTCCATACATCCGCCGTGCGGCGTCCACACCCGCACTGCGCATGCGCATCCTCCTCCCCCTCCTCTCCTTGTCTCATCTCCTCTCCTCTCGGCATTCCTCCCCTTCTCTCCGAACTGCACGCGTTGACTATGGAAACGCCCTTTCTTCGATGATGATGATGATGATTGTGGTTCGGTGAAGGAAAGGGCGCTAATTTCTGCAGCCCATGTAGAGAGCACGGCTAAGCGTCCGTGGAAATAGGGGAAAGGGAGTGAAAGAGAAAGAAAGGAGAGAAACGCCGTAGTGGAGGGCTCCGGAAATTTCGACCACTTGGGGTTCTTTAACGTCGATGAACGCTTTACCAGCTCGCAAGGAACGAGAGCGCGCCCACGCCCGCGAGAGACAACGCTGACGCAGGCAGCGTCTGCTAGCGTCAAACCGATGCAAACACGACACCTAGTCAAACCGATGCAAACGCGGTGTGCACCACCATTGGTGTGCACCCCCCGTGCTGCTTCGCATCGCCTCATGGTCCCCTTTAGCGGGAGATGGTGTAATTTTTTTTCTTGATGATGATGATGATGATGATTGTGGTTCGGTTGGGAAAGGACGCTAATTCTGCAGCCCATGTAGGGAGCACGGCTAAGCGTCCGTGGGGGTGGGGGGGAAAGGGAGTGAAAGAGAGAGGAGAGAAAGGCCGTAGTGGAGGGCTCCGGAAATTTAGACCAGCTGGGGTTCTTTTAACGTGCACTGACAACGCACAGTACACGGGCCTCTGGCATTTTCGCCTACATCGAAAATGCGACCGCCGCGACCGGGTTCGAACCCGCGTATTTTTGGGTGGCAGCCGAGTACCGTAACCACTACACCACCGCGGTCATCATCGTCTCCTTCCTCTTCTTTTTACTCCTCCTCCTCTTTCGCCTTCATCAGCCGACAGCTGAAAACTTGTTCCCCCGAGACCCCCACTCCTACCATATCAGAGCCGTGGCTAAGAGCACAAAGTGCCCAGCCATGCGGTGAGGGTAGGTGCCGCTGTCCTTAGTGATCGGGGTTCAACTGTCCACAGGGCAGTTATGGACACCTGCGGTGGTGGACGCGGTCCCCACCAACTTCGGTCATCGTAACTAGACCATAACAGCTTCCGCTGTAAAAGAAACCAATGAACTGACATCAGGGTTAACATTGGCCCCGCTCATCAGACGCCTAAGTTCCTCTTGCACTTACGTATCTGCGTGCTATAGGTAACGCGAGTTTATCGTGCGGACACAAAACGCTGTTCTTTGTTTACTTGCCTTGGCCACTCGGGTTGTTGAGCAACGTCCATAACGTTTGAAGTAGGTATGCAACCACAGGCGTAGAAGACGGCTTTCGGCCAGTCGAACTTCTTCCTCTTCCTCAACATGCCCACAGGCCATGGCGGCCTCCAAAACTCAGTTCAGGCTTGTACATGTACAAGCACGCGTATATTTCACACACGAAGGCGAATGCAACGGCGCGATCATTTCGTTTTTATTACCTGAATCGTTCGAGCTTAAGGCTACGAATGTGCAGAACCTGTGGATTTTATTAGTTGTTGTTGTTGATGATGATAATGCGGCCACCTTGTTTTTGTTGTTGATGATGATGATGCGGCCAACCCTTACGCGCTGCGCCACCTCGCGGCGTTAGTACCAAATCTCGAATCCTCCAGGCCGACATCTCTTTCTTTCTTTCCTTCTCGTCCAGGGCTTTGTAGTGGGAGAATGTCTTGTTTGGGAGCTTTCTTTTTCTTCTTCTTCTTGGCTGTCCATCTTGACACAACTCCAGTTTGACTGCCGCCCGATGCTTGGGCTATCCCCCTCAATAGGTGAGCGCCATAAAAAAAGTTCATCATCATCATAATCATGAAGAAGAAGATCATGTCGAACAGGGCGAGGTTTCACGAAGACGGACTCACCGCCCAACAGCTTCTCGGAACCGGTGACGGGCTCACCTACAACGATTTCATCATCCTTCCCGGGTACATCGACTTCGACGCTCAAGACATCGACCTCACGTCCAAGCTCACAAAGAAAATCGTCCTCGAGGCGCCCTTGGTGTCATCGCCCATGGACACGGTCACGGAGTCAGACATGGCCATCGCAATGGCGCTCTGCGGAGGCATCGGCATCATTCACCACAACTGCACCCCAGAGCGGCAAGCCAGCGAGGTGAACCGAGTGAAGAGATACCAGCACGGCTTCATCAACGACCCGTTAGTCCTGAGCCCCGACAAGTGTGTGTCGGATGTGGTCGACGTGAAGAGGACGCGCGGATTTTCCGGCATTCCCATCACCGACAACGGAAAACTGGGCGGCAAGCTCCTCGGCATGGTCACCTCCAGGGACATCGACTTCATTCCTCCGGACAAGCACAACAAGCTCCTGTCAGAGGTCATGACGTCTCTAGAAGACTTGGTCGTAGCGCCTTCTAACATCACCTTGACAGAGGCCGAGGCCCTGCTCCAGAAGAGCAAGAAAGGCAAGCTTCCTCTGGTGAACCAGCAGGGCGAGTTGGTGTCGCTTATCTCTCGCACCGATATGAAGAAGCGTCGCGGCTACCCGCTAGCCTCCGACGACGAAAACAGGCAGCTCCTGGTGGGTGCGGCCATTGGCACCCGGGAGGGAGACAAGCAGCGCCTCGATCTCTTAGTGCAAGCCGGCGTGGACGTCGTCGTGCTGGACTCTTCACAAGGCAACTCCATCTACCAGATCACCATGCTGAAGTACATCAAGAGCAAGTACCCGGACCTCCAGGTCATTGGCGGCAACGTCGTCACCTCTCCTCAGGCGAAGAGCCTCATCGACGCCGGCGTCGACGGACTTCGCGTCGGCATGGGTTCCGGTTCCATCTGCATCACCCAGGAAGTCCTGGCGTGCGGGAGACCGCAAGCCACGGCGGTGTACAAGGTGGCTGAGTACGCGAGGAGGTTCGGGGTTCCAGTGATTGCGGACGGCGGGATCAGCTGTCTGGGCCACATCGTCAAGGCACTGGCCCTAGGCGCCTCGACTGTCATGATGGGAGCCATGCTGGCCGGAACGACCGAGGCACCCGGCGAGTACTTCTTAGACAAAGGCGTACGCCTCAAGAAGTACCGCGGTATGGGATCTCTCGACGCGATGACTTGTGTCAAGGACAGCGGGAGTCTCAGCCGATACCACCAAAACGAACGAGACAAGGTGTTACTGGCACAGGGAGTGACGGGTACCGTGGTGGACCGAGGATCGGTCCATCTTTACGTGCCGCATCTCCTCACTGGCGTCAGGCTGGGCTGCCAAGATATTGGGGCTCGCAGCCTGGACATTCTGAGGACGAGTATGTACTCGGGTGACGTCAAGTTTGAAAAGCGATCGACCTCTGCTCAGGTTGAGGGGGGAGTGCACGACTTGAAATTGTTTGTATAAAAACGGTATCCTAGCAGAAAGGAATATATGTCGGCGAAAATAATGCGTTCGTTTTTCCGCCGCTTCGTCACGAGAAGATCTTGGGGTTACACTGTATTAGACATTCTTCCGTGTACATTAGTTCAAGATTGTTATCGATACAGGAAATGACGGCGACGCAAAAGCCGTCGACTGTCCATATAATTGCTATCGCAATAAAATGAAAGATCAGGGTGATGTAATTGCAAATTTGCCGCCTGTCAGCATTCTTGCGATTTTTGTGTTCGACATATCCCCTTCATGCGGCATGATCGAGGTCTGGAATACAAAAGCCCGCGGCGTTGTGAACTTCGTATACTGGAAAGCTAGACGGTCTATCCGACAATGTAGTACGCCTATCCTCGCTTATTGCTTCGCATGACATTGATTCCTACGATACCTGGGATCTGCCGTTTTTTTCAAGGTCTGAAGCACATTATGCTCTCGGGCCGTCTTCGTCTCCTGTCGCCCGTGAGCAAACGGTCAAATTATGGACAAAAACAAGTGTATATTTGGTCAATTCGGCTCAGAATAAAGTAACTTATTCCTTAGATTACAGGAATAATCAGGATCTATTTTTATTGTATTTGCAAATACTGTTGTCTCGATTTCGAGACATCGCAGGAGTGGGTACATATTTCAGTACAAACAGCAACAACAACAACAACAAAAAAAAACGGTGAGATTGTACAAACAGATTAGAATGTGATATGCCTACATAAGTGCTCAACAAAGTCATTCATCAGGCGTCGGTATAGATGTTGGTGTAAACAAAGAAAAAGGAAGACGCTAAGATTATGCAAAACAGATTAAAACTATTTCAATTTCTACATCTTGGCCAATCCCCCAGGGTGGGTATTTGCCAGTCTTAAAGGAAACAACAACAACAACAACAACAACAACAACAACAACAACAACAACAACAACAACAACAACAACAACAACAACAACAGATTAAAAGGTGATATCGTTAGGTAGTTTCTTAACGAACTCTTCTTAAGTTAATGCACGAAGCGAACCATCAAAGTTGTTCGAAATTTGTTAACCGCATTAACAAAAATTTGTGAGATTCGGCTGCGAAAATTGTGGGGGCCGATCCTGGAGGTCGTGGCGGTCGGACAGTGTATATGTAGGGTCGTCGTTTCAGAAGCACTTTTAACGAATTGCTGTTAACGAGCCCGCGCTATCGGCGTCTAACTTCGTCGCCGTCGTGGCTACGGTAAAGCAACCCCATCAGCAGCGATCGACGCGTTCCCGTGGGAAACACCGGCGCATCACCAAATGCTTCGCACCTCGCCACGTTTCACGTTACAGAATTTCTTTGATTTATTTATTTTGAATGTGTAGTTATTTTTTTTCTACGTTACATCATGATTATCAATACCCCTTTCATTCGCCTTCACTCTGTAAATTACCGCATTCTTAAGTTAGACTTTGTTCCTGGCACCCAATTCTTGGCCTATCCCCCACAGTGGGTGTGAGTCACAATTGTTCATGTGAACAAGAACGAGCACAAGAAAAAGCTGGTTTCATGTTAGTAAAGCTTATGCGCCAGTTCACAGAGGAGGTCTTGTCTGGTGCCATCTCCGCTATTCTGTTATTGTCAATAGCCTGAAAACATTGATCACTTTTTAATTACCTGTCAGCGTTATATTAGTCAGAGGAAAAGGCATTTCGAAATATTATTCAGGAATTTAAAAATTCCCCTGAATTGTCAGAATATTTTTTCCTTTGGGGCGTCCTCACTAGGCTACAGCAACAGGAACGTCTGCTTAGCCGTGAGCAATTTCCTTCGTGACACAAGAGGAATTCATTGCTAATCATCACTCCAACCAAAACTTGGTACCTCGAAATTGCTCCCACTAGTTGATTAAACTTCAAATTATTTTATGGTGGTTCATTTGTATTATAAATAGTCTATAATTCTCTAACATTTCACTCTTCCTTACGTTACCGATTGCCCCCTTTTCCTTTTTATAGCTGAATTTTTTTCTCTTTATATTAACCGCCAACTCCATGGCCAATCCCTCGTAGTGGGCAAGAGCCACATATCAAGGAACAAAGAAAGAAAGAAAGAAGGATCAGTTTGCTGGACGACCACGTCCGGGACACGTCATGGAAGGAACGACGCACAACACGTCGGAGCCGAAGTCTCGATCGCTACGCAGCGGCCTATGCAGATACGGCGATGTCTCCGTTACGAGGCGTCAAGGCATCGACGAGAACGTTGTGGAGTCTTTTCGTGGCGAGGATGTTCAAATGAAAGGGCTCCGCAACGTCCATTTGGATCACGTCGACCACGCAGAACGCCGTGGCATCTCAAGCACAGAAAGATGCAGTGTCGGGGACTATGTGCGGCGGGTGAGGACCAACTCGCTGGCCAAGGAACCGGAGGCCCGGGAAGTGGATGCCACGTCCTCGCTTCGAAGTCGGTCGCCGCCGCCGGACTCCTCCTTCGGCGACCTCGAGCTGTCCGGAATTGGCTTGGCTACGCCCCCACCGCTGCTGTACGCACGGAAACCAGTGTTGAGGAGGAAAGCTGCATCTGTTCGTGCCGCTACTATAACTAAGCGCTCTTCGAAGGCCTCTGACAAGCTGAAGTGCGAGCCGGACAATCGCTTCACATCCTACGAGCAGTGCGACGGAGGATCATCGCACGGAGGCGACGCGTCGGGAACGTCCTCCAAGAAAGACAGCCAGCGACTTCAGCGCAAAGTATTTTAGCCAAGACGGCACGATTCCACGAAAGACGGCATCGGAGATTTCGAGTCGTTCATCGCAGGTGCCACTAACACCTCCAGCCCTCGATGCTCCGGAACAAAACCTCGAACAGGAGACTGGATCTACCAACAGTACCGAGCTGTGACGCCTAACACGGCCAGAGATTCTTCCAACTGAGCAGGGTGGTCGTGGCTATCCGAAGATGTGAATCACACGACGCAATCAATACCACTCTGGAGTGTATGTTGGGAATAAAAAGTGATTAATGATTTTAAACCTTTTCGTTTCGTCAATAGGGTAAACGGGCTCCTCATTCAAGGTGGTGCTATATATTGCTATATTTAGGCATCCGCAATGCATGAATAAGATGCATCTAAAGCGTCTCCCTATTTCTGATGCGGACATTCCTCCTCCTCCTCCTCCTCCTCCTCAAGTTTTGCGTCCCCCCGCTTTCGTCCAGTCACTCGGTTCGCTGTTCCTGTCGTCGTCCAATCTCCGCTGCTCTCTTAGTTCATCCCGTCCACTGCCAATAGCTCGGCTACAACAGATGAGTACGAAGCGAAGCCCATGTATGGGTGCTGAAGTGCTTCACTCTAAAATGATGAAACAAACTCGCTCCTAAATGGGCTCAGTGACTCCCGCGAACTCATTATGGCCCACGCGGACAGTATAGTATATTACCATAGGACATGATCTAAAGTGAAAGAGCGAAAACGACGGCGGCCGCCGTCGTCTTCGTCCGCCGTCGTTTTCGCGCCTTCACTTCAGATCATGCTTCACCAACACGTCCAACTTGCTTCCTAACCATATGACAAATCCACGATGGATCTGTTTAGAGCACACCTGAGAGATCACTCCCAGGGTATGTATTTTATTCCAAAAGCGGTCATGGAACTTGAAGCCCTTCCCTTTGACTGAACACACGATTGTGGGATGTTACAGCGGTGCGGCACTGAGCTTCAGGACTTCTTCGCAGACGCGCTTGTAGTGCCAGGCGTCGCCAGTCAGGCGCTTGCGAGCAATTCCCAGCAGACCGGGCTGCTGCACCTTCACGATTTCGAGCTCGAAGGTTAGCTTCGCCTCACCTCGGCCGTCGAGCAGTTCTCCCCAAAGAGTGTGCCGCTCTTTCTTGCAGACAATTCCAATTCGCTGCAGAGCAGCGCCTAAGCAGTCGAGTACTTGGTTGGGAGTTAACGTATCTGGCACGCTGGAGACGTTCTGCACTTTCCCGACCTTCCTGGGCCCGCCCTGGAGCGCCTTGACCAATCCTGATTGCGACCTTTGGCGAGACGTCAGCATCAGGCGCATTCGGCTCAGCCCCTTTTCTACGATGTTGAATACGTGCGTGGCTGAAACGCCGATGCGGGCCGATGATGTTCCGGCCGCGTCGTCACAAGTAGCGGGCATACGATGACCTTGCCGCAGATCGGCGCCCTCTAGCTTTTGCAGGCTCTTGGCAGCTATCGTAGCGCTGCTACTGAAGGGCTCGCCATGTTCATACGGTAGATCCAGCGCAGGAGGCGCTGGTAGAGCCAACACTTTCCGCGTGTCCTCCTGTGTAGTCCTTGCAGGCGCCAGGAACTCCTGCCGAGTGGTAGCGTTGTTGTCTCCACCTCGCAAATCAAGGCGTCCCTCTCGCAGCTCCTTGGAGGCAGGAAGTGGGAGACGAGCTCGAATCCCGCCGATGTTGTCTCTGACCACTGCTAGTTGTTTCAGGAAGCGTTCCGTCAAGTTACAGAAGGCGGACCTCTGCTTAGAGGTTATTCCTGCGAGCCGCTTGACCACATGATTTTGCGAGCTCGCGCCAGCCACCGTTGCTCTAGGGTGGCGTACCGGAAGCCGTATGGTCCCCCCACGGTTCTTTTTCTCGACAAGTAGATGGTACGTAGCAGTCGTGTAGTCGCACTTTCGCCGGTTAATATCGGCAACTACGGAATGTTTGGGACGACCGCAGCCCACAGCCATCTCGGAAACCACTTCATCATCGAGAAAGAACCTCGAACAAGTGCTCTCCACGCTTACTGGACATCCGTAGCCTTCGACGAGCCACGGGTGGTTGACGAGCTGCGCCATCGTGATTCGCCTCTCGGGGGAAGTGGTCATCATCCGGGAGAGAAGGTGTACGCACCTTTCAGATAGAGTTTCGGGGCACTTATACTGGCCTGCTTGAATCAGCCTGAAAAGGGCAGCCGTGTTATCGGAGCTGAAGGGAAGGCGGCCGCACAAAAGCACGTACAGCAGCACTCCCATGCTCCAGATGTCAGCCACCGATCCGACGTACTCTCGGCCGGCGACGAGCTCGGGAGCAGCGTACACGGAGCTCCCGCAGGCCGTTCTCAGATGTGCGCCCATTCCAGGCATGGTTTTCGCACACAGCCCAAAATCGACGAGCTTTATGTTGCCGTGCGCGTCCAGGAGCAGGTTTTCTGGTTTCAGGTCTCGGTGAGCGTATCCCCGCCGATGGACGTAAGCTACGGCGGATACTATCTGTCGAAAGAAGTGTCTCGCCTTGTCTTCGTCCAGTCGCTCCCTCTGCATGACGTAGTCTAGAAGCTCGCCACCGGGACAGTACTCGAGAACGAGGTACATCCTGTGCTTCGACTCGATCACCTGGTACAGTTTGCAGATGTACTGGTGGGCGAAGTCCCGTAGAGCCGCTATTTCCAGGTACACTCGATATAAGTGCTTCCCGATGGAACATTTGTCTATTATCTTGATCGCGACTTTCTCCTCCGTCAGTACGTGGATGGCGAGCTTTACCTTGGCGAAAGCTCCCGCGCCGATGGTCTGGAGCAAAGTGTACTGCCCCTCCAATTCGCGCTCGAACGGCTCCATCGGGCAATCTTTTGTAGAGGACGAAAATATGAGTCCGAGTCTACTCGTTCACAGGAACAGTTGGCAGTTGACAGTCAGGGTACCGTGAAGAACAACGAGGCATAACAATTCGGACGCTTGCTTACGCTCTTCGTTCTCTTCGAGCCTGATAGGGCCAACGGGATACCTAACTTCATTCACTTTTTTCAATTTATTTAATATTCCCAGAAACATACTCCGGCTCCCCCTGCTCGTTTTATATAAAATATCACTCCTAAGCCAAAACAATATGGAAAGGAAAAAATATGTATTTTTCTTTTAAGCTATTTATTTTTGCTACCCAATTCATAGCCGATTCCCTGGAATGGGTATGCGCCAAGTGTGCCAAGTGTCGTCCTGCAGTGGACCTAAACAGACTGATGATGATGATGATGATGATGATGATGATGATGATACAAGCCGAGCCGTCAAAATAGCAATCTTCATTCCACTTAACTAAGAAAAAGAAAACGCCGTTGAGAACTGAGGGTAAGTTATACTTTAAAAGACCCCTCACAAAGCCACATTGCAAATTGTGGTTATATAATTGAGGTTCTTAGTGCACAACAGGGAGCATTCTCCCGCAAGATTTTTTTTTTTCATGTTTGTCCATTATTAGCAGAGCTAGAAATGCTTGAAGCGGTGCGAAACCAGGATTTCAGGGGACAGGAGTCACTATGATAGCCTCACTGTTTCCGATTTTGTCGGGCGATTGATTGACATCTGCGGTTTTGCGTCCCAAAACCAGCTATGATTATGAGAGACACCGTATAGTGGAGGGCTCCGGAAATTTCGACAAGCTGGGGTTCTTTAACGTGCACTGACAACGCACAGTAGAGCACTCGGGCATGTGGCATTTTCTCCTCCTCGATAATGCGACCGACAGACCCGTACGGCCGAAGAAGAGGAGGAACAGACAGCGTGCACGTGTACACGCGCATTTTTTTCTTCTTTTGATTTCGGCGCGCAACCTTCCGGAGAGGGCTGCGTCATTTAACTCGGGATCCAACCAAGCGGGCCGCCTTCGTGACGGAGCTCGATCGGTCATGATGACGACTTACACTATAGAACATAGCGGCACGTCCACGTCCCCGGAACCTGCGGTTATCGGTGAGCGACGCTAACGTGAGAGCAGCTCATGATAGTGACCTTGTGGCCTGGGTGATGTATAATCTTGATGGCGCTTCCTTTGCAACGGGCGCTTCGTCTGCCTTATCACCACAAGATGTGACCGGTGTGCTTTATAAGAAAGGAGAGAATTCGAGTGAATGAAATCATTGTATCAATGTCGACCCCGTTTCATAAACGACCATAAATTGTCTGCCCGGATAAATAGTTGCCGAGATGTTACTTGTCCAACATTCGCGAACGATCGTCTGTAACGATGAGTGCTTCAGACTTGAACTGTTTCAACAGTAGTCCGCAATATGATATGAAAGGCACTGCTGGAAACTCTTTTTGGCAGTGATGTGCAACTATGATCTATTCGGAGCACAATTTAGTCCATTGTTCGGATGTATCGTGTACGTAATAGTACAGCGGTTTTTACCGTTAAAGGGCAACTCCGGCGGTTTTTCCACCATATTCTGATATCGCTGTTTTACGATAGTACTGAGAGGCCTAAAGCACCCAGGGTCGTTCAGTTTCCTCAAAAATTCTCCAATAATTTTAAATAACCTAATGAACGATGTGTTCAAACCGAAACCGAAACAGGTAGACGCTTCGTGCAGCGTATTCGATGACGTCACAGCCTCCCCCCCATCACAAATATGGAGCTGGTGCCAGAAAAATCAAAGTGGCGATGTCATCCAACGATGTACTGAGCTCTTCTGAACTTGACAGGGACGATTTGGGGAGCGCTGAAGTATCGCCATTTTGCTTTAAACGGCCCGCCTGCTCGGGTAGGCAGTGTTGCAGGTAATGACGTCAAAAACGCAGGGTGGCCCGCGGGGGCCCGGCCGCTCGATTAGCAACGTCTGAGCGGCCGTGGCGGGGGAATCCGCTAAAAATTTTTAAAATCCATTTTCAGGAAAGCTAAATTACTTGCAGCCGCCTGGCTAGACATAAATTATTGCAGCACCAAGGATAACATATACTGAAAATTTGGTTGAGATCAGTGGACACGTAAAAATCGCCGGATTTGCCTTTTAAGATAATTCCGGCTCTCTGGTGACTTGTGCTTACACTAAAAAGGTAGCGGCGGCATTGCTCAAGTCGGGAGTCTTAAAAACGAGTTAGCTTTGATGGAGTGTTGTAATCGAAAGAAACAAGAGCAAAAATAATTTCATGTGGCAATCTTGCTAAAGAAGTTATGGAACTTGCTAGCTGCAGCCATTGTCAATCAGCCACTAGTAGTGTTATTTAGTGTCCTTTTAAGGTTTGTCGGCTACGGTTATTGTTGGAGGTGCCCCATCGGAGCTGTTCGGGTCATATAGCGTTGGATTAAGTGCGATGGCGTTTGTTCGAATGCCACTTGTGGTCTACGTAAGCCCCCTTAGGGACCATACGTGGTGTTCCCTACAACCACCGTATGTGCGCTATCACATTGCCAATGACGTCACAAGCACGATGCAGAGAGGGAGGGAGGGATGGGGTTGCTTCTAAAACCACAGGAGATAACAACCGTCATTTTACTCGACATTGTGGGCTCATTACTTCAGTCAATGAAATGATATCCGGATTGCATGTACATGGCAGCATTGTCTCTATATAGAACGCAAAACATTGTATATCGATTTTGGAAGTATTGCAGACGCCGCCGATTCAGCCACACTGTTAAATTAACTATGATAACTTAGTTTCGTACCGATAATAGTGAGCGTGCAGTAGCTTTAAGCACTTGGGATTGACAAGATGGCAAGTTTAAGAGTATGGTTGAATGTCACTGCGTGCAAGACGAGATGTAAATTTACGTCATCCTACCTTTGTACGACTACAGGTCGCTCAACAAGTGGGACATTGAAACTGGAACTAGGCTAAATGCTATGATCGAGCCATTTCAATGTGGACAAGGAAGGTTAAGCAAAAGCTTCGTATTTTCCCCACGAAAAAAATGCAGAATCTGGACAATTGGTGGCGATTGTGCCATACGCCGAACTGGAGGCGGCGCAGCATCTTTCCAGGCAAGGACCGTTCAACCAAGACGGACAGCAGCTGTGCTCTGCGGAGGTCGTGGAGACGAGTCCCGACACGGGTGAGACTGTAAAGAAGACCCTGCAGCAGCCCAGTGAGACCGTTGCAACCACCAGTGCACCGCCTGCCGGTACAAATTTTACTTATTGATTGTTTTACTGTGCAAGAACATTAAAATGTTGGCATTCATTGGATGGAGATTTGATGGAGGTCCCAGTTAAGACCTGTTGAAGCTAGTCGATTCCCAGTGGCACATTTTCACGTAAGGTTCTCTTGGCATGTTGATATGAGCTAATACCAACTAATCCAGATATATTAGAAGGGTTACCGAAGGGGACAAGAACTTATGAAGGAAATACTTAGTCGTGAGTTTGGTGCCAGTTTTCCTGTTCTACTGACTCGCTAACGCAGCATACAGCCCGCCATGCGAAGAATGGCCCGAGTTGCCACCAGTCTCGGAGCAGCCTTCGCCGTCGGAGGCACCATCGTCACCTGTAGCGCCCGCAGACGAGTCTCCCGAGTCGAGTCCGAGCCCCGCAGTTGTAGCAGCAGCAGCCTCCCCGTCGACTTCGGAGGCTTGGTCGCCAGCTGGAGCCGAAACTCGTTTCGAAGCAGGGGCTGAAGTCGAGATCGAAGCCGGCGCCGTAGCCGTACCGGTGACTGCGTCCCTGGTTCCGTCTCCCGCGCCGAGTTGCGTCTCTTCGGGCAGCAACTGCAGTAGCGCCTGTGACGATAAGCCACACGCCCCTAGGAAGCACGGCCACCTCAAGCACCATCATCACCACCAGCAGAGGGCGGGGCAGGCGGGTGGCGACGGCCACCAGAAGCGCGTGTTGATCGACGAGGCAGCCGGAGGACACGAGGACGTCAAGGCCAAGGGCAGCATGAGGCGCAGGTCTGTACGGGTCGTGCGCAAATCCAGGGGAAACTTCGAAATGGTCTAAACCCTTAACCGCCACCTCTCCTTGTGTGCACAGTGCGAAATGCATGAGCTCCTCGTTCCCAGCTGTCAGTATGCCGTAATATACACGGATATATCAATTCTGAAGGGAACACCAAAGACTTCGATATACAGGTAATTCGATATATAAATGAAAATTTTTATACAGCAACGTTCAAGGGAATTTTTGCAGCTGTTCTATACACACAAATATTCTTTTTGTGTGGGTTCGATAGTAATATAAGCATACACGTAATATAACATCAATCATCTCGGAGTCACAGCCGGCCAAGATGAATAATCTGACCTTCGGCGCAGGCGACGTCACCGCCGCCGTGGTCCGCCTCCAACACCGTCGGTAGCCGACGTACTGGTTATCCTGTGCGGATTCGTCATCACGCTCGTCGTGCTCACCGGACTGGCCGCCTCCACGCGGCACTTGTTCAAGCAGAAGAGTAAGTATACGCAACGACGACATGGGAAGGGGTGATAAGCTGGTTGTAGGAATGTCCCACTTGTAACGTCACGTGAGAACAAGTCGAGCGATGTGACTGCAGCCAACGTTTCTACAAGACTAACTTGCTAATCAAAAGGAAAGAAAAAACAAAGGTTATTTACGAGTTCGTTGCACTAAGCTATATAACGAATATATATACAGATTTCACAGAGATAGCTTCACAACTAACAAATGTCACGCTGGTGTGGAATTCGAATCCGAGACTAACGCCTTCCGCTCTGCCATCTGAGATAGCACAATGGCGAAGGAGGATTCGTAGACAACTGGGAGCACACTGACTGAATATAGGAAATCAGTTTTGTGGGAAAGAAAAAGTAATCCTATCATCTGGCGCACAAAGCTACAAAGGAAACCCATACAGATTTCACAGAAAGAAGGATTCCCACATTGATTAACTTATAAGTATTGCTAAGGAGTTATATGTGTATGATTATGATAGGTATTGGACGGAAAAGGGTCCAAAGAGATGTATGGACACGTGCGTGGGCATCGAGTTCTGTTAGAGTTGATAAGGCTTGGTAACGGTCGAAACAAGCTTCATACAGAATATTAAGGTTCGGATTCATCTGATATGTTTCGATATGACTCGGATCGGTAGCTGATCGGATCCGATTCTGACGAGCGTCCGATCTCGTACGATCGGGTCCATTGGGGCTCAGTAAACGTGTCATACGATTGGTCTTGTGCGCCCTCGATCAATTGCATTGCTTTTGCATGCTTTGTAAGAATGCCTACACATGCTATGAGACTACCATATTGCGGTGGTTCTGTGTAACCTGTGCCGTATATTGCCTCGTTTTCTCGCATTCAGTGAATCATAGCTCCTCCTAACCTTTCCCTACAGGCCTGTTGGTTGTCCGCCTCCACAGAATCAATCAACCGGGTGAGTGATTTGGTGGCCAGTTTCTATGCAAGTTACGAGAATACTTATCAGCGAGTGTTGGTTACCGTGCTCTTGGTACACTCCAAGCAAAGTAGAGTACTCATAACCAACACGTGAACGTAGAGGGGAGTACTCGTTACTAGGATACGTTATGTAGCGGACGTCAAGTAATTCGGAATGGCGCGCGCCGAGATAGATGAAAGGAGAAGTCGACTTGTAAACCTAGGCAGAAAAAAAAGGAGGGGGGGGGGGGGAGGGAGAGTGCTCTAATTAGCCTAAGTGGCAGCATTTATACTATATTGTAATGATTGCCGCTGATTTTCTTCCTTCTTCTAAACTAACTCTTCCTTGATTTTCAGGGAGGCTTAATGCTGACAGCTGTAAGTACTGTCCAACATCGGAGCAAGGTTGTTACCGGTAAAGCGGCTCTGAATAAGCGTTCATGTAGTTCATTGTTTCCTTCTGAGACAACAAACAAACGGCGGTGATTAAGTGCGAAAGCGTTAGTGAGATCGACACGCAGGGCATCAAATGCATCGGTCGGCACCTGCACAGTGCTCAGCGATTGAAACGCGACATTCGGAGCGCATGTCTGCCGATGCTGTTTGCGTCACCGCATTGCGCTGGGGACACCTAGCTGATTCGTTGTGGTATTAGGTAGATTTAGTATTGCGGAAGAGTTTTGCGTTAGCGCTTGCGAGTCACGCTCGCTAAATTTTTGCGGAGCGCTATTCGATAGCGTTCCATAGCTCTTTAGTATTGCGCGAGACGACGACGCGCCGCACAACTCAAGGCACGCAAACCTTCGCTGCGCCATCTAAATGCGAATAGTGAAAGCGTCAACACCGTCGGCCGATGTTAGTAACTTAAAAAGCAACGCAAGCGCAAAAACAATTAATAATAAGAACATCGTGCAATAATAATTGCACAAGTGTTGCTGTAGTCTGACGAGGCAGAGTTCCGCTTTCGTTGTGCATGTGTAATGTGGTCAAACTAGAATCCACAGCGAAAAGATCGTTGTCTTCTCGAAGCGAAAACCAGCAACACAATTTATTGTGAATCAGCTAGTCCCACAACGCAGCAAAACTACACAAGAGATGCGAAACGGGCAGCCGTCAGTTGTAAGAACTCTGGCCAGTTGTAGGGAGCCGCCATGTTCTTCGCGCTAAACAAACTTAGCGAGCGTTTTGCGTCTCCGCTAAATTCGGAAAATAGCGAGCGATCGCTAAACGCAAAGCTGGAATAGCGTGCGTACGCATGCGCAGTCTGACCCCGCTAAATTTTAGCGTTTAGCGGGGCGCAACTTAAGCTGCACTAAAACTCTCTATTAAATGGAAGCGAGAGCCTCTTTGGCGAATTGCGATTCAGTTTGGTCCCTCTGTGATCACGCAGCGCTCTCCGATAGCACAAAAGGTGCCGGCCGTCACGCGTTCCGAGTGTATTTTTTTTTTCTTAACTTCAACTTTAATTTGGCTCAGTGTGATGATACAAAACATGTCTGTACACATTTGGATCGTACTGTGCATCCAAGTAACTGAAATACAACTGAGGAACACGACGGGACACGCCGGTCGAGGTGTAACTTAAACTTATTAGCCGGTTAATATTGGCAGTAAAGCAGCGCGACAGGGGGCACAGCGGTCTGCCTGTCGTTTCCATTCTCCTTGTGCCTTGTGTTCTATGGCGTTGTTTTATTGCATTGCATAAGGAATGACAGTCATCCTTGGTTGTTGCCTTTTAGTGGTTTGTGCTTGCATATCTTACAGCGAAATAATATGAACGAGCACCAAGTTGATCAATTACTCGCTGTTGTCGGAATTTATTTATTTATTTATTTATTTATTTATTTATTTATTTATTATGTAAAAAGAGTTGAGAAGGGGTCTGACAGCTTGAATTGATTTAGTATTGCTCTAACATGTTTAACAAACACTGCTGGACACCATGCTGGGACTAGCTAGTACGAAAAACTCAGAAATTCGAAAGATGGCAAAAAAAAAAGGGGGGGGGGGACGATATTTCTTCTAAAGTCCAACCAGCCTAACAAAGAGTTTTGATAAGCCGTATTGACCAACCGTAGACAACTCTACTTGTCTGTCCTTGTGTCGGTTTGCGCTACTAGTTTTCTTCTGATGTCCAACTAGCCTTAAGCCGTGCTTATCACTCCTGGCCAACTCTCCCATTTCTGGGGGCCTAAGAAAAAAAAAATCCGCGGAGGTCTTCTCTGCGCGGTTCGCAGTCGCTCCTCCGACGCTGGTGTGCGGCGTGTCCCGGCTGTCCGGAATGGCGGAGCTGTCCGGCATCTGCTCGCACATCATCTACACGGGCGACATGGACATATTCAGCGATGGCGTCGAGTACACGCTCCTGCCAGCCGGTAAGCGGGCTCCTGGTGGCAAGGATTACATGCGGTTTTCCGCTACCGATAAATAAAAAGTCGGTTCAAACCAAAGTAGATCACAGCAGCAGTGGCAATTTGGTGGTTACTGCGTTTTGCTTTCCGACCCGCGAGGCCGCAGGTTTCGATTGCCTGGCGTCACCTCGACGGCGCCAAGTGCAAGTTTCTTTGTCTGCTTAGATGGAAATCTGAGCTAAGGAACCCTATAGATTGCCTAAATTGATCGGGACCACTACTACACCTCTCAACAAACGCCGTACCGTCAATTTCGTAATGTTGTCTGCGTTGCAATACAATCGTGACTGCCATAATGTTTGCAAAGTGTTGCGGTGAAGAACATTGAGTGGAAATTGGCCACTATAGTGGGTCGCGGTACTAGTCATTCATGCATGCGCGCTCATTATCTCCGATCAGACGGTATTAATTATATTAAACCGCGCTGATATCCCCGCACGCCTCCGCACACAGACGCGGTCAACTTCGACTCCTTCCGCAAGCTGGGCAATCCCGGTTCGCTAGTGCCTCAGCTGTTGGCCTCGGTTCCGCTGGCGCCCCTGTGGGAGCGCCTGCCGGACCACATACGCTGGCACCGATTCGGCCGCGGCATGGCGCGCTTCATCAACAACGCCAGCTTGCACGGCATCGAGGTGCGCCTGTCGCCAGGCCTCGCGCTCAACGAGGACGTCCTCTACAGAGTGCAGGTGTCGTGCAAGGCGAGTATGTTGACTAAGAAAAGCCCCGCTTTTAAATGAACTGGACCAAATGAAGTGGCCCGAAAGAGAAGCTTTGAGAATTCGGCCCCCGATCACAGAGGAGGACGATGGGAAAGCCGTAATACACTGTCGCTTCCGGCTTTCTTTTGCGATCATATAAACCGTGTATTAGCGTGCTCTCCTAATAAATTGTGGGAACAACGTGCAATTTAGGTCCGAGAACATTATTCGAATAGTTATAGAACGTTATCGCTATGGGCAATCATGTAAAACCATCTGGAGATAGAGAGATGACGGCCATAAAGACACTTCCTGTGGGCGAGAAGACGTCGCAACGGCCACGATAGGGATAGAAAGGAACTCGGTCACGCGCTTTGTGGGACCGCTGTTGTGTATACACGCTCGAATATATTATCTTCATTTCTCTCTCTCCCGAGACAGAAATGAAGAGAAAAGGCAGTGAGGCTAACCAAGTGCGTGCTAGGTTCGCTCCCATACACTTGGGAAGAAGGACAGATGTCTCACCGACCAGTCCAACGAAACGCTTTGCTAAGGTGAGCAGGAGCGTGGTATCACATTAGGGAAGAAGAAGGCTCATGCGGATACTCGAGCGATATATGATAGATCTATACGAGCGTCAGAGGTAGTGCGTTGTCCCTTACCTTTATTCATGGTGATGGTCGCCTTTCTGGTCTTTGCTTAGGAAATGAAGGCGACCGACCCGGACGCCATCATGTTCCTGCGACTTCGCTACGGTGCCGTTTTGGCCAGCAACAACAACATGGAGAAACTGGTCGAGTACGTATACGGGTCCTCCCCAGGCTCGTTGTATTCGTCTATGCAAGCCTTAAATCTGGCGGTGTTCCGAATAACCCGCCGCATAACCTTACCGCAACAGGGCGTCCTCTGAGTAGTCTCAGTAACATCAGCGCCCCTCTTATTAAAGGACCCTGGTAACATATACGAGCTCTCACTCTCTACCATCTAGTTAGCACCATATACTGCTTAGAAATGTGAATCCGCTGATGTGGAGCTCAAATGTGGTATTCTGCAGCTCATGTTAGACTCAGAGTAGGTAGTGTTCTTGTCTCGCTGTCTAAACCGCGATGCCTGTGCGCAGCTGTCCCGACCTGGTGGTGTTCCGAACCGAGAACCACGAGCTCAGCACCCGTGTGTTGAGGGCGCCTAACCCGTACCGGCGCTACATCGGCGCCGACATGGCCGAGCTGTTTCTGGTAAGAACGTGTCACTTGGTTGATAACGGATATTGCAACACGTTTCACCAAGAGCTTTCGCGTAATCGCGAACATGCTTCTCGTATCGAATAGTGACAGTGGCATGGCAAAACAGGAAAACCATCAATAAACATCGTATATGACATAAATTGAACCTTCACAGAAATAAACGAAAAAGAAAAACTTCAGGATTGGTCCTCTAACTTGTTGGAGTGATAATACTTTGTACGTCTTTGCAAGTGTTAATGAAAGCGGGGAAAAGGGAGGACAAGGAAGAAAGCACAACGAACGTATTGAAAGAGGGTGCCAAGGAACGGGTCCCTGTACTCGCGGACAGTTTTTCTTGGCAATGAAGGGAAGGCTACGGGAGTCCAGCGTCTGCACGTGTACTCTTACACAAAGCAGTCCCGTCTGGCGGGCGTTTTCGTTTGTGAACCTTCCACAGCTCCTCCGCGTGCACGTTTGAAGGCAGAGGAAGGTTCCACAAGGATCAAGCCCTCATTTGCTAAAAAAGTTCGTCACAAGCTCCTTTCGTGAGAATAGTTAACAATAATTGTGGTTCGGTTAAGGAAAGGATGTGTTTTCAGCAGCCCTAGCCGGAGCACGTCTCAGCGTCCGTGGGGGTAGGGGTGCACTGAAAGTGCACAGTAAACGGGACTCTGACGTTTTCGCCTCCGTCGGAAATTCGTCTTTGCCACACCCTTTCAAGATGTTCGTTGTGCTGCTTATTATTGTTTTTGAAGCTGTCAGTGAGTATTTTGCAAGTGGCACGTATACCTATACTAAACAATAAAGAAAATTTACTTAATGTAAAACTGTTTTCGCAGTGTTGCATTTATAGTCGAATTCGCTTAAGCCCGCGTGCATATGTGCAGTTCATGAAAGCATCATGATTTTCAAGGCTCAATTTCAATGAACAGCTTCAGGAGCTGGAGAAGATCTCCTTGCTGCGCAAGCCCCCTGACGGTCAGGAGTGGTGCCTGAGCTTCGCGCTGGGCGGCCTTCTCTACCGCTACCACATGGGGCTCAGCTTCGGGGACGACGCCCAGACGGGACCGCAGGAGATCTCCCTCTCAGAGGTGAGCACCATTCACGTACACGAGATCGTCAGGAGTCTTCGTCACGTCGAAGACGATCTAACACTTCTCAACTTACTCCAAGGCCCGAGTCCTAGGAGTAGCCTGCCATAACTTCCCTGTATGACCCCTTTGCCAAGTAGCGAAAGCGATTGATGTGCCGACAAGCTTCCCCATTGGCTGCACCCGAGGGCTTCCGCTTCCGGTACAGAGGTTCCCGCTTCCTGCATCCATTTTCTTCCTAAGTTCTGACAAAGTGCCAACCGTGCCACTTTGCACATTGCACGGTTGGCACTTTGGACTAGTCCGACCAGTCAGTAAACAGGTCCGATTACCAATTTACTCCACCTTGCTTTTTTCTTTTAGTTTTTACAGAAACGTGTTTTGTTTCGTGTCCAGGTGTGCGAGCGCTTCTCGGTGCGGCGTTTCGAAGACCTCCGCACGCTGTCCTTCTACGCCATGGAACACACGAAGCACACGTGGGTTGCCTTCGACGACGATTGGTCCCTGGCACGCAAGGTATTTTAACAGCGGAGCTGTTCTTTACGAGTCGACCCTCCGCAGTGTGGAGGAGTAACTCTGGAGGGAAAAGCGGACCAGCTTTTGCCCTCTATACCCCCTACCACGGCCATACATAGGACGCACACGTGTGCTTTCTATGTATAGCGGCCGTGCCACTACTATATACATGGTGTTGGTTATGCGAATCCCGATAATCGGCATCTGGACGCGCACTTATTTCATGTTTTGCGCTCGATACAATGCTGCGTGACAGTAATTGTGCAAAGGATAGTAATTGTGCGATAACATATACAAAATGTTGGCTCGAGGTGGCGGGTTCGATCCAGGCAGCCGCAGCTGCCTTTTCATAGCGCGATATGCAAAGAAATAAATAAAGAAAGAAACGTGCATGAGTGCGCGATGAAGGGTCAGGCGCGCTCAGTATAGATAATGAAGTGTGAGGTATCGAGACAGCGACGGGTGATAAAAAACACAATGTTTTGGTGGAGTATGAGTGCACGACTAACATAACTGGTGGGTCGTGAGATCAATAACTTGGCACCCTTGCCCGTTACGTCACAACTAACAATAAAAGAACAGCTTCGCTGTTTCAACGGTTTTCACTGAGTGAACTGGCTTCAAATTTGAAGGCATTTTGTCCACAACGTGGCCATCGCAAGCCTCGGTTGGGCGCGTCCCAGGGTACTATATAAAATCTGGGCCATACCCGTCCACTGGAAACACAGTGTTGAGCTTATCGCCCATTATTATCGAGATCCTGATTCGCTCGCGCAGCGGTTGCTATTTTTGGGCCTTACTGTGTTGGGTGTTTAAGAGAGGCTCTTGCGTATCACTTTGGCTGTTCAGTACGAAAGCTATAGGTGACAGTAGTGTGACTTAACGAAAAAAATTCGTTGCGAACGCTTGATTTCAGTTATACCATTATAAATCACTCCGCTGGGGTTTTCCAGAGTGTTGTAGACCTCTGGCCACTCACCAAAGTCAAAATAAAATGAACCCAGAGAGCTGGAAAGCAGCCGATCGTACGCACCGCAAGTCGTGGCAACGCGTAATAACGTGTATCGAAGTGTGGGGATGTAATGGTTACAGCTAACCGCTCTCCCATTTCTGCCGCTTGCAGGCCCTACTCGCCCGGCAGCGCGAGGGCCCCCGAATGTGCGTGGCGGTGTACCACGTTGAGCTGGACGACCACCGGCAGTCGTGTGGCAGTGGTCCGGCGCCCGTGTTACGCAGGCTGCAGCGGTTGATCATCAACGGCACCACCTAGAGCACCTACCGCGTCGACGTTTATTTCGCGTTTATTAGAGCACGATAGAATGTCCGAGTTTTGTTTTTCTTACGTCTATATAGTTCTATTTATACACACGAGATACAACGTTTCTGGCATAGGCACCCATGGTCGTCATCAGCCACAACGTTTATCAGCCGACGTTTATCATTATAGTATCCGTCTGCCAGGGCAATACACAAGGTGTAAGCACTGAAATACCTGTTTAAACGTATTCTGCGAGTTCCTTGTAAGAAGCGAGCAATTGAAAGGACAAATGTACAAAATGTGAGTATGCGGCCAAGGAAGAACATTGGGAGACTTGATCGTTTCGGTGCTTGAGGCATTTATGGGTGTGTTCTGATACGGACAGACCAAGACGGGTCCAAACTATTTTTTGTTTTCAGCGAAATTTTTATATGAGGTGGGCAAATGTCTCCTCAGAAAGTAATAAACCTTCGTTTTGCGAAATCCAGCCTGAATTTCTCGGAAAGAATTCACGTTTCACTGCATGTGCAAAAGAGCTGTACTCGCCAAAAATTTTCAACTATTCTACGCCAGTTGTACTTTTGGTCCACGCTAATTTGAATTTGTCGTCTACGGTGCGTTTTTGAAAACTCGCCATACTTTGATCCTCGAGTAACTGCCTCTGACTGACCCCGATTTCGGAGGTCATTTTTTTGCCGGTTTAACTAAGGCGGTGAAGCTAACTATACATCTGTCTAGCCTCCCAGAGGTGTTCTGCAAGTTAAAGTAAAAAGTGCATGATTAAACGAAATATTCGTTTCGTTAAAAAATCCCTAAAATGCCAA
This sequence comes from Hyalomma asiaticum, assembly GCA_013339685.2. Lineage (NCBI taxonomy): Eukaryota > Metazoa > Arthropoda > Arachnida > Ixodida > Ixodidae > Hyalomma > Hyalomma asiaticum. The sequence continues at coordinate 49,276,011 of CM023484.1, forward strand.
AATTGCAGACATAGAGAAAATTGAAATATTTCAGTGCTGCTTAAAAAGTAATTGCCGATTTTTATGAAAAATTTTTAGAATGCGGGAACATGCCTCAAAATTTCTGCCGCAAAAATATGTTGCATTATTTTGTTTTTCTAAATGAGGAAATTAAGCCTATTTTAGGACCTATGTATGGCTACCTATGTATGGATGAATTTCGTTAAAAAATCCCTAAAATGCCAAAATTGCAGAAATAGAGAAAATTGAAATATTTCAATGCTGCTTAAAAAATAATCGCCGATTTTTATGAAAATTTTTTAGAATGCGGGAACATGCCTCAGAATTTCTGCCGCAAAAATATGTTGCATTATTTTTTTTTCTAAATGAGGAAATTAAACCTATTTTAGGACCTATGTATGGCTACCTAACAACGTGCTGCCTTCCAAAAATAAAATAACAATCACTGGTATATTTCAATTTTTTTTTTGTGGTACTGACGAGTGACTCTCTTATTACGAGTCACTACATAATTGACCGTAAATAACAAGGCTCCCGCACACGCGTCTATTCGTTGACACAGCAGACAGGCAAGAGTGCTTATAGTACGCCTTTATTTACTTTTGTGATGAATTAGTCATGGGGACCTTATTCAATCTTCATTTACCCCATATCTGTGAATTTCTCCTTCGCGCAACAACGATCCGAGAGTCTAGAGCGTAGGGGGAAAATATGATGCCGCGGCAGTGGATGAACCGGATGGGTGTGTCAGATGCGAGCAGTCGCAAAATGCGTCCCGAATATTTCTCATTTTTCTCAAATATTTGCGTTAGCTGGAAAGTGCGCTAATCCGTTTCGGAGCTTCCGCCTGCTTGTGCGATGATGACTCGTGGCTCGTGCGCTGTATGTGGTACAATATTCGGCACAGGAAACGAACTTGGTGGAGCCCCAATAGCTCGCTCCAGTGGAGGGGGTGAGGATAAAAGCGACAAGCCGCTTGGCTAAGTCTAAGTCTTCAACTCCCCACTCCCCTCCTCCCCCCCCCCCCCCTCTTATACATCGGCCACAATTTTTTTAAAGATTAAGAAATCAATGCAGTCCTCGCACTTTTACGGTGTCATGTGCCCCCTTGTAAACTTTTATCAGCTACAGAGCTAAGGTAGAGCTATAGCTCTTTCTCGCCCATTTCCATGGTGCGGAGACGATGAGACAATAGACCGGATCTTGTTCTGACTAAAGTTCGGACTAAACAGAGTGAATATTTCAGTATCAGACCCCTTGGAGTCTGTCACGTGGTGACATGCTCGTTGGCTGTCCATGATCAAATATCAATATCGGCGCATAACATAACATGCACATAGGCAGCACCACATTCAAACCTGTTAATGTACTCTGTGCATACTATATATATGTATAATAGCACAGAAACCGTAAAACATGGCCTGCTATAACGAACTAAATAATGGCAGTCTGTAACGTGTACACTTGCGCATGAGAGTCCATCAGGATAGTATGACGGCATTATTCGTGTCTACTGAAGCTGCACGTCATTGAAACCTGTTGATGAATGTACTTTGCGCGTACAATCTTTAATAGCGCACAAAGAGCAAGCAACGGCCCGCTATAAAGAACTAAATAATGGCACTATATATATACACTCGCGCAAAACTCATGGCCGTCCATCAAAATAGTAAAATTGCGTTATTGGTGCCTAATAGAACCCTATCTTAAACGATTAATGTAACATATTCATCGCGCATGCTCTAGCAACCAAACTACTCGGTATTAGGGATGAATATACCGCGAACTGTTCTTTGCCGAAGCCAACATCGGTAACAAGGTGGGTCCGTACTGTTCAGCAATCAAGCGGCCGTCCTTCTGCTGCCGGACAAGTATATGTGTAGCGCATCATGGCAATGTTGAACGTCTATCACACACGCAATCGTTCATACTGCAGGGACAACAAACAGTGGCCCGTCTTAAGCACTAAATAAAGGCAGTCGGTCAAATATACACTCGCGTGAAACTCTAGACAGTCCATCAGGGATAACAAAAACAGCATTACTGACGCTTAACGCACATCTAATGAAAGTCCATCGTTCAAACCGCCAATGTACAGTGCGAGTCCCCAGGCAGTAGGTAACAAAAACCTGTCAATGGCCAGTCCGTCACGCTTGCACGCTACTTGGCCTAAGGGGCAACAAGAACAGCACGGTGTGTCCTTTCTTTTTCCCGAAGAAACCATCAGGGACAAGAGGGTCGGTGCTATTCAGCAGCGACCACCCTGTGAAAGTCCATCGTTCAAACAGTCAATGTATAGTGTGAGTCACTGAGCGGTACGTAACAAAAACCTGTCAATAGCCAATCCATCACATAAACGCTTGCATACTACTTGGTCTAAAGGGCAACAACAGCGCACGGTGTGCCCTTTCTTTTTCCCGAAAAAACCATCAGGGACATGAGGGGTCCGTGCGATTAAGTAGAGACGCGGCCGTCCTCCGCTGCCGGACATATACTGGTAGATGTAGCTCATCCTGGCCGTACCCTGGACGACGTTGGAGTCGGCACTGGTGCACTCGTTCTGCCAGTCTTCGCACTCGATGTCGAAAAGGGCGAGGCTGATGTCCAGGTGCTTGTAGCGGATCTTGACCTCGCATAGCTGCAAGCATTTCGGTGGAGCAGGTAACGTGATTCGCAAACGGCTGACGTTATCATGAAAATGATTTATTTGACTGCCCATCCTGGTTTGTGTGGCGTGAGCATGTCATGCATTTGTCACCACACTTACTCAAGTGTTGATTTCAATATGCGTTTGCGGGTGAGTTCGTTATTCATTATATGCTTGAATATATACAGAAAGCGCCAAGGAGAACAAGATGAACGAGAGGACGGGACAAGCGCTCTTCCCGTCATTCTCTTTTCTCTGTGTTTTGCCTTTAAGCATCTACAAGCACACACTCCGGAGTCCCGGATAACAAACAAGAGACCACGAGGACTCATATTCTCCTGACACTGACACTGAAGATGAGGGATGGAAGAGAGGTGGAGTATCCTAAGGGTTTGAAAGGACGTTGGTGTGTCAACGGAAATGGGAACCAGTGAACCATGTACTTATGCTGACACTGTAGTGAAGATGTTCATCATATTAACGTTAGGGAGTGGTCACTCAACCTGCAGTATCGGTGATCATGAACTTGAGCTCACTGGAGTTGAAACGGGAGTGAGTGGGTTCTCTTGACCCGTGAGTGGCCACAAGTACAAGCACTTGTGAGTGTCAGTAATATTCACTAAAGGAAAGCCGGCGAATACGTGCGAGTGTGGCTACGGTACGCGCAAGTTCCCAATGCGAGTGACTGCACACCTCGAGGACCGAAAAAATATTGACAATGTGAGCAACGTACACTTTGTGCGTTGGCCACCTATGGATTTTCGGCTGGTATCTCGGCGGTGGATGTATATAGAATATTTCTTACGGTGTTTCCGCTCTACCATTTCCCTGGCGAAGAAAAAAATCGGATAATCAGTTTACTTCAACAGACATATGGACAACCAGCAGACTGACGGGGCTCGACATTCTAATATGATGACTTCAAGACGTATATAACTAGCGCTCTATTACAGTAGGTGCGCTTCTTGTAAGCCCTGAGGGTATCAATAAATAAATAAATAAATAAATAAATAAATAAATAAATAAATAAATAAATGGCGTGTGTATAAATAAAGAAATGGTGTGTAAACAAAATCTGTACTTTCAAGTCCTTACACGCGAGCACGCACGTACGCTGTAAACGAAGAAATGCTCACCTTTTCTGTCACAGCTGACTGCGTTTCGAAGGTCGACATGTATTCGCTGTAATTCTCGGAAGAGGCGTACGTGACCAGCTGCGTTGGTTCTATGATGAAGGTGAGATACAGCTTCCTGTAGTCGTCGCAGTACTGAAATGAAAGAAACAAATCCCTTTTCATTAAGCGACCAAATTCTTACCGTCGCATTCACCAAAATATTATCCTCGGCGCTTAGGGACAGGTTTCCGGTTAGGTTTCGGATGGCGCTGCCGAGGAGGCGAGCGCCATCTGGATGGTGTTTACGTAAGTAACATACCCGGGCCAACATCTCTATATCGTTGGCCCTTCCCGGGCGCGCCGCTGCAGGTATGGTATAAATGCTGGAAAAGAGCTATGTATTTCAGTTTACTCGTAACAGAATGGTGTTTTTCCGTACATTCAAATAACAATCCGAACTATCAGGTGTGTATGTTGTACTTAAGTCGTGGTTTACAATTTTTCTGACGGATTTTACTCTGAGAAGCAAGATTTTGTTGACTAACGCATCTGCGCCGTGGTGGAGTGTCTGCGTGATCCGCCACTGGAAGATTTTTTTTCCACCACGGGCACCGGCGCCTACGCCGCACGCCTACGCAGGATTTTCTGAGGACATTAGTCTGGATACTGTGTTAGCTAAATAGTGTGGCGGAGGACAAGGCTGGGGAGCATGTTACATTGTAGTTGCAGGGCAACTATGCAGCAGCCTCGATACGGGCTACTTCAGCGCATGGTGTTGAAAGAGTCCCGACGGGTATTCCGGGCCACGGGAAGAACTTCAAGTCGACTAACCGTGGCCGAGGTGCCCGGAGGAGTGTTGTTGTACTGGCAGGCGTCGCCGTACTTGGCGTCCATTCCGGTGGAACTCAAGTAGACGCGTGTGCACATGGACACCGATATGGCCAGCGAAGGATGGATGTTCCACGTGGTACTGCTGTTCACCCAGTCCATCACTTGGTACTGCGAGCCAAGGGATTGACCAGTTGTGTCACGTGGTGGACGTTACACGAATGTCTTTCTTTTTCCTTGTCTTTTTTTTTTTTGAAAGACGGTCCCTGATCGTCACTTCAGCTAGGACAGGGAGCAGATGAACCTTACTTGGTGGAGCATACCTATCTGCCACAGCTATATGACGTGATAATATACACGGCTGGAGTAGTTGGTGCGTGATTATTTTCCGAAACAGAGGGATGACGCTACTTGTTGCATCTTGTCCTTGATGTGTTGCATTCGTGTTTCTAATTGCCCTTGATCCTCGACGCCTGTCACCGTTGCTTACGTAATACTTTGCTGGCCCTCAGTATGAGCAACTTGAAGAGCTATCGCCTACCCTTTCGAGATATGAAGACAACGGTCCGCCAGTACTGGACAGTACCTTGTGTTCGGAGTTCAGATTTTCTTAAAAAAATTCCTGCGGTTTATGATGCGTCAGTATGTAAGTGACTGAATGAATGCGAAATCGATCGGACTAAACGTATGATCTGCCGTATGTTTGCACTTTGCACAAATGATAACGCTTGACTGTGGGCAGGTGGTACATGACAAACACCGCGTACACTGAAGAAAACTTCCGTGTTTTTTCCTCGCATTTCAAGTATGGCCATATTGCGCAGCTATAGAAAGATGACCTTTTGGCTTTGATTTTTGTACGGGCACGGAATTGTTTAATTCCCACACCTACGGAAACCACCGCATGGCTTACGTGCCCGACTTCAAACTGTTTCCGCCTAAACAGCGGCAGCATTTCCACGGAACGCTTCGGAACCGAACGTCCGCGATTGTTCACTCGGGCCACTTGGGATGTGCGTGAATGGACACTTGAAAGGAGTGAGTTTCTTAGAAGGAGGCCCGTAATTACAGCTTCGTAAATGACGTCACGTGTTGCTCCTTTTTATAGGTAAGCAGCTCACCATGTCCATGGTGTAGTTGTTGTTAACGGCCGTCAGCGGCGACGCTCCCGTGATGACGCAATCGGAGTAGTTTGCCTCGAACTCGTCCTCTGTGAAATGCGTCCACGGGACGAAGCCGTCCACAGCGAACTGCCTGAAAACGAGGGGCCCCGTGGACAGGAATAATTTACACCTCAGCGTAGTACATATGTACGTGCTCGTTACAGTGTTACGTGTGGCTATATTTAATAGTACTTGGAAAGTACATTATCATATACTCGCCATACTATTCGCACGACGACGACAACCTCAGCCCTGTCGGCACTTGAACGATAGGGACTCGTACTGTTGTTAGAGACACACGTTTTAAGCATCAGTTCAGCGATGGGGTCGTTGCTACTGGGGGTTACGCAGGTAACAACCTGAATTAATAAAGCCTTATTTTATTTCTTCTATAGTTTTTATAAAAAACGACGTATTGTGTCTATGAGGAGACGCTGAGGCGCTAGGCTGCCCAGTAAATATCGTAAATACCCTATTTAAGTCACACTATGTATTTAAGCTCTTTTCATAGTCGTTTGGTATCCTAGAAACACTCCGAGCGAGGACTGTTTTCAGTGTGAATCGAGGATTTTTCAGAATATCTTGTACTCAGCATTTCAAAAGCTTAAAAAAGAAATAGGGTATGTTGTCAAAAGAACACAAGAACAGTCCGCCTGGCCTCCACAGGCACGATTTCTTTGGTCAACATAAGTACGTTATAAGTTAGGCTGCGTATATACTCAAGCCCACTCAGGCTTGCACACAGAAACGCGTGATAGGGCCCACTCCGCTTTGGGTTTTGATACAGGTATACAGGTAACCTTGCGGGGCAATAAATCTTTTTCGGCATTAGATCGTCTCGTCAAACTCATTGAATTTCACGAGACATGGTGCCTCGGGGGTATCTTCAATGCATATTTCGTGCGCTCCACTCAGTTGCTTTTCTCTTCTTTTCGTGCGTGAGATACACTCGGTTCTAGATGGAGGCGAAATGTTGAGGCCCGTGTGCTGTGCGATGTCAGTGCACGTTAAAGAACCCCAGGTGGTCAAAATTTCCGGAGCCCTCCACTACAGCGTCTCTCAATCAGAGCTGGTTTTGGGACGTTAAACCCCACAAATCAATCAGATACACTCGGTAACAAGTCCGGCGTAAGGCACTAAAGAAAAATCGCCGCAATTTCCACTCCGCGAAGACGGCCGAAGAGCGAAGCTGTGTTAGTTGCACCAAGACGCCGGTCCCACACAGGCCGTCGATTCTTCTTTGCTTTCTTTGTTTCGGTCTCTCTTCCTTTCATTGTCTTAGCATCCCAGACATAGCACCCTAATTGACCACTTCGAGTTAATAGTTAATATTGAGTTGTGGTTTATTAACGTGAACCTGAATGTGGCCACACGTGCACTCCTTTCTTTCTTTCTTTCTTTCTTTCTTTCTTTCTTTCTTTCTTTCTTTCTTTCTTTCTTTCTTTCTTTCTTTCTTTCTTTCTTTCTTTCTTTCTTTCTTTCTTTCTTTCTTTTTCGCAATTTGCGCTGTGGAAATGCAGCCGCGACTGCGGGGATCGATCCCGCAACTTCGAGCCAAACGCTCAAACACAAGCACGCACACTCCCCTCCCGCCCTCCAGCGCCTGAAACTACCGCGTGGTGCACTGCCCTCGTGATAGGCCTACTATCACGTAGCTACATCACGCATAGGATAGTGAAAGCTCTACCTATAGAACAACTTCGCTGCGCAGCCCTAGGACGTACACATACTTACTGCATCTGCTCGGTAACGTTCCCCAGGAAGTGCACCCTGTTGGACGGCCAGATGCGGACGCCCAGGACTATGTAGCCGCCGTGGGGCGCACCGGCGCTCGGATGGCTCGTGTTGAGTTGCGCCTGAACCGCCCTGAGCGCCTGCGCCCAAACACGTCGGCTCTTATTCGCAGATTCCGCTCGCCGATGGCCGTCATTAAGTCGGCCGCAGTGGTATAGCTTAGCAGCTAAGGTGGCTTGCGAAGCTTGAGCTCGCGGAATCGAAGCTAGGCCACAGCGGCCGCATTTAGATGATGGCGAAGAGAACCCAGGGAATACGGGGCGTGGCTCATAATCATGCCGTGGTTTTTGACACGTTAACCTCTGTCGCTAACTAGCTGCCACTGGAAGGCCTGTGGTATGTTGCTCTTTACCAACGCTTGACAGACGGTTGACAGACAGACGGACTTATGGATGGATTGATTAAATTGTGAAACGCATATAGCCGCTAGCCTGAGAAAATATCAATTGTAAAGGCGTTTCTTGAACGCTGGCGTAACGGCCGACCGGTAACTTGGTCAAAGGCTCAATTCACGAACCGGGACAGCGAGCGGCGTCCACGAGCAATGCGCGGTAGACAGACCCACTAGATGTCACTGGAGAGGGTGCCCCCCACACTAGCGTTCGCTAACTTTCGTTACATGATGAATAGGTCAGTACTTTGATTAATGACTTATTAATGGTGTCGACTTCCTCTTCTTAGTTAATTCATAAATACAGTACACATTCGCGACGCGGTGCAGGAGCGCTGCCGACGTAACACCGATTATACCTTGAGAAGGTCGAACGCCTTTCGAACTTCGTCCTGGACGGGCAGCCCTCGCCACGGTTTTACTTCCAGGTCGAGGACGGCGTGGTGGTATATACCGCTCGTCCAGTAACTCTGCAGTTTGGACTGTCCTCGCGGTTTCTTGACGTCCGCCGTCACTTCGACGTTCTTCCTGCAAGCGGAGACGACAAAATAATGTTATGGAAAATGCAATGGCTATTTGGCGGTAAATCCAGAAAGTACGCGTTAGCATTACCCTTTTGTACCTCGTATTACTTTCGAGCAACATCATGTGTGTACAGAACAACGGCGATTAAGTTTTTTTTTTTTAAATCCGAGATAAATACAGTCATGTTACCCTCACTTAACTACCTCTAGCGAGTATAGCAAAGCCATGTGTATGGAATTCAGCGGTTTAGCGCTAAATCCGAGATAAACGCGCCAGAATTACCCCGAATTACCTTCAATCATTTTGATAGCCGAGTCTACGCCATATTACCCTACAGTATTGATATTATACAACAAAATGCAGTAGCTTTCACGAAAGGGAAGGTGTCAAGTGCTCGTTTTCTTTTTTTATTTGTTAGAAACAACTTAATGAGCCACCAGACACTGAAGCCTAGGAATGCATAGGGGAAGTTTATTGTAGTATTGCGATTGTGGAGTAAGTAGAAATGAATTAAAGTGGATGAAAATAACGATTTTGCGTTCGGTGGGAGCCGAACCCACGACCTTCGGATGACGCGTCCGATGGTCTACCAACTGAGCTACGAAGGCGGTCGTCCCCCCCGTCCACTTTATTGGGCATTTATGTACATATTATCCTGGGAGTGCTAGGCAGCGCCACTCGCAGCCATGGCGGCATGTGTGGAACACACTTATGCCAGAAGGCGTCAAGCAGAACGCGATATTAAGGCGAGATGGCTACTGCCCAATAAACCGCCTTAGAGAATGGTTTATTGGGCAGCAAAAAGCCCTAAAAGGAGGCAAGCTAGTTCTCCCTTCTTGTGTCATTTTTCCTAATATTGCCCACTTTTTTCACGTCCTTTTTCTTTTAAACCTGAACATAAGGTATATCCTATCGAACGTTGTAATTACGTGTCCTATCGCATCAGAGTCCTTCGCTCAGGCGGCACTAAATTCAGGGCGCAACGACGACTTGCCCGTGCGGGAAGCTGATGCCGAACTGCGTCTTGGGCGACTTGGGCACCAGGGCGAGCATTTTCTGCACGTCCACGTGACTGTCGTCGAGCAGGGTGTCGTACTGGGTGTTTCGCGCGTACAGTGGGATGAAGGCGAAGTCGCAGAAGCTCGCCGGTGCGATGGCGTCGTAGTTCTGCCGGAAAGTGCCGAACGTGCACCACACCATGTTCCTCGGCATGGGCCCCGGCACTGGCGTCGCTGCGTTATAACGGGAGGAATAACAGCCAAGAGTTCGTTATAACAGTACGTAGGCAGTCAGTTCGTCAAAACAGTCAGAGTCGGAAGGGATTTCATTGAGGCATTAAATCAGTAACGAAATTTGTGTATACAGGAGGAGGTCCCGTACTCAAAGACTGAATCGGGTCTGTCCAACAGCAGTGAACGCAGAAAAATCGTTTGAAAAGCAAACAGCAGTAGCGAAAGCAAGCAACAAAATACATCGCCAGCAAGACAGAGTATTCGACAAAAGAAAAATAGCAGCAAAAAGCAGCAAAAGAAAAAAAAGAGAAACAAAAGCCAAAATTATACAGGATAAAAAAATAAGGGCAATTCAAAACTTCTAAGCAGTTTTCGAGTGGTTGTACAGGTTGAAAGTAGCAAAAATAAATGATAAAAGCGAAACAAACAAAAAAAAGTCGCATCTATTTTCAGTAATATAAGCCAGCACCTGATGCGGTGATTACTCGACAAAAGTTCATGAACAGATATTATAGGGGGCGGGAGTAATAGAGGTGACCACAACTATGCGGAATTGGCACAGATGTTGATTGTCTGTGGTATGGTATTCAAGAGACGGAGTCCGGTAAAGAAGCCAATTGTTTGCCATAGCTGGTATGAATTGAAGGTAAAATAAAATCGTAATTATATGGCAAACCTTGACAAGGAAGAAGTATCCGCAAGGTTGGATTGAGGGATGATGAACAGAGGAAGCTCCTTGTTCATTAGCTCGAACAACTTTCTTGTTTGTAAGCAAAAATGCATTTTGAAGGACGGTGCATATGTAGCACCTAATTGGGTGTATAACAAGGCTCTGGCAGTTAATGTATTGCAGGAGCATTAGAACAAGTAATCTGTCGAAACAATAATTTAGGAATTCACTTTCTGTAACAGTTCTATAACAATGTTCTGTGACAGCTTAGTAGCAGTACTATGACTAGTGTGCTGGATTGTGTTTCTATGCGGCTGAAAGCACGCTCCGCATGATGCGCCGATTCATTGTGCCTGGCGCATGTGTATGGAACCACGTGTCGTTGACGTCACGCTGGGTCTACTTAAACTGATGTGGAAATAAAGACGGGGCTTGTTTTCCTGCCTGGGAGTTGGACGACAGTCGCCTCCTGTCTTTCGCCGATCACGCACTGATAGCGGCGGGCGCCGCTACGACATGGCGTCAGAAGTGGGATCAACCCATCCGCTTTTAAAAGCGATTCCGAAAAGTTGATCGAGACGTCGTCAGAAACGGAGGCTGCAATGGTCACTGCATCGCCGCCGGGCCTTCAGCAGCCGTCGCCGCTGGATTTCGACCTCGGAGTGGCCGGCGTGGATACTGCACTTCGACGACTATCGCTATGCGTCGGGTCTGAACGAGCGCTCGGAAGAGGCACAAGTACGCTCTCTGCTTTATACCATGGGCCGACAAGCAAGGGATATCTTCGCCACCTTCAATCTTTCTGCAGAAGATTCGAAGAAATTTGAGCTGGTCAAGAAGAAGTTCGACGATTACTTCATCAAGGAGAGCAACGTTGTCTACGAGAGCGCTTGCTTTCACAAGCGGCGCCAGATGCCTGGTGAGTCAATTGACCAGTTTATGACTGCTTTACACGTCTTGGCAGACAAATGCGACTTCGGAGACTTCAAGCAGCGCCTCATCAGGGACCGGTTCGTCGTGGGCCTGCGGGATGAAAAACTTTCCGAGTCATTCCAAATGGATCCCAAGCTGTCTCTCGCAACGGCCCTGGCGAAGGCGCGCCTAACAGAGACCGTTCAGCAGCAGCAAGAAGAACTTCGAAACTCCAACGAAGTTCAGGACTACACACCGTGCAAGCCATGTGAGGACGTCAACGTTGACGCAGTGGGCTACCGCAGCAAACCGCAACGCAGCAAGGGAACACGGCCGACATCAGCTCGTTCCGACGGACCATGCATCTTCTGCGGAGGCAACTCGCACCCAAGGACAGCCTGCCCAGCGAGGGTCCAGATGTGCTTCAAGTGCGGCTTAAAGGGACACTTCAGCAACGTGTGCCTCAAGGGGACTTCTCCAGGATACCAGCGAAAGGTACGAGTGTCGTCTGTACAAAAGGACACTGGGGAGATCTTTTTGGGCGCGGTCGAGGCGCCTGGCGCCAAAGCGCGTTACGTTCAGGTATTGCTTAACTCGGTGCCTGTTTTCGCAAAGGTTGACTCAGGCGCAGAAGTGTCCGTAATTCCAGCGTCGTTTCCTGGACTTCCCACGAGTTTGGAAAAGGCCGACGAAGTCTTAACAGGTGCTAGCGGTGACCGCCTAAATGTTCTGGGCAAGTTTCAGGCGGATATAATTTGGAGGGGACAAACTTCTCGCCAAACGTGTTATGTACGTGGTAAGTCCTTTGCGTCATGTACTGCTGGGTTTGCCGGCTATGGAAGAGTTGGGAGTCAAGTTCGTTGACTCGGTTACTCACAAGGAACCCAACTACGAAGTTTTGTACCCTCAGGTTTTCAACGACTTAGGCACTATGCCGGGGGAGTATATATAATAAGGCTTAAACCAGACGCTGTTCCATATGCAATAAGTGCACCACGCAGGATTCCTATACCTCTTCAGCAGCCTGTAAAACGTGAACTCGATAAGATGGAACAAATGGGCGTCATTCGTAAAGTCGAAGATCCAATAGAGTGGTGTGCCGGCATTGTGCCTGTACAAAAACACTCGGGAGACGTAAGGGTATGTGTAGACCTTACGCAGCTGAACAAGTTTGTCTTAAGAGAAAGATACACATTACCTACTGTCGACCAAGCGCTGGGCTCACTTGCTGGTGGAAAATGGTTTTCCAAATTGGACGCAAATTCCGGCTTCCATCAGGTGCGACTTAGTAAGGCCTCAGAAGAGCTGACTACGTTCATTACGCCGTTTGGGCGGTACTGCTTCACTAGGTTGCCGTTCGGGATTACATCAGCTCCCGAGTATTTTCAACGAAGAATGTCTGAAATCCTGACAGGCCTTCCTGGCGTCGTCAACCTGATAGACGATATTCTCATATTTGGTGAGAACAAAGCACAACATGACTCTAGGCTATCGAGCGTCTTAGCTAAGTTGGCCCAGTCTAACGTTACCCTAAACAAAGCAAAGTGTGTGTTCGGCGTTCGAAGTATAAGCTTTCTGGGCCACTTACTAAGCGAGGAAGGCATACAGCCGGATCCGGCCAGACTCGGGGCCATTAAAGAGCTGAAAGCACCCTCTAATATTTCGCAATTACGCAGTGTTCTGGGCATGGCCAACCATCTAGGCCGTTTTTTGCCGAACTTGGCGCAAACCGCTGCCCCGCTACGGGCGCTTTTACAAAAAGAGACCGAATGGGCTTGGGGTCCTGCTCAGAACACGGCTTTTGAAAGCTTGAAATCTACTATATGCTCGGCAAAGTGCATGGCTATGTACGATCCACGCCTTCCCACGATTCTTTCGGCGGACGCCTCGTCTTATGGTCTCGGTGCTGTCCTTTTCCAGAAACAACGCAATGGCGAGCGCCGGCCGATAGCGTTTGCTTCGAGGTCGCTGACCAAAACCGAGCAACGCTATGCGCAATTGGAAAAGTAGGCACTAGCATTAACATGGGCTGCCGAAAGGTTCGATGAATACATAAGAGGTATCGGGGTGATGCTTGAAACGGACCACAAACCTCTTGTTTCATTGCTTGGTAAAATGCCTATTGATGTGCTGCCGCCAAGGGTACAGCGCTTCAGAATGCGGATGAGGTATCACTTTCAAATTGTGTACGTTACCGGTAAAAGCTTGATAACGGCGGACGCTCTTTCACGAGCGCCGACGAAAGCAGATAAAGTCGCCGGTGAACTGACAGTCTCGGAAGTGTCGTCTTTCGTCAAAACATGTGTTCAAGGGCTTCAAATAGGTGACAACTTTGTTAGGAGGATGCGTGATGCGCAAAAAACGGACGTAGTTTGTCAAGCCTTGCTTAAGTTGTGTCGTCAAGGCTGGCCAGAAAAACCAAAGCTTCCTTGTTACTTAGTTCCGTACTGGCAGGAACGAGCACTAATTTCCGAAGGCGATGGCATGCTGCTGAAGGGGACCAGATTGGTGGTACCTCAGTGCCTAAGAAATGAAGTACTAAAAAAGCTACATGATGGGCATCAGGGCATCTCAAGGACTAGAGCTTTGGCAAAAGAATTGGTCTGGTGGCCAGGCCTCGGCGAACAACTTGCGCGGCAAGTGAAAGAATGTGTTACTTGTGCGCGCTTTGTCACCCAGAACTCGGAGCCATTGATTTCGACACCAACGCCGAGTTTCCCGTGGGAACGAGTTGGGGTCGATTTGTGCTTTATTAACAACTGTCATTATCTTGTCATGGTCGACTACCTGTCACGGTATCCGGAAGTAGCCCTCCTTCCCTCAACAAAATCTGGTGCGGTGATAGAAAGAATAAAAAGCATTTTTGCACGCCATGGCATGCGGAGACCGTAGTGACAGACAATGGACCACAATTTTCTTGTACAGAATTTGATAAGTTTGCATCTGATTATGGCTTTGGTCACGTCACTGCTAGCCCTAGGTACCCTCAGGCTAATGGGGAAGTAGAACGTATGGTGCAAACAATTAAGCGCCTGATCCTTAAATCTAAGGACCCATACTTGGCTCTGCTTGCCTACAGGGTGACCCCCGGCATTCTTGGCTCTAGTCCGGTTGAAATCCTCATGGGCCGGCGTCTTAGGACGAGAGTTCCAATGGCGCCCCAGCTGCATGGTCCAGTGCAGCCACCGCTGCTTAATCTTGGGGCCAAAGACAGTGCCAACAAGGTGTTACAAGCACGGTACTACAATAGGCGCCACAGAACCCGGGAACTGAATAAACTAAGAGCAGGTGATTCTGTTTGGGTAACAGACATGAAGACCAGAGCAACGGTGCTAGCGACAGCCGCTACACCGCGGTCCTACATAATACGCACCGAGGAAGGGAGTACGCTGCGGCGTAACCGACGAATGCTGAACCGCTTACCAGAACAGAGGAAGGCAGAAGGCAGCTACGAGTTTCCAAATGAAAGCGATACAGCCGAATTGGTTTCTACGGAAAGGGAGTCACCCGCTGCCTTAACAGCTTCGTTGCCCTTAGCTTCAGGGGCTATGATTTCAACTTCAGTACCTTCTGCTACAGTAACCGTGACCAGGTCTGGCAGAGTGATTAAGCGACCAGTTCGCTACGGGATTGATGAATGAGGTTTTGTTCGAGGTCAGTTACCACTAAGGTTTCTTGTTTTTTGTTCATGTGTGAGTGTTCTAAGTACCACCTACGAAAACCACTTCTATTTTGGAAAAGGGGGGGATGTGCTGGATTGTGTTTCTATGCGGCTGAAAGCACGCTCCGCATGATGCGCCGATTCAATGTGCCTGGCGCATGTGTATGGAACCACGTGTCGTTGACGTCACGCTGGGTCTACTTAAACTGATGTGGAAATAAAGACGGGGGTTCAAAAGGACAGAAAGTTGAGCGAGTTGGTAACATTCCATAATCAAAAGAAGAGGCGTGCAGGACACGGACACAAGTAGAGCAGTGAACAACACGAACGCCGCTAACAACTGATGCACAGCACAGAGGCGAAAAAGAAAGAAGACACACAGCTTATCTGCGCATGCTCGGAATGGTAGCGCCACCTGTCAATCGGTTAAACGTGCCGGTCTTCGCGATAGACAACTCCTAAGGCTTTCTATCTCCTCTCTGTTTAAGCTAATCGACGGCTGACTCACGCATGCACTTCCACTAATACTGATATGCCAGGCCTCAACCAATAAACGCGTATCTTCGTTCTTATGCCTGTACAGGATCTCGGTTTTGTCTAACTCGGGCATGCAGCTACAGACCTGGCAGTGCAAGGATAGCTTGGACGGTGTCCCACC
Organism: Hyalomma asiaticum; assembly: GCA_013339685.2. Lineage (NCBI taxonomy): Eukaryota > Metazoa > Arthropoda > Arachnida > Ixodida > Ixodidae > Hyalomma > Hyalomma asiaticum. Next base: position 49,291,607 of record CM023484.1, read on the forward strand.
TGATAGCGACCTTCTGTGTTCAATTAATCTTTGATTAATACAACGCGCAGTTTGCCCTACATAAAAACGTCCGCAGCTAAAAGGAATCTTATAAACTACACCCATGCGACAGTCGGTGAAATTGTTCTTGGCTAGGTGCTTAACCGGACAGATATCCTTTCGCTTCTTACCTTCCATCTGCTCATTTCTTCTATGCACTGCAGCACAAACCCTTCCTAACTTATTGAGAGCCGTAAACACAACTTCCCACTTTCTTCCCACTTTCTTAAGCCTGTGCGAAACTGCGTGGATATACGGAATACTCACGACCTTTTTCTTGTTAATGTTACTCTCTGCTACAGCTTTTGTTCCGGTCGAAATCGACTTCTTAAGACGCTCAGCTACTGTGGCTATGGCTAGTCTAGGGTAACCTGCATCTAAGAGGCGCTCGACCTGCGCATTAAAGCTAATGGTCAAACGGTGCACGCACGACTTCGATAGGGCTGACTTTAAACAGGACAAGGCTATTCCGTTTTTTACTACTTTCGAATGCTTGGAGTCAAAGTTTAACAACGGCTTAGATGCTCTAGGGGAGTACTGCCAACACACGTGATTCTGCTCAAATGACAACGAGATATCTAAAAATTGTATTACGTTTCGCTCCGGTAGTTCTTTTGTAAACCTTAGACCATCTCCATTAAGTTTAAATTGATCGCTTACATAGGTGACGACGGATTCAAAATCATCCTTACACTGTAAACAAAAATTACCCGAGATGGGAGTAAATGGACCTGTCCTCTAGCGCATTCCCTGATGAGAATTTAATATACTCCGGTCAAGCGGAGTAAAAGATTTACTCCGCTTGACCGCAGCTGTATTTACATCCATCGAGGAGCTTTTGCGGGTAGCTATGGGAGTATTTGTTTACATCCATCGCGGAGCTCTTGCGGGTACCTATATGGGAGTTTATGTTTACATCAATGTATGAGCTTTTGCTGAAGCCAGCTAAGCCTAGGCGTGGTCCGGGACAATTTCTTGCATAATTTTATTAATATTCGATCTACCTGGGTAAATTTGGTATCCTTTTGGTCCTTTCTCTTTCCGGTCGATAGCCTTCACGTTTGCTTTCCGATAATCCTGGCTTGTCCGCATACAATCTTGATAATTTCGGAAGCCTAAAACCACGTCAACACTCGCTGGGCGGTGGTGCCCCAGCCACTTCGTAACAAAATATTTCCGATTCGCGCATCACTGTGGTGGTCTGGTCGATGCGCGGAATTCGGCGTCTGGCTGGAGGAGCAGAGCGGTCACCAGTGGAAAGAGCCTTGACACGTTTACACAGAACACTGATCGGCCGTTGCAAACTCACTGCTCACTCAAGACTCGTTTAAAAAAACGAAGTGGCGCTTCACTTGGACGCACTATGCACACGTGCGAGCACGCACAGATACAAATCCCACCGACGATTCGTCGAACCAAGCAATGCACTGGAGCATCACACGGAAGCACTAAACAGACGCGCGAGCTCAAGCGCGCATACACACACACATCACACCGCCGCAAGAGCGTCGCAACCGAAGACGGCTGTTAAAAACTCCCATGTGGGGGTTGGGACCACGTGAACTGAAACTCCGTGTGGGTAGTATAATAAGGTCATGTCGTTTTTATACTCCGTCACTTAGCAATGGTGGTAAAATGATGTCATGCGCCGAATTCACTCCGCTATGACGGAGTAAATGGTTGGGGCATGGGAGTATTTTCGGTTGACGCGCTGGTAAAAGCTCCCATCTCGGGTAATTTTTGTTTACAGTGTACTGCAAAGTACCAAGTAATCGTCCGCATACCGAAATACCCTAATGATGCGGTCCCCTAAGGCCTCTCTTAAACGGCAGTCAAACTTGCTCAAGTATAGATCACTTAGAATAGGGGCTACCTTTGAACCTATACAAATCCCTGATTTCTGCACAAACACGCCTTCCCGGTATCCAACTAATGTTGACGTTAAGTACATGGAGAGAATTTCTAGAAAGGTACCTGTGGAAACTCCGCATCTATCTATGAAACCGGACTCCTGCCCTTGTTCTTGAATACATTCTTTCACGCAATTTAGTAAACCTTCATGCGGCAACGAGTAATACAAATCTTCTACATCCATGCTAAACGTTGTGCAGTGGCCAGGATTTTCCTCTGTTAACAACTGAACTAGAGCCTGAGAATTACGTACACGGAAGGGGTCAGAAAAACTTCAGGATGTTAAGCACTTCTGCAAATAGCTAGCTACACAAACTTGCCAAGTCCCTGACTCTGATACAATCGAGCGAAACGGAATTTCTGGCTTATGGGTTTTCGCCGAGAAAAATAATTCTAAAGTGAGCAGTTTTGCCTTTTTAACACTGGAAGCTACCTTATCTAGATTATGTTTCAACAGGAGATCGACAGCTCGTTGTTTTACTACAGAAGGTTTCAGTTTCACAGGTCTAAAATTCTTTTCAACAGCTGCTGAGGCTTTATCAGAAAAAGTGCTATTCGGCATTATTACAAAACAACCTTCCTTATCAGATGAAACAGGTCGAAGGTTATGTTCCACACAGTAATTTACAACTGGTCGGATAGGGTCAGAGGCCTTAACGAGATCGTTCGAATGCTTGATGCTGGCGAAGCAATCTGAAATACATCGAGACCGTTCAACTTCCGGAATAACCTTAGTTATCGATCGAGGTAAGCTTAAAACGTCAACTTCTTTTAGGTTAGGATGAAAACAGTACTTAGGCCCTAATGCTAGAATTTTCTTGTGGTTCTCGTCCAAAACGGCGTCTCCGAGAATCATTACCTTTTCCGACGGCGATTTAGTAGAAAAAGAATTCCTCTTACTTTGCAGTAGATCCGGTAGCTTCGTCCTCCACAAAAAATCCGCGTGCTGCTCGGAAACTCTCAACCAATTGGCGCAAGTGCGGCTCCTTTGACGGTCTCCCCGGGTGGCGCAGCTGGCTTCTAAACACTGGCGATAAAATCTGACTTGCCGCCATGCTTCGGCTGAAATAATCGCGCAAATCCTGTTCGCGTGTCCCGTAGAAGGAAGAAGAAAACCGCACAACATCTGAATTTCCATCGGAATGATATTATTGCGTTTGAACCACGACATAGTTCTAGCGCGAAACACACATATGGCAATTAAAGAGGCTAAAGAAGCAGGATTGCGCAGATAAGTAGGAGAACACGGAAAAGGGCGTTCGCGTTGTTCACTGCTCTCCTTGTGTCCGTGTCCTGCACGCCTCTTCTTTTGATTATGAAAGACGGGGGTTGTTTTCCTGCCTGGGAGTTGGACGACAGTCGCCTCCTGTCTTTCGCCGATCACGCACTGATAGCGGCGGGCGCCGCTACGACAACTAGTACAAGTAGTGCTAGTAATTCTTTATAACAATACTTTAGGATTTTGCTCGTTTTGGTAGTGTTGAAACAATTCTTCGTAACATTAATTTAGTACTGTGTTGAAGCATTGCCTTGGCTGTCGATTCGTTACAGCAGTACTGAGGATTTTAATTTAATGCGGCTGCACTATTACAGTTTACTCGCAGTAAAAACATTTTGCAGCACTGAAGCAGCACTCAGTATTCCACAGCAACGGCATCTGAAGCGATGAGTTTGGTGTAAGGACACATCAGCAGCTGATTCACTATAACAAAACTGCTGCAATATTTTGCTGAAATAATTTGCTATAATAGTTTGCTTTAGCAGTCTAGTCTAGCACTACAGCTACAGACAAGTACACGTTCTCTACGCATTCTCTAAGTAGTTCGCTAGCTGTGGCAGCACTTAGGTATCTCTCACACTAAATCAGCAGTAAATTCGTTATAGTAATGGTTTAATGGTTGATTCGGGATAGCAACGCCCAGTAAGCTAATTTGTTGAGGCGGCAATGCTCCAGTTTATTTGAAAAACTGTAGTTAGCAGTTAAACAGCAGCTGATTCCACATAGTAGTATTGTAGACGTTGTTTCATTATATGGACAAATTAGAAAACAGTTGCTTATAACACCACCTTAGCAGGAAATTAGTGACAGCGGTCCCCTTAGCAGTTAGTAACATTACCAAAGAAGTTAATTCTGCGCGGACGTATCGTCGCAGTTGATTTCCTACGACATTGTTATACGAGCATAAAAAAACCTGCACGATTTTAAACAGTTAACTTGCCGTTAAGCAGTATTCTAAAAGCTAATTAAAAATTAAAGAGATGGCCACATTTTTCTTTGTCGCTTTTCAGCGCTCTTAGCTGTTCAAGAAACGCGCAGTACTCTGCATGTTTTCTGATCGCCGTAACTTTTTGCCCGCAGTGGCTTAGTACTGCGCTAGCTACTCTGAACACACGTTATAAGAGGGAGGTCGTAAAAGCAGGAGTCAACGTACTTGTTGTGGTGCTGGTGCTCGACGTACTCGTGGTAGTGGTTGTAGTCGTGGTAGTTGTGGTAGTAGTCGTGGTAGTTGTGGTAGTAGTCGTGGTAGTTGTGGTAGTAGTCGTGGTTGTTGTGGTAGTAGTCGTGGTTGTTGTGGTAGTCGTGGTTGTTGTGGTAGTAGTCGTGGTTGTTGTGGTAGTAGTCGTGGTTGTTGTGGTAGTAGTCGTGGTAGTTGTGGTAGTAGTCGTGGTTGTTGTGGTAGTAGTCGTGGTAGTTGTAGTGGTAGTTGTAGTGGTTGTGGGTGTAGTGGTTGTGATTGTAGTGGTTGTAGTCGTGGGAGGTGGTGCTGCGAAGAGAAGCAAATAGTAACAAATAGTTAGCCATAACGATTCACGATCTATTCCGGTGTACCACAAAACATTGCACACGACACCGATATAAGCCGTCCATCGCATTTAAGAACATTTTAGGAGCAAGAAAAATGTCACTTTTTATTTAAAGGCGGAACAGGTGCTACTGGAACTTTACAGCTGCTCGCAGTTGGGCAAAGCCGACTGTTGGAGACTCAGCAATATGTTGTAGTACATCCGAAATCGTAAAAACCTGTTACTACAGTTCACAGTCACATCCCGTGAAAGAAAGAAGTAACTTTTCAGCTATCCGAAAAACAGTAACTTCATAACACACAGCATAAAGAGATTGTTTTTTCTAACACAAGGGCTCATACAGGCAGAGTACGTTCACGCCTTTCCTAGCAACACCTCAGGAAAAATAAATTGTGGAAGGTTGCGCTAAGTCGCGCAACCGAGGCTAGTCGGTCGTCATATCTAGCAATCATGCGAAAGCACAGTCAACGAAAATTCAACCTAGATGAAACACCAAGTCATTCATGCCAATTCTCAAGTTTCATCGATTATTGGTCGATTATCGACTAGCTATCGATCTGCTGTCTCATGACATCGACACGCTACAGCGCTTACCTAGCCACTGGCAAGTCATTCCGGGCATTTCGCAAGATTTATCTATTACTGATGCATTATCAATTAGCTCTCGATCGCTTATTGCTCGGCTATCATATGCTGTCGACATACTGCAATACTAACCTTGGCACTGGCCGCAAAGACATTCTTGGTATATTCCTAGATTTATCAATTATTGATGGATTATTTACCAGCCGTAGATCGGCTATGGATCGGCTATCACTTGGTATCGACATGCTCCCGGGCTAACCTAGACACCGCTAAGTCATTCCAGGCATTTTAGAATACTTATTGATTATTGATCGATTACCAATCAGCTATCGATCGGCTATCATTTACCCAGCATTTAGCTACATGATATATATATGCTCTAGTGCTAATCTAGGTCATTACCGGAATTTGCGAACGTTTATCGATTAATGATCTAGTATTGATTAGCAATCGATCAGCAGTGACGTGCTATTGATGACGAGAATAAGCGTATATAGTATCTTAAACATGCGCGGCTATGCATCCCCGGAGTCATCAATAACGTATTCTCTCTCGCCAGTTGTGGCGTGGCTGGTTGCTAGGCGACCAGAGGCGAGGCGTTGATATTCCTTCCCCCCCCCCCACACACACACACAGAAAGAGAGAGAGAGAGAGACACGCACACACGTGCGTTTGCGCGTGCGCATTGTAAGTGGTTACACGTTACTCGGTCAAACCCGCCCCCATTATACAGTCGTGACAGAAAGAAATCTCACTTGATAAGAGGGAGAACAGGATGTAGCACAGCAGCGCCACCATGGTGAGCAGGAACACGATGATGAGCATATAAACCAACCTCGCCGCCCTGCAATGCAGAACAGGGAAGAATGCGTGCATGGCAATTTCGTCTCCGAAGCCGAAGTATAGATTAACTCAACAGCTGCAATTGAACACGGTCAGGGTTGTTATCTGTGACGTCACGGCGAGTTGGCGTCTCCACCTGCATTATTTTCTCACCGATAGTCTTCTTGTGGTACAAATGGTGCTTCTTGGAGCTTTGAAAGGGTAATCTATACTCTGTAAAACCCGCCGTGGTAGAGAGCCTCTTTAGTGTTGACTAGCGAAGTACGAGGCCGCGAGACCTAATCCAAGTCTAGGGCGACCGTATTTCGATGGGGACGAATGCAAGAAAACACCCATGCACTTAGATTTAGGTCCCAGGTGGTCAAAATTGCGGTTAATCCACGCCTATGGACCTGTTATTGCCCGTGTATTTGATGCGCTTAATGGAACATGCCACTGATGCTGACGATGCTGTTGTAGCCCGAGGCGCAGCCAAAGAGGTTCGCTACTTGAGTTTCAGCCTGTCGCGTTCAATTGTATAATCATATGGACTGTCATGTATGATTTGCCTTTTGTTGGCATTCGTTCCTATATATTATCAGCTTTTTTTTTTGCTCTTTTATGTCTTTGCTTTTGCACACACATGTCTCTCTTCGCCATGATCTGATAATTTCACGACCCTGATAACTGCCACGCAGATGCAATGGTTTTGTCATGTGACTAAGTCAGGGGCCAGGCCCGTAGACGGGGGGGTGTTGCCATAGGAACCCGGGCCCCCCTCCCGAAATTTCGGTTGCGGGTTAGCGTTGATAACATAGTGTAGTGTTAATAACATAAACTTAAAGCCTATTCATAACGTTGCATTTAAAGAGTCACTTACTGTACATACTGCGATTTTTACCGAAAACAAATTATGAAAATAGATGTTTTTCTCAAATAGTCAACGCCTTCAGTAAGTGCCCCACCCCGCCCCCCTTCCCGAAAAAAAAAAATCTTGCCTAAGCGCCTGTCAGAGGCTATATATATGTTGTTTTTTTTCTGTGTGCCTTCGAATAAGCGTTCAGTTGTGAGTCAGCTGCGGTGTCGTGTCATTTCAGTGTCCTCGTCTTGTTCCGCAGTTCTTGCAAAATCAATTTCCACCAACTAACCCGTGTACCTCTTCCAGTGCAGCCATGGAGGACAAAAAAAAAAGTAAAGGAAAACAAGGAGTCGCCGAGTACACAAGTATACGTGCACGTACCCTGCGCTGGGTCTGGCGGCAGGCGTCCTTGGGACATAGGCGGGGATCGGGCTGAAATGGCATATTGTGAAAATACGGCCGTCAAAACTTGGAATGCGAAAGAAGAAATTGAGAGACAAATAACTTGATTAACAGCATAAGCTAAGTCGACGCGAAGTCGCCGGTTTGAACCCGGCCGCGACTCCTGTGTTGTGACGATGGCGGAATGCCAAATGTCGTCCTCTCGCGTGCACGTAACCACACGTCAACTGACGATATTATCATGGCCTCCAGCGTCGCATTAAAACGTTGAACCCATAAACCTACAAGGGCAAACTTCACCTATTAAACTCAATAGAGATAAGCGTATAACGCCTTGATCATCTTTACTGCTAGAGGAACAGACAGCACCTGCGATATATGACAGACGTCGTCAGTAGTTCTAAGAGGCATTCGAAATTTCGAAGCCGCCAATACTTACACATCTGCTGAACAGAAAAGAAAAAGAAATGCGTTATTAAATTAAAATCTAGTATCAAGTCGCGCTACGATCTTCCCGCTAGAATGTTTTATGCTAATACTACTATACTGTCAAAGCTCGAAATGTGGTGGAGGTCTGTTTTTAAACGCAAAGCCTTTCTTGGCGAATTTGCGCAACTTTGACCCTATCTATCTATCTATCTATCTATCTATCTATCTATCTATCTATCTATCTATCTATCTATCTATCTATCTATCTATCTATCTATCTATCTATCTATCTATCTATCTATCTATCTGTAACTGGACGCATATAGGTTGGATTCTTCGACAACTTGGCATTGCTTTGTCGAGATAGCAGAATTTTTGTTGCGATAAGGTTACGCTTGGTGTCAGTCGCACGATGATCCATAGAGCGGCTAAGCATTGTACGCTCGTAACTGGTTTATTTATTATCTCACGTTAGTACGCTCGTAAGCAAGTATCGGCGCTTCCGAAAGTAAGCGGCGCCAACATTTCTCCCCTTTACTGTTTATATTTTTTACGTGTACAGCATGCGAGCGCCTTTTTAGACCAGGTGACGCGACGTGTACAGATGCAAAAAACATTCAGCTAGCGTTAGTCATGCATGGCCTCCGAAATCAGAAGCCATTGGATCCTCTTTGCCACTGCATGTTCACGAGCTCTAACTAATTAGCGGAAGCCGAAATATAGGGACCAGTAGGCGCATGGACAGCTACGGAATAGCTCCCTAGTCCCACGAAGCTGCTAAATTTCGCTGGTAAAAGTACAGAAACAAAACAAAACGACTGCGAGCCACTCATACCTTGCTGCAACGGCTGAGCAGATCCCAGAGTCCCTGCTTGTTGCGCAAAAGGAAGAAAAGAAAACAAAGACAAAGTGAGCTCTACTTTCCTCCAGATATTCTTTTTCCCGCTGCCTGTGCTTTTTCATTTATTTTTTCAGTGGCACATAAAGCGCGTTCGCTTAATACTCGACGCGAGGAAGGACGGATGTCAGCCGCCGAAGGCAACTCAAGATCATGCGCGCGCTCTGTCATCTGTGCGCTGCCTTGCTGCTCACCTTCACTTGGCCGCGCCGATACTACCACCACTGAAAAACGTATGGAAAAAAGAAAAAGGGGTGGGGACTAGTCTTAGGGAGCGTTGGATGAGATAAATAAAATATGATGGACGTTGTAATTAGATCATGCACACGTATAATTCTTGTGTCCGCGAGTCGTATTCACTATAAAAATATTGGAGGAATAAAACGTACAGCCCGTTTATCGTTCACCTGTGCTTACTCTGTCACAGGGACGTGGTAAATGAGAAAAATGCCGCGCGATAGTAGTAAAGGCGCAGAAAATCATGACAGGTCTTGAGACCTGTGGTTACACATAACTTATCTCGGCTGTGTTAGGGTACTCATGCCTATATAGGAACGTTGACTTGATTTGCGGGGTTTAACGTCCCAAAACCAGCCCCGATAATGAGAGACGCCGTAGTGGTGGTCTACGGAAATTTCGACCACCTGGGGTTCTTCAACGTGCACTGACATCGCACAGCACACGGGCCTCAACATTTCGCCTCCATCGAGATGCAGCCGCCGCGGCCGGGATTCGATCCCGCGACCTTCGGATCAGCAGCCGAGTGCCATAACCACTAGAACACCGTAGCGGGGCTAAAAAGGAACGTAACACCTCTTGTTGTATAGAGCTTTACAGCGCTTTAAGTGGTCGATTTCCGCTATACCGTCACATTACGTAATGGCCCGGCATTCTGAACCAATCAGGGAGGACGTAGCGAACCTCCTAGGTTGATCTGAGTTGAACAACGCTGCGAATACGACGCCACAATCGGCATGTAGCAGTACATTTGGTATAAAGAGGAGGAAGTGATCCCTAGACTCACCGGATTCTCTCACAATGCTCGTGGAATGCGCACTGCTTTGGGTTGTGCCTGCTTCAGACTCCTCGGTGGCCTCAGAAAGTGCAGAAGAACTGGTCGTGGCCATGTTGCCATCGCGTTTTCTCGCTTAAAAGTGAATGATCAGGGCTTAGGGGAAAGGGGAAAAAAAACCGCTAATTAGTTGGTTACGGCCGAGCAGCCAGGAAATCGTATTTCCTTACGTCTACCAGGTTGTTGTTTTTTTCTGTGCTTGCTTGTTGGCAGCCTTCTCTAGGGGCTAATCTAATGATTGATTTCTAGGGTTTTACGTCCCGGAACCAGCTATGATTGAGAGACGCCGTAGTGGAAAACTCCACAAATTTCGACCACCTGGGTTTATTTAACGCGCATTGGCATCGCACAGTATACGGGGTCCTCAAGCATTTCGCCTCCATCGAAGTGCAGCCGCCGCGGCCGTGATTCGATCCCGCGACCTTCGTATATGGGCTCATCTTCTCGGCACTCTAACCCCATAGCACCCAACCAAACGCTGCGCAAAACATTCCTTCGCTGAAGCAGCCGGTCAATTAAAAATGTACATATATCGCAACTGCAGAAGCTACGTAAATAGCCTGCTTTTCGAACTTACGTTTTCCGGGCGAAAGAAAGGAATAAATCATTTATGTACATTTACCCATGTCTGCTGAAGCAGCCCAGGCAGGCAGGGAGGCAGTCAGGCAGAGAGCCCGCATTTCCAACGGAAAAACACGCTGGCGACAGCCTTGTGGAGACGTCAGGCTTAAGGACGGAAAGCAGGGGGCTGCAGCTTGCGGAAGCCTCGATTCTTCTTCTGCGGTGTCGCGCGCAGAGCCGCCCTATTCCGTGACGTGGTGTGACGTGGTGAACCAAAAGTTGTTGACTCGTACCCACTACGGGTGATTGGCAGTGACTCGCAAGTTTGAATGGTTAAATACTCGCTTGTGTCATTTATATAATCATCATCATCATCATCATCATCATCATCATCATCATCAGCAGCAGCAGCAGCAGCAGCAGCAGCAGCAGCAGCAGCAGCAGCTTATTGTTAAGTCCACTGCAGGACGAAGGCCTCTCCCAACGATTTCCAATTTGCCCTATCCTGAGCGAGTTGGTTGCCTGGTCCGCCGCGGTGGTGTAGTGGTTACGGTACTCGGCTGCCACCCAAAATACGCGGGTTCGATCCCGGCCGCGGCGGTCGCATTTTCGATGGAGGCGAAAGTGCCAGAGGCCCGTGTACTGTGCGTTGTCAGTGCACGTTAAAGAACCCCAGGTGGTCTAAATTTCCGGAGCCCTCCACTACGGCCTTTCTCTCCTCTCTATCTCTTTCACTCCCTTTTCCCCACTACCACGGACGCTTAGCCGTGCTCCTTACATGGGCTGCAGAAATTAGCGTCCTTTCCTAACCGAACCACAATCATCATCATCTCTTTATGCCCGCGACCTTCTTAATTTCATCGCACCATCTAACCTTTTGCCTGCCTCTGCTGCGTTTTACTTCTCTTGGTATCCATTCTGCCGTTCTTACTGTCCATCTGTTATCTGTCCTCCGCATGATGTGCCCTGCCCAGGTTCACTTTTTTCTTTTAATTGATATAAAAAATATCGGGGATGCCGTCACCTAGATTGGGGTGCTTGCGGCTCTACCTATCATTTACATGATATAACTAAAAAATGAAATCTACGTATCCATTTACATAAAGATACTGAAATTAAAACAACAAATATCGAGGATTAGACTGTATTGATATTAGTGCAAACGTGTAATCAAACTATACACCTGTGCGGACTACACAAAGTGAACACATTAGAAGGGACGAAGCAGGATGAAATAAATTAATAGTCAATCACGGCATAAAGACTTTTGAAATGATACTAAAAGAATAATGAAAATCGTAATACGCTTTGTTGAGTGAATTAGGCCACAGACGGCATCAGCGGTGTCCCTACGGCTGTGTCCCAGCACTGAGGCACTGAAGACAAGTAAAATTTCTGATGTAAAGTTCGATCTCAATTTAACAAGCGCCATTTCGAGTAGTCTTTTTGGAATAATTTATACCGGCGATATATTATCAGACTATGTTCTCTTCTAGACAGAGTCAGCACAGGGGCCATATTACCAGACAGCCTTGACAAGTTTTATGGGGGGACACGACATCGTAATTTTGCGAGCATTACTTCTGCTCGTGTAGATGAATACTATACTGAACTTGCAAGAGAAACTAAACGCGCTTAAGTTCTATCGATGCAGTTAATGTTTCAGTCCTATCTCTATAAATTGAAAAGTTACGATATCTACTCGCAGTTAAGTGTGTCGTTAATGGAAGAACCGTTATTGTCGCTCGATTAAGTGCTTCTCATTTAAATACTAGCCCCCTCCGTGGCCTCCTCCGTGGACGCATGCCATCTTTTTTATCTTCATCATAAGCGATATGCGACGGCGAGGCAGACGAAAATCGATTGGTCTTGCTAAAGGCGAAGCACTTCTTGGAGAACTATAGGGACTATCTATCTATCTATCTATCTATCTATCTATCTATCTATCTATCTATCTATCTATCTATCTATCTATCTATCTATCTATCTATCTATCTATCTATCTATCTATCTATCTATCTACTGCCTTCTTGTCTGTCTGCCTGTCTGACGACTGATCGTTTATACCAATCTCAAACTAGCGGGCAGCTGTCACGAAATTTAGGCCCGAGCACGGCCGGTCTGGAGGCGCGCGCTCGAGGAGGGAGCGCGTTGTTCGCAGTTAGGTTGGGAAAATTACGTGAACGTCACTAGTTAGGGGCCAACCAGCGCCTCCCCATCCATCGTTCGATGGCGGGGGCGTTTGAAAACGCCTTTTGGCGAGCCGCTGCGATCTTTTGCGATGAGCGTGTTCAAAACCTTATTGTAAATTACACACCTTACGCTGAGCGCTGAAATCTGTCCTCTAATGATCCTAATGACTCGCTGGTTGTAAGCATCACGACAGTGTTTTACCAGCAGTGCTTTTTTTTTCGGTTATTCGTGTGCATTGTATTATTTTAGTATCAAGGAGAACATTCTGTGTGTTATTGAACGGTCTCTATGAAACTTCATTATTTTCCTCTTCGCCTACGGCGTGCATTATTGCACATGAAAAGTTTTCCCATATCTTCACTTGCACGCTGAAGACTGCACCTGGACTCTTCAGGGCTTGGGAATTTGTATAATAATAATAATAATAATAATAATTATTATTATTATTATTATTATTATTATTATTATTATTATTATTAGGTTCCTTCTACTGTTTTTGCAACTCACGGCTACTTGTGGGAAAAAGTGACTTTCCCCTTTTCGAGGTATTTATTTTAATATCAAAGCAAGAATTGTGATTTTATAATTTTCAAGTACAGTAATGGTTGGCATATGTGCGTTTGAAGTAAACGCTTTGAAAACCACTTTCCTTCAAAAAAGAATGTTTCGTGTCATTTTTTCTGGTGGTCGGTGACGAATAATGCGGCCGAGCCTTCTGAGCGCAACGGGCAATGGTAGTAAGTGCTCTTACAAGCAGCAGGAGCGGTCGGATCACTGGTTTGATGATTGATTGATTTGTGGGGTTTAACGTCCCAAAACCAGTTCTGATTATGAGAGACGCCGTAGTGAAGGTCTCCGGAAATTTCGACCACCTGGGGTTCTTTAACGTGCACTGACATCGCACAGCACACGGGCCTCGACATTTCGCCTCCATCGAAATGCAGCCGCCGCGGCCGGGATTCGATCCCGCGACCTCCGGATCTGCAGCCGAGTGCCATAACCACTAGACCACCGTGGCGGGGCGGATCACTGGTTTGTGCCTCCCTGTACGAAAAGCGGAAATCACCAGCGTTATCATATATGTTGCTACCGTGTTCTCATCGCATTGGTGCCATGCATAACATATAGAGAAGCTTCAGAAGGTGACACGGCAAGTTTGAAACCGAACATTCCCTGCGAGCGCTAGCCTCCGCAAAGGCCGGGAGCTGGTTTAGAACGGGTTGGCTCGGAGCGCCCCCGCCAGGTTGCGGCAATACGTAGAAGCAGCCCCCCATGCGCAGGCCGTAAAGAAGAGAGCGAGCGCGCGCCTCCAGACCGGCCGTGGCCTGGGACAGTGAACAATTAGGAGGCGGGAGAATTGGGGAACAAAATGTGAGCTAGCGCTTTTATTTTAAACAAGGCTTTTCTTTTGCATCTTAAATGGCCCATCACTGATGGGTACTCGGCGTCAGTACGTGCGAGACATATCGATACCGATTACCAGAATGACTAGTCTGAACACTGATTCTTATCGGACGACGACTGTCTCGACGCTAGTGAGAGGTCTGCGGGCCGCATGGGGCCCGAGGGTGGCATGTTCGACGCCCCTGGCTTATACTATGACATAAGTTGAATATGAGGCCATTAACTTAAATATGATACCATGAACTTGAATATCAAATGATGCATACGTCGTGAAGCCGTCGTGATCTTTCTTGGTATATGTCCTAATGTGCGTGGCGTGACACGCATGCATGGCAAGGACGAATGACCGAATTTGCATGGCGTAGCGTAAATGACGTGACACTGACATCGTGGCACGTATACTGTATTTACTCGCACCATACCAGCACTGGTCAGTGAAGCCAAAATAATGTTGGTTAATTTTGGTGACAAAGAAAGGACAGATGGAGAAAGTAAAGCTGGAGAACAGTTTTTCGACGCTCAACCTTACAGTGGGGGTGCGCGAATGTTCAAACTTGAAATTTCAAATAACGAATCAAATAGCGTTCTATTTCATCAGGTACTCCAATCGAACAGGGCATATTGGAAATACCGAGTATTTTCGAAAGTCGACGAATAGTCAGCACCGACGAAGAAATTTCAAAAAGGAAAAAAAAATGAAAAGGATACGACGAAATTGCGACGAAATTGCTGCTACGTAGCATGTATCCCAGCCTTTTACAGGAATATAGAGGCTATACCGATCCCTATTCCAGGATTTTCTTCACCCACTCCGAAATTGACTTTGCAGAGCTTGAACGCACCAGCAAGATTTCTGGTTCGGTATGCAACGGCGTACGATAACCATATATGTTTCCGTGAACAACTATGCCGACCCCCCCCCCCCCCCCCTCCTTTTAGTCTATATTTCACAGCTTTTATGCCGTTCAACTTGAAGCGCATTGGTACTTACGTGAAGAAACCAGCACATGGGAATTGTGCCCGTTTTCCGTGTCACGCAGGTCGCTCCGTTGAGACAGCTTTTACTTGTTGGCCGCCCATCACGACACCCGCTGTTGGATGACGTTCACCTTCAATTTTCTGCAGCTAGCTCACTTAACACCATTTCAGCATTACGTCATACAAACACACATATATAGCATTGCATATACACAAACGACCACTATAACAACATTCACTAAATTTTTACTTTGCGCATGACACATTGTTCCAGAGGACTATGTACAAATGCAGAAATACAAACAAACCAAAGAAGCGACACTATATATTAGGTAAGCAGGGAAGCAACTATAGCTCCGTCATTTCTTAATGAAATTAATTGGCGAGAATAAATCAGTATGCACAGGCTGAACCTGCGCGTACACAAAGGTGACAAATCGACGCAAAGGCGATGAAACAACAAGGCCGTAACGGAGTCCAGCGCATACACCGTACGATGGTGTGCACGCGCTGATCATTAAGGTCTGAGTGTTTTGTGCTGGTTGTGGTAGAAGTCCCGAAATCCTTTGAGGCGCTCGAAGGGCTCGCGGACACAGGATTGCGTGAGGTCGGTGAGCTGCACGTTGAACAGGAACCACGAGACGTTTTGTGGCATGTAAATCTTCTGCATGACGAGTAAAGCCTGCGCAAAAAAAAAAAAAAAAATCGGAAAATGCGTGTTGCCAAAATATGCTTCGATTGAATAGAGCGTGTGAAGGATTTTGACAATGCAACAGCTTGCATCTGGGCCGCCGGGAAATTTTGCGTGTCCAGTCCTAGCAGCAGAGAAGTATGAAAACTCGAGGGCTGCTGATTAATATATATATATATATATATATATATATATATCATGGTTAACATACCTTGAAAAAGGTCGGGCTCCGACCGAAACTTTGACGTACTAAACCGTCGTTCTCTAAGAGGCGCATCGTCAATTCTGTTAGAAACTGGCGGCAACCCAAGCTATCCGACCGGTTGTAAATTACTGTGTGGAACATAAGCTTCGACCTGTTTTATCTGATAAGGAAGGTTGTTTTGTAATAATGCCGAATAGCACTTTTTCTGATAAAGCCTCAGCAGCTGTAGAAAAGAATTTTAGACCTGTGAAACTGAAACCTTCTGTAGTAAAACAACGAGCTGTCGATCTCCTGTTGAAACATAATCTAGATAAGGTAGCTTCCAGTGTTAAAAAGGCAAAACTGCTCACTTTAGAATTATTTTTCTCGGCGAAAGCCCATAAGCCAGAAATTCCGTTTCGCTCGATTGTATCAGAGTCAGGGACTTGGCAAGTTTGTGTAGCTAGCTATTTGCAGAAGTGCTTAACATCCTTAAGTTTTCCTGACCCCTTCCGTGTACGTAATTCTCAGGCTCTAGTTCAGTTGTTAACAGAGGAAAATCCTGGCCACTGCACAGCGTTTAGCATGGATGTAGAAGATTTGTATTACTCGTTGCCGCATGAAGGTTTACTAAATTGCGTGAAAGAATGTATTCAAGAACAAGGGCAGGAGTCCGGTTTCATAGATAGATGCGGAGTTTCCACAGGTACCTTTCTAGAAATTCTCTCCATGTACTTAACGTCAACATTAGTTGGATACAGGGAAGGCGTGTTTGTGCAGAAATCAGGGATTTGTATAGGTTCAAAGGTAGCCCCTATTCTAAGTGATCTATACTTGAGCAAGTTTGACTGCCGTTTAAAAGAGGCCTTAGGGGACCGCATCATTAGGGTATTTCGGTATGCGGACGATTACTTGGTACTTTGTAGTAAGGATGATTTTGAATCCGTCGTCACCTACGTAAGCGATCAATTTAAACTTAATGGAGATGGTCTAAGGTTTACGAAAGAACTACCGGAGAGAAACGTAATACAATTTTTAGATATCTCCTTGTCATTTGAGCAGAATCACGTGTGTTGGCAGTATTCCCCTAGAGCATCTAAGCCGTTGTTAAACTTTGACTCCAAGCATTCGAAAGTAGTAAAAAACGGAATAGCCTTGTCCTGTTTAAAGTCAGCCCTATCGAAGTCGTGCGTGCACCGTTTGACCATTAGCTTTAATGCGCAGGTCGAGCGCCTCTTAGATGCAGGTTACCCTAGACTAGCCATAGCCACAGTAGCTGAGCGTCTTAAGAAGTCGATTTCGACCGGAACAAAAGCTGTAGCAGAGAGTAACATTAACAAGAAAAAGGTCGTGAGTATTCCGTATATCCACGCTGTTTCGCACAGGCTTAAGAAAGTGGGAAGTAAATATGGGGTTAATGTTGTGTTTACGGCTCCCAATAAGTTAGGAAGGGTTTGTGCTGCAGTGCATAGAAAAAATGAGCAGATGGACGGTAAGAAGCGAACGGATATCTGTCCGGTTAAGCACCTAGCCAAGAACAATTTCACCGATTGTCGCATGGGTGTAGTTTATAAGATTCCTTTTAGCTGCGGACGTTTTTATGTAGGGCAAACTGCGCGTTGTATTAATCAAAGATTAATTGAACACAGAAGGTCGCTATCAGGTGGGACGCCGTCCAATCTATCCTTGCACTGCCAGGTCTGTAGCTGCATGCCCGAGTTAGACAAAACCGAGATCCTGTACAGGCATAAGAACGAAGATACGCGTTTATTGGTTGAGGCCTGGCATATCAGTATTAGTGGAAGTGCATGCGTGAGTCAGCCGTCGATTAGCTTAAACAGAGAGGAGATAGAAAGCCTTAGGAGTTGTCTATCGCGAAGACCGGCACGTTTAACCGATTGACAGGTGGCGCTACCATTCCGAGCATGCGCAGATAAGCTGTGTGTCTTCTTTCTTTTTCGCCTCTGTGCTGTGCATCAGTTGTTAGTCGGCGTTCGTGTTGTTCACTGCTCTCCTTGTGTCCGTGTCCTGCACGCCTCTTCTTTTGATTATGAACCCAAGCTATCTTTGCATATATATATAGAAGCACCTACGTAGTCAGTCACATGGCTGCGACGTGTCGCGTGCAACAATGCATACCCTAGCCATAAGTATACAGTCAGATAGCGCCGAGAAGTCGTGTAGACTAGCGGCATCACGCTTCCTTGGCTCGCCGCGGGTTCAATCGCAAACGTACGGCGAATTTTTTTATTTCCGGAAACACGAAGTTCAGGAACGTCCCCAAGAAACTCAACATCGATCGCAGGTCTTCGTTAAAGTCACGTGGTCCTACTGTAGTACCCTTCGCATTGTTTAACCGAACGGAAGAGAGAGTTACCTTGGCCTTCATGAGGTCCAGCGTGTCGAAAGTCTGGAAGATCACTCTGCCCAAATCCACCCTCTGCTCGCGAGTGGCCATACCGACGTACGTCTTCTCGTAGTCCAGCATAGCCGAATCGCCTTGGCACGACTTCAAGGAATGGATCGAACAAAACGGATAAATTCGGGTAAGCTGTGTAGCCGTGCGGTGGGGGACAACGTAAGTCTACAATGCCATATGAGTACACCTTTTCCGAAACCGAAAAATGTTCGCGTAGATGCACCGAGCAATTAGGTCGTTCGATTTCGTGACGTCAAGCACCCGATTTATTTATTTATTTATTTATTTATTTATTTATTTATTTATTTATTTATTTATTTATTGCAAAAGGATTGACTGACAAAGCAGATGAAAAGAAACACTATAGATGAAACATGGCGTCATACAACGTTACAGTATCGTCATAATCATATGTTAACGCACTTTGTGCCCTCACTTTTTCTAGTTTTCTGGCGCTATTCATTCACCTTTACCATGACGTACCAACAGGACCAATTCGCTGCTGTGGTGAACTCCAGTACCCCACGCTCTAGCACCACTGCGGTGACGTTATAGTACCTAATTGTTCGCACGTGGACTCACGACTTTCTCGAGAGGGTGTCAACCGCGCGGTAAACAGTGACACAGCACAACGACCTTATCTTCACTTCCTTGAGCAGAGGCACAGACCTAGACAACCGGCTGTACAGAGGCCACCCGTCTCGTCTTAGATTTTAGGCTCGTCTTAGGAGCGTCAGCTGTCCTCTATATCCTCTGCTTCACTACCCATCTTGTCAGCGGTGGGCTAGTGATTAGAGCGTCAGCCTCCAACGCAGGAGGTACAGGGTTCGAATGCCAGTGTCACCGGGCACTCACCGGTTTTTCTAATGGGGAGAGTTGTATACCCTGACCTGGAGCTCGGCCTTGTGGGCATATATAGCTGTCTCCAGAAGAGAGCGGAGTGGGTTAGGGAACGAACGCGTGTTAGGGACATATTAATAGAAATTAAGAAGAAGAAATGGGCGTGGGCGGGCCATGTAATGTGAAGACAAGACAACCGTTGGTCATTAAGGGCAACACAGTGGATTCCTAGAGAAGGCAAGCGTGGCAGGGGGCGGCAGAAAGTTAGGCAGGCAGATGAGATAACTAGGTTTGCGGGGATAAATTGGGCGCAGTTAGCACCGGACAGGGATAATTGGAGATCCATGGGAAAAGGCCTTTGCCCTGCAGTGGGCGTAGACAGGCTGATGATGATGATAGCTGTCTCCAGAAGATGCCCTCCCCTTTCCACCATCTTCTGTCACTACCTTTTCCCGTGTGAGTGGTTCGGTTGAGATCATCTCATCCGAGACGAGTTACCACGCACTCCGAACCGAATTTCCTCTCCTTTCTGAAGACGCCATCCTTTCCCCATCATTCTTACAGACGTTAAGCCGTGTTTCCAACAATGGTGTTGCTGATATAGCATCTTTTTTCTCGCCTCTATACAATCTAATAAAAAAATGCCACAAGCATTTTTCTCGACAATGGACCTTCCGTAAGGGAACGAATACATTCGCGCGAACTAAAGCGCCTTCAGTCCTGTTCCAGTTGCAGACTATTCCGATATGCCCAATATTCACAGACTGTATTCACAGACTGTACGGGAAGAGCAAATTGTGAATGTACCTGAGAATAGTCCGTCTCGCCAAGGCCACTGCACTCCTGGTACAGGGAATCGTTGGCGTGGACGTAGTCGTTCGTCATGTTGTAGAATATCACGCCCATTTGAAACGAGAAGGCCACGATGAGAGACGGTCTCCTCAAGGAACTGGTGTTGACCATCGAGAGCGCGCCTTCCTGCGATGTACAGCGCCACAGCGCGATTGTGTCGATCAATCTCCATTTGACCTTTCACATGAGCATGACCTTTTGTTTCATTGCTTCCACGTCGAAGCTGGAACAGAAGTTCAATGAAGATGGAGCCTCAAATTGATGAAGAAATCATTGGAAACGGTGATGAACAGGGAAAGCCGCTGGAGCCAACGTTTATAGAATGTTTATAGAACGTTTATAGAATGTTTATAGCCAACGTTATAGTCTTCACTGGCCCGAGTCCACTTGTCAAAACGTTGGCTCTATAGCAAATTTCCTGTTCATGGTTTTAGACGATCTCTATCAATTGCTTCTAGATATAACTTAGATATCCATAAACTCTTAATTATTCGCCGAAAACAGCAATCCTGTCGCCCAGCAGCACAATTGTACGCTTACGCCCATCAAACACAAAGTATACCTTTCTTTGCTAAAATATGCCACAACATTGCGACTTAATCGCGCGAAACAGAATTTCTGTTACGCGTACGCGAGTCTTTAGTTTCGAACAATCTTAGCCAGCCATCTATAATTGAGCACCGTATGCTGATTCCTTCAAGTCACATTGTGACCGTGAACGTGCAAGAAAGGAGCGAGGGTCGACCACATTGTGCGAACTCGAATGATCTAAATCATCACTGACGTTGGAAATTTGCCCGTTGCAGTGTTTGAATCGTTTTAGACCTCTTGACTGAGGGATTATCCGTGCGAGGAAAGATCTTGCACTACTCTCTTAGCTTCGCCCATGTTACTTGTTCCCTGCCAGGTTTGCTCGTTTAACACCAGCACTGCCTCCTGCAAACACTGGATATACTTATGCCTGCGTTGGCTAAATGATGGCTAATGTCGGCTAACGGTGGTTAAATGATGGGTAATGCTGACGATTTCTGGTCAATGCTAGCTAAACATGGCTAAATTAGTGTTAATTCTTGCTAGATTGTGGTATCGTTGACTATAATCTTGGCTATCTGCTTTGTAACACATGATTTATTCACTGTTATAACAACTAGTTATGTTTAAACTGTCATTACGAGTGCACACGCTTTTTCCTAAACGACATCCTTGTCTGGTCTTTTATTTTCCGGGTCACGCAAAGCAGCATGCGTAGCTCTCAGCCCGAAATGACCACGCAGCACGTAGATAAGAGAATGAAAATGATTTGATTTTATACGACTAGCACCAAGAGTAATACGTAAAGGCACCAAGAGTAAAGACACCAAGAGTGCCTCACTGCTCGAGTAGACTGCTTAAATCGGGAACTACTATACGCTTTGAACACTTGCCAGTGTGGGCGTAAACGGATTGAGGCTTCGGTACGCGTTGACGGGTAGCGTGATGCACTCTTTTTCTGCGGGCTTCGACAGAACCGTGTTTATGAACACCAGCATATCGACGTCGGCACTGCGAGCAAGGAGAAGGGATGAGTCTCAGCGCTCTGTTAAAGAGAACACTAAAAATGGCAGATGAGTTCCGTGGTATTGCGCAAGGTGCGGGCACGGGTGCGGGTAACGATTATGAAAGGAAGAAATTCGCATCCACACGTTCGTAGAACAAAGCTATACGAGGAAAGCCATACGGACTTCTCAGATTTGCAAGCTTCCTAGTTGATGAAAAATTCGTCATGGTCCGCGGTTCGAACCAGAGACCACGCACTACACGTCCGGATCGGTAGCATAGGTGACGTCATTGTGCAACGTCACCGTGCAGCGGCTAGCATTTGGCATCGCGAGGGCGAATTGATCGACAACTCGAAGCACGTGGACGCAGGTGCTGCCAAAACTGCTAGCCTTATGGTTAGTTCAGTTGGTAGAGTGACAAGCCAGGATAGGAGTTGGTCCCGCGTTCGAACTCCGTACCAGGACGAATTTTTCGTCAGCTAACAAGCTATCCTTTCTGAGAAATCCGTAAGGGTTTCCTTGTAGCTTTGTTCTACAAACGGGTTGATGCTAATTTGCCGTCTCAGAATGTTAAATATAAACGCCAAATGTTAGGCTGACAGACATGTTGAAAGAAGGCAAAGCGTGTAGGAACAGACCCAAGATAAAAGAACCAGAGTTCACTAGTAAAATCAGCGTAATTCACCATTGTTCGCGCTCCCCTCCTCTGGCATCGTAGCCCAGGTACAGTGTTCTAGTCCACTGTAGCTCCGGGCACCAGCAGCGGCCGTCGGACAAATAAGGTTTACCCAATCCCATCAAATCCACAGGATTTGCGCGAGAATCTTCGCGAGACGCCTTCGAGGCCCCTCGTCACCGGTGCGAGCGATGATGATGATTGTGGTTGGGTTAAGGAAAGGACGCTAATTTCTGCAGCCCATGTCGGGAGCACGGCTAAGCGTCCGTGGGGGTAGAAGAAAGGGACTGAAAGTGATAGAAAGGAGAGAAAAGCCGTAGTGGAGGGCTCCGGAAATTTTGACCACCTGGGGTACTTTAACGTACACTGACAACGCACAGTACACGGGCCTCTGCCATTTTCTCCTCCATCGAAAAGTGCGACCGTGATAAATGCAAAATTCCGACTAGCTATAGTTTCTGTCATTCAAAAGACAAAATACTGTGGCAAGGTTTCGCCCACAGCGACGGGATAAATGACTTAGAGAAACAAAAGTAAGGCGCGCAGAGATGAATCGAACAGTCGTGGAAGTTGGGCGAACTCACGATGCGACATTGGTGGCGATGCCTTCCACGTTTGCCCACGCTCCGGAATCGTTGTAGTAGTAGTAGCCGACTCCGACGATAACTTTGTTGGTTTCACGGACGTTGCCCAGCAGTAACCGAAATTGCTGCAAAATATGAAAAAGTATCATACTTCGTTGTCTTGTGGCGACTACAGCAACATATCTGACGGTGACTCATGTGGGTAAGCTCAAGTTTCGCATCCGTTGTGAGACATTAGTCAGAGGAAAAAAAAAAATGCGCACGCACACTCACAATGAAGAACACAGAGACGGTACGCCGCATTTTAGGTATACGTGTTCCTCCCTGTGTGCGTGCGCGCGCATGTGTGTGTGCGTGTGTTTCGGAAGCAAATGTCTCACAATAAGCACAATAGGCCAACAAACAGCTGCTCGTATTCATGAGAATAGCGTATGACTGTCATGCCCACGTGCGTTTGCGTATATGTGCGTGCGGGAAGGGGGGGGGGGGGTGCCTAAAGCAATGCATATTTGCACTCTCCTCGATGTTTATTGTGTATGTGATCCATGTTTATTTCCCTCAGTGCTCACCATCGTAACTAGAGCACAATGGTACGTTCGCGCGAACCAAGTACGCGGTGGTCATTCCCGTACATGGAGCGGTCTACAAGTTCGGTGTAGTAGAGTCTAGATACATCGAATTATTCGATATATCGAACTATTCGCAGCTAGCAGTGCGGCAGGTTCGTTGTAACCGTCTATTTGTATTCCACAAGAGTGTTATACACGTGGCAATGCTCACTCACCTGTAATATGTGGGCCGCGTGTGTCGTCAGCGTCGTCTGGATGACGTTATGCGTCCCATATATGTTCAAGATGCCGTAGTGATTGACTCGGAACGATCTCCTAAGGTCGTTCAGCTGCTGCCTTACATTCATCGTGGTGAACATGTCGGGAACGAGTAGCCTGCGGACCGAAGGGTATAAACGTGACACTTTTAATTCAAGAAGAATGACATAACCAGCCGTCTGCAGTGTTACCGTGTAACCTATGTATCTGTGCCCGTACGACTCGATATCGAGAACCATGCAGCATAGAAGTGGGCTTTTAAACAGCGCTCGAACTTAGCGGCCGAGCAGAAAGGAGGGGTAAAACTAACAGTTAAGAGGGCAAATGCGTGAGAGTTTGCTGTCTGTCTATATCTTGGAGCGAGCAGGATTGGCGCAGTTACGAATGTCGGACACTGAGTAGTTTCCGCGCAAAACCAAGGTATCCAGTAGTCCTATCTGAAAGGTATCCAGTAGTCCTATCTGAAATTCGCGTCTGCGCGATGATTAAACGCATAAGGGCATTGCAAAATTTGTCTGAAGCATCCAAGTTTAACACACCCGAGTTCCTCCTTTGTATACGTACAGCAACCGAAACAGCAAGCGATATATTACATATAATACTGAATGACTAACTGAACGATTCACTGACTGAAGTAAATATCGAAGTTGCACCTGCGTGTGCGCATAAGCGTGGCCGAGCACCTACTCTGAGAAATATCTATCTATCTATCTATCTATCTATCTATCTATCTATCTATCTATCTATCTATCTATCTATCTATCTATCTATCTATCTATCTATCTATCTATCTATCTATCTATCTATCTATCTATCTATCTATCTATCTATCTATCTATCTATCATGATAGTACATACATTCGTATCTATAGCCATCTATACGCCACCTAATTCATCTGACAGAAGGCTGACGCTGGCAATGCGGATGCGCATGCAACCCACCTGGCGTCGAAGGAGATGGCGCACGTGGTTTCCGTATAATTGCTGCACGCCCTCTTGAACACGTCGAAGCCCTTGTCGTTGGCCACGGCGCGCAGGCTGTCGGCGGTTTCATCGACGTGCGCGTGCGTGAAGACCAAGATGTCGCAGTACTTGTCGGGAGGCAGGAGCGGCACGATGGCCGCCTGGATCGTGCCCACCGAGCACAGCAGCGGTGGTACGGTCGCTGCGAAATGTACATGCACGGTATGCACTCACAGAATGAGGCTCCGTCGTGTCCGCCCTGATCGGGATGCCCCTTCGGCACTTCATGTACTAATGTGGGTTGTAGTAGGACTGTGTACCGTGCTGATTGATTGATTTGTGGGGTTTAACGTCCCAAAACCAGCCCTGATTATGAGAGACGCCGTAGTGAGTGCTCCGGAAATTTCGACCACCTGGGGTTCTTTAACGTGCACTGACATCGCACAGCACACGGGCCTCAAACATTTCGCCTCCATCGAAATGCAGCCACCGCGGCCGGGATTCGATCCCGCGACCTTCGGATCAGCAGCCGAGTGCCATAACCGCTAGACCACCGTGGCGGGGCATGTGTACCGGGCTGGCGCAGTGACGCGATCGAACACCGTCTACGTTACTACTACTACTATTACTGCTAGTGCTGCTGCTGCTGCTACTACTACCACCACCACCACCACCACCACCACCATTAATAATAATAATAATAATAATAATAATAATAATAATAATAATAATCGATAGGCCTTTACGTGCCGCAAACCATCTATGATTATAAGGCACACGCCGTGGTGGAGGGCTCCGGAGTATTTTGACCTGAAGTTCTTCAACGTGCGCCTAAATCTAAGTAAAAGAGTGTTATTTTTCTGCGTTTCATCCCCATAGAAATGTGGCCGCCGCGGCTGGGGTTCCATCCCGCGACCTCAAGCATCGCAAGACAACACCTAGCCGCTCTGTAGGCTACCTAGGAAGCTCACCATCTATGTATCCTTCCACGTCGTTCAGTGTTGCTGTTCGGTGCCAGTCAGCCGCTGAATGAATTGATGAATTAAAGCTTTATTTATGTGATTTTAGCGCATGCCCCGGGTGAGAGTGGTCCCCACTCAATGCGAACGGTGCGGTGTACGCGAGATGAGTGGCGTGCCCGAGGTGTCATCACTGACGTCAATGTGGTAGCCAAGTTTGGGCACCAAACTCGCGGACAACAAGGAGGGCAAAGCAAATACAACAGGGACAGGAGTTGTCGTTTCTTCGTTCTCCTTGTTTTCCTCCGCTTTGGAAGTCTCAGTGGCTCTTGTTCTTTCAAAATCATGTACCAATTGACCCAGCGTACAAGCAGCTCTTATAAACATTTCTTCGCGATGAAAGGAAGGCTACGGTGGCGGAGCTTTTGGCCATGTACTCCTACGCGAATGGTCTGGCATGGGTCCCGTTTCGGTTTGTGAACCTCCCACAACTGTGCATGTCCGAAGACAGACAACGGTAATTAACTATAGGGATTAGGCAGCCCTCTGTAAGTGAAGTTCGTGTCAAGCTTTCGTGGCGAGCCGATGGAAGAGCCAGGGGGCGACGAACGCTCACCTAAATACGGTGACACCGTATTACTTTTCAGGTGCACGTAAAATGCGCGAAGGTCCCACACTCAGTGCAAAAAACGCGAAATGCCAAAGATAGCAAAGCAAATAAAACAATTCACAGCATATCCACGGAGTGACTGATGATGAGTGGGCGAAGCTCCGGAGGTTCATCGTAGATCGTGCTGAGTTCCGGATTAATTTAGTTAACGCGCACGCTACGAATCCTTATGGTTTAACTACGCACAAGTGAAATCTCCCACCGGCACTTCATTGCAAGTCAAGATCCAGTGCATATATATATATATATATATATATATATATATATATATATATATATATATATATATATATATATGGGTGGCCGGTGAACGGTTCTCCAGCGCGAGCACTCGCTAGAAGACGCTACCTGCGTCAAGCTTGTCTCGCGCGGGTGAGGGCGCGTTCTCCTTCTTTGCGAGCTGGTAGCGCGTTCATCGAAGAAAGAGCGTTTCCATAGTCAACGCGCGCCTTTCGCTCTCTGTCTCTCTCTCTCTCTCACAAGACAGCAGATGGAAGAGTGAGAGAGCTCGCGCGCCGGGAGGCACGAGCCGAGGGCGAGCGCGAGCCTCCCGGCGTTGCATGGCGTTGCATGGTATTGTGAGTGGTGTAGGTTACACGATACGACGATACGTGACAACCGACCCACAGCTTAAGGAGCTTCGCCCCTAAAACATCGCTTCGTATGGTACGTCTCCTTTCAAAATGTAAAGCAAGTTCTGAGCTGAGGCAATGGTGTCAACTTCACTGGCACTCTCATGTAGCACTAACATCACTAGAGCTGTGCGAATAGCAAAATTTCGAATGCGAAGCGAATTCGAATATTTATGTTCAAGTGCGAATCGAATCGAATATTTCTTTACTAATACCACGTCAAATTGTGGAGAAATGTTCTGCTAAACATGGGCAAAAAGATTTATTGCATGAATATTGTACTGCCACAGTGTCATTGGAAAGTCCTGAGGAACAGCCTAACAGAGAATCGTGCAACAGAAAGTTGAGCTAACTTCGCCACAGTACATAAGAATTAGCTTCGCCGCAGTACGCAAACGTTAGCTTCGCCGCAGTATATCAGTGTTATACGGTGAAGTAGACTACATGCGGGAATAGGCCACTTGACACGCGACATAGCATATTTTTTATCTCCTAATTACCAACTTCGAATAGTTCGAACAGTAAAATTTAAGTGCGCATCGGATCAAATAGTAAACACTATTCAAAAGTTATTCAATATTTTGAATATTTGCACACCCCTAATTATCATTATCACTATCATGTAGAAGCGGGCTGAGAGCAAGTATGCGGGTTGTGGGTCGAGGGGAAAAGCGCGGGTCTGCTTTTCCCTTCTGATCTATCTATCTATCTATCTATCTATCTATCTATCTATCTATCTATCTATCTATCTATCTATCTATCTATCTATCTATCTATCTATCTATCTATCTATCTATCTATCTCGCTTTCAACGTTGCGATTCACACAATAACTGCCATGTTAGCAGTGTGGTCAAGGTCAAGAGAGCTTTCCTTCTGAGGAGAGCTCCGCTGCCAACTGCGAACGCCGCTCCCCAGGGATCACCGTCGACCTTTAAAGGCACCCCCGACGATTTTTCAGTGTCCACGGATCTCAATAAAATTTTTCCATATATGTTCTCCTGGGCACTGCAATAATAATGTCAATACATCGTCGAGGATGACATCACCCCTTTGATTATTCTGGCGCCAGCTCCACATTCGTGATGGCGGGGAGGCTGTTGCGTCATCGCATGCGCTGAACGAAGCATCTGCCCGTTTCGGTTTGAACACGTTGTTCAATCGGTTATTTAAAATTATTGGCGAGTTTCTGAGCAAACTGAATCGCCCTGCTCGCTGCGGGACTATCAGTGCCATTGGGAAACAGCAATATCCGGATATAGCGGAAAAAAAAAATCCGCCGGCGTTCCCCTTTAAACAACTCAGATGTTATAACCCTCTTGTAAAAAAAAAAAAAAAAGGAAGCAACGCTGTTAATTTCTCACGTACAAAAAAAAAAAACAGACGTTGATTGTGCTGCCTACGTACGTTAGCGGCAGAACGTGTATAATTTGTCTCTGTATACTTCGTTGCATTGCGAAGAAAAGATGTCCGTCAGTAATGACACTGCGAAGCTGTTCCCGCGAAACAATCTACGTACAGTGGGAAGCAGCCAATAACGAGTTTGACTTACTCGTCGTAGAGCTGGTGGGCATGCTCGTAATAGTTGGGCTCGGGGTAGCTGCGCTCGTCGTAGCTGGGCTCGGGCTAGTTGGGCTCGTCACAGGTGGGCTCGTCGTAGGTGGGGGCCTCGGGGTCGTTGTGGTAGTCGCGCTTGTGTTCGCCGTAGTCGCGGCTTTTGTAACAGCGACACTCGAGCTCGTAGTGGGGGTACTGGTTGTGGGTCTCGTCCTGGAACTTCGGGACGGCGTCATGGTTTGGACCGGGCCAGTCCCTGCGACACACAAAACGAACTTGAGGAGGAGGGATATATACCACAGTGTTCGAGAAGTTCTGTATTCTAGTCGAATGTGGATATTATCATCATCACCCTGTCTACGCCCACTGCAGGGCAAAGGCCTCTCCCATGGATCTCCAATTATCCCTGTCCTGTGCTAATTGGGCCCAATTTATCCCCGCAAACTTCCTGATCTTATCTGCCCACCTAACTTGCTGCCGCCCCCTGCCACGCTTGCCTTCTCTAGGAATCCACTCTGTTAAACTTAATGACCAACGGTTGTCTTGTCTTCGCATTACATGGCCCGCCCACGCCCATGTGGATATGCCAGTGACACTAACTATACACTAGAAGGTACTCATGTGGGACCATAGGCCAATGCAGCAAGGGCTTTCGAGATTACGGCTGCGCTGCCGAAGGGTTAGAACATACTCCACGTAGCTTGAATGCACAATTTTATTGTATTCGCACACATTTACGTGCATCTCAGAGAGTTCCCATATTTGGTGATGTAACGCAGAGAATTGTTGGAGCGTGTACTGTGCAGCAGCCAAGAATTTTTGGTGCGCGCATAACACGTAGTAATTACAATAACAGTGGAGGCTTCACGTGCCAAAGCAACGCTTTAAAAGCCGTAGCGGAGGGCTCTGGAAATTTCGACCACCTGGGGTTCTTTTTAACGTGCACTGACACCACACAGCGCACGGGCCTCTAGCATTTGGCTCCCGTCTAAATGCACGATATCGCAGCGGCCGGGATCAGTGTAACGCAAACAACAACCCTTGGTGCGTAATAGTCTGACGCAGCCCGCGAGCTTTTGTGGATGCTAAACGTAGCCAGTAGCCGTTGTTGCGTAATGTAACCTTGCCCGTTTTATTTTAGCGTGTAGAATAAGTGGCTTGCCCGATATGATGACGAACACGACGTAGCACAGCGCAAGCAGCAGGAGCAGGAGAAACAAGAAGATGGGCACTAGGACACACGCGGCGTACCTGCGTCGAGAGATAGAACATAAAGGTTAGCTAGGTATACTGTCATGAATTCCTTTTAAAACATGACCTACCCCATTAGTGAATGCATTGGTGAATTGGACGCCGACGAAGGAAAATAAAATT
Source organism: Hyalomma asiaticum (assembly GCA_013339685.2). Classification (NCBI taxonomy): domain Eukaryota; kingdom Metazoa; phylum Arthropoda; class Arachnida; order Ixodida; family Ixodidae; genus Hyalomma; species Hyalomma asiaticum. Next base: position 49,321,330 of record CM023484.1, read on the forward strand.
AAAGAAAATCAAATTTACTGACGTTTCGGCTCCCACACGGGAGCCTTGTCCACATTCACAATAGGAAAGTAAAATTTACTGACGTTTCGGCTCCCACACGGGAGCCTTGTTCACAGGATTGTGAACAAGGCTGCTGTGTCGGAGCCGAAACGTCAGTAAATTTTATTTTCCTTGGTCGGCGTCCACCTGTGTTTTCACCAATGTTTCATCCCGATCAGACGAGATTTCGTCAGACACTCGACTTCATGATCTACACCGACGCGACCCACGTTGTGCGAGCTATAACCCATTTATGCGACGTGTAGGATTGCGTAAGGTTAACGCAATCGTACGCGTCTGAAGGCGACTGATGCTAAAGAAAGAAAGAAAGAAAGAAAGAAAGAAAGAAAGAAGAAAGAAAGAAAGAAAGAAAGAAAGAAAGAAAGAAAGAAAGAAAAATGTTTAAAACATATATACATGAACATATTTAAAAACAGAATTAAATCGTTGCTGAGAATGTCACAGTAAAGAAAGCTTGCAGAAACATGTGGTACACTATTAGCGGCACTGGTTTCATGATTAACATAACGCATGGGGTCTGTTTTTTTTTTTTCTTTTTCTCTTAGATGCGCGTTCTTGAGCACAACGTGCAGGGTTCTTCCTACGGTTGGCGGCCGCGAAAATGCTGCCAACACCGAAAATGAAAATGCACAGCACACGAACTTCCGGCATTTTTTCTCCATCGCAAACGCGAATGTCATATGGCAGTGATCGAGCCCTCGTCTTTCGGATCAGCAGCCGAGAATCATAACCACTGCCACCGCGGGGCGGTCCGAAATACATTGTTATTCAGCATGCTTAGTTCTAAAGGTTTCTTGTAGAAGTGTTCTTTGTAAACAAAAGTTCGACAGCATTCGGTAAAATCAAATGCCATTTGCAGCCGACCCACCGCAACTTACCGCCCTTCGTCGGTGTGGTGTTCCCGATCCGGGAGGACGGCCGTACGCGGGCTGAAATTGTAACGATGGAGATACGAAGTCAATGTCGATTTCATGGAATCATTATCTTACTCGCATGTCAACTGTTATAAAACTTAAAGAACACATCCGTATACATTCATAAGCGTCCGACTCTACATGTTGGAAATTAATGTTTTTGTTCTTTTTTTAAAGTGACGAACTCCTTGGAGAGGCGCATTACGTACGTCCCACATCAATGTACTAGCGTTTGGAGCAAAACGATATATTTTGAGTCAATAAGTGCGACGCTATACAGACGAGAAACAAAAGTAAGACAAGAAACAATACGCATGATATATATTTTGTCTTTGCGCCTACAGAAAATAAACAGACGCACAAGTGATCAGAAATACATGAAACTTGGTAATACCACGAAACATTTAAGCCTTCGTGTACTTACAAGTAAATAATGCTTACATTTTCGCTGAAAAAAAATAAAAGAGAGAGAGAATCATTCAATGTCCGCAGCAATTTCCGCAGGTAGGTCTGAGTTTATGACGACGCGTTAAGTGAAGGAAACTTGTCGTTATAACGACAAGATGTATGCAAACACGGAGGACTCGAATTTTCAACTTTTTAGTATTACTGCTGCAAACAAAAGCACTGGTGTCGAGAACCGTCAAAAGAGCGTCGTGGTGCCTCGGAACGCAATCACTACATTCTTAATACGGCTACCTTAAAAACTCACTTTCGCTTTCGATGTCGAACGGGAAGGGGGTGGGGGGGGGGGGGCGGGGAGGTTTCGCAGTCACGTGCCAACGCAGTCAAACGCAGGTCTGGGTCACGTGGGAACATCAAATCGCAACGGAGTCGCAGCAATTCTGTCAGCTGCTGTCAGCTGCACGTGGTAACGCAAACAACGATGATTTCATTGTCATTCACCGACTCTGACAGCGATTTCCGCGATTTCTAGGTGACTGAGTTCACACGTCATCGTATTGTCCGTGGCGATGGGGCTGGCTTGCAGGCGCTGGCCGAAGAACACCTTAAAATCAAATTAAAATACTTTTTACGTCTTTGATGGCCCCCTGTGGGTGGAAAGCGTTAACAATGCATGCCAAGCAGACGAAAAATATGCCCCCCCCCCCTTGCTCCGCCTCAAAAATTGTGTCTGTACCCCTTTAGGAGGCGTAAAGGCAAAAACGTGGATATTTGGTAGCCGAACCCGGTACCTCGGATTCGATTCGAATATGGAATCTTTGGACGCCGAACGTCACGTGAATATAATTTGGCACAGGCTGTAAATGCTGACATTGAATATCGTGTAGCTCGTGGCAGCATAAACCCGAGTTATGCCCGCGTTGGATATACGGGTATCAGCCAGGAAGGGTCGTCCTTCATTCCCCCGTAGCTCCCTTATAAGGTCCTCCACTTAATTTTAGGCACGTCATTTACTCTGTCTGAAAACTAACCGCATGCACAACGTAAAAAAAAAATAATAATAAGAACACTATATCGTGGACCCTTCAAGAAGGTTATAGAACCAGGTTTTGCAATGCCCATGAAACAGCAGTACCATATTTAGTAGAATGAGACGACGAAAGAAAACACGTCGAAAATACGTTGTAGTGCGTCTTTTGCCTATTCAAACAAAAATAATAATTAACAGGGGGACAAAGCGTCTATTTATTCTGCCGTCAGGCATATGTTGCAATACTGCATTTAAATAAATTGCATCATGAACTCGCACTAACACGCACAATTTGTTATTGGTAGCTCTCATCACGAGAAAATGAACGGTATTCTCTCGCGCCCACTGCCATGGAGATCACGGCACGTTGAGCGCCCCGTCGAAGGTAACGCTTTATATTAAATCTTCGTCTGTAGCACTATGCAGCTCATTGAAGATAGTTGACACTATCTGCACTGATTCCCGTGCACAAAGTGTCAACGAAATTCACTGTATACTCAGTCCATCTAAAGCTTACTCGATGTTACTTGCTTTGCTGTCTTTTTTATTCTGCCACCATTTAACAGGAGTCCCGCCACGGTTGCCTAGTGGCTATGGTACTCATCTGCTGATCGGAGAGTCGCGGGATCGAAATCCCGGCCGCGGCGGCTGCGTTTCGATGGAGGCGAAATGTTGAGGCCCGTGTGCTGTGCGATGTCAGTGCACGTTAAATAACTCCAGGGTGGTCGAAATTTCCGGAGCCCTCCACACGGCGTCTCTCATAATCACAGCGTGGTTTTGGGACGTAAGACCGCAGAAATCAACAATTTAACAGGACTGGCAAAAACAAGTTTCGAATACCGTACCACGGCTGAAGTGAACGGCATACTGCACTGAGAGTTCAATGTTGCCGCTTACAAAATCATGCACTAACTTAAAAGAGTAAAGCGTACAAACGAATTCGTACCTGCTGCTGGCGGCACCCGGGGCGTAGTAGTCGGCTGTATCGCCTCTGAAAAAAAAAATATAAAAAATAAAAAAATATCGTTCTCATGGCGTCGTCAGCATTATCGTAATTGCGCGTCCTATATATATTACGTAAAACTCGTTGTTGGGCTATTTGGTGCATTACATTGACGAAAAGATGTATTCCAGCCAAGAAAACAGACGAACACAGGAAAAGAGCAAGAAAGGCAGCCGCTTTCCTTGTTGTTTTCCTCTGTTCGTCCGTTTTCTTGGCTGGAATACGTCTTTTCGTCAATATATTATGTCCGCTTGCAGAGTGAGGGCCTTTGCCGCGTATGTCTCGAATTATACCAGCCTTGTAACAGCTGAGAACATCTTACGCCCGCAAACTACCTTACTTCAAAGCATGAACTTCACTACAGATACGTTGGTTTTCCGCATTTTAGGCTACAACCATCTACAGCCACGTTCCAGACTGGCCGTAACGAAAAATGCATCAGGCAGCAGATAACCAGAATCTATAAGGAGTTCAGAGAGATAAGGAACACGTTCATTACAGCTGTCATGGCATTCACCTGTAGGAAGCTTTGTAGACATGAAATTCTTTTAGGTACCGTTGTCAGAGACAATAAAGTGACCTTGAACCAAAAGCCAGAGCCGCTATCAGGGTGCTCAAACGAGATTAGTGTGCAATCAGACGAGCCCATCCGGACACCCAGAGAAGAACATCCGGAGAACCATACGATAACATACGGGCAAGCAGACGAGACCATTCGGGCACTCATACAAGGGCATCCGGGCAAGCGATCAAAACTTAAACGTTTTCCTTTTCTGCCCCCCCTCCCTTTTCTTTTTTTGCTCCTTTAGTTCTTTCCCTTTGCCGTCTTAATGCTTTGTAATGGCGTTCCGAACGACTCATATATGTTGAACGCGCGCTAGGCAACCTTCGAACAAAAATGGCGCATGGCGACACGAGGATAGGGGCTGCGCTATATGGTCTATGCTATCGCTATTTGAAGCTTGGGCGTGCTGTAGACAACATACTGAAAGGAAACAGCTCAAAAAAAAAAATAGTAAGGACCGGTACACGAGAGAAAGAACGCATACAACACTTGCGCTCACCTTCGCTTCTCGTCCTCGTTAATGTCGCCGCCGACGTAGACCCTGAAAGTGCAAAGACGAAATGCGAGATACCTTCACCAATGTTCAACTTTCGAAATTATATTAAAAAAATTTATATATATATATATATATATATATATATATATATATATATATATATATATATGAGAGAGAGATTAGTAGTATACCCTCGGAATCGGCAACAACAATCGGGCAAGCGTTTATTCAACGTTTCCTGATGAAGGCCGGTCTCCGGCTGAAACGTTGAATAAACGCTTTCCCCATTGTTTCCGATTCCGAGGGTATACTACTCATCTCGGTCTTAACGCCTTCGGCCTATTCACCAACCGTGACTGCTATATATATATATATATATATATATATATATATATATATATATATATATATATATATATATATATTCCCTCGTGTTCGTGCTGAGCGCACAGTACGGCGTCCGGATGGTACCTGAATTCACATTGGTAGACACACCTCTAACCTTAGTGTGTACTTTTGACTTCAGTTCTTCTCAGGTTTATTACAATTTAAAGCCTTATGTTTGTCCTTATATGGCGCGTAAAGACAATAACGCTTCGCGCTTACGCGAACTTGTGACCCGACAAGCCTTTCGCAATTTTCATGGTTTCGATAGATACAAAATAACGCCCGCCGCGATGGAGTAGTGGCTGTGGCACTGCGACTGCTGACCCGAAGGTCGCGGGATCGAATCCCGGCTGCATGTCAGCGCACGCAAAAGAGCCCCATCCGGTTGAAATTTCTGAAGCCCTCCACTGTTGCCTCTCTTTATAATCATGTCGTGGTTTCTGGGATGTAAAATCTCAGAAATTACCGTTAGGTATAAATAATAACGCAATAGTAGCAATTAATCGACAAAGGAAACCAATGTAGCAGCATATGCAAGCACAAGGAACAAGAAGAAACAATGCCAGCTCGAAAATAAAATTATATAGATGCAAGTGACTGTAAGCAGCAACATTTTTTTCAGGCTAGTTGGCTCACAGTAAATTGGTATTGTGCTGCGCAGGCACGAAAGAAGAAAACACGCAGAGAGAAAAGGGTGCGCTCTTTTCTGTCTGTGTTTCTTTCTCTTTCGTGCTTCCACAGTACAGTACCAATTGACTGCGAACATCGTGCAAGAAAAATTGAATCACGCGCAGGTTCCAACGCACCTACGTAAAGCTGTACTCAAGGCATACTCAATACAGTTTTCTAGGCGAGTTTGCTTTAAGATGATAGCGGAAATTTCGTTGTTTAGGTAAAAAATTTTTTTAGAACTTGTTGGCCTGGTGTTGGCTATCTGCAGGATGCATTTTAGCGCTAAGAGGCCAACAAAGGCTTGCAAAGCAGAAAACCACCTTTCTCTTTCTACTTTTTTTTTTGTTTTGTTTTCCAACTGCTCGCACTAAAATGTATTCCCATAAATTTATATTTTCTAGGTTTCAATCTGTATACTTCTAGGCTTTGACAGGCAGGATACTCAATAGTTTTAATGCGGAAAGCGGGGTTTTGATTCAGAGGTAGACCTTCCTGCCCAGCCGAAAGCCATCGTTACATCATATCGCGAACAACGAGAACAACCGGGTTTCTCACATGCGTCCTTGTCGTAGTCGATGTAAGGCGAAGCGTAGAGGTCGGTCGTGGACGCTGGGGTGCTACCAGTGTCCTCAGTTGTCAGTGCAGCTAGCTCACTGAACGTGCCGCTCGTTGTATCGTACGTGTATTGAGCTTCCGCCCGTACTGCCTGAACATGCAGGCAGGAATTCAGGCAAAAAAAAGGAAAAGAAAATGTTAATTCCTTTTACACGGATATCGGCCACAACACGAAAGTGAAACGCGTTTCTATTGAAGTAGTAAAGTCTTATTGACCGTTAATGAGCACAAAGTGGATTTTTTTTTTTTGCATAGTGCGTACTGCGAAAAGTTACACATCGTTTAACAGGCAATTTCGCCGGAGTCAATTGCGCCTCCCATTTCTTTGATCTCTTGCTGGCGTCATTTCCGTCACGGAAATGACGTCAGGAGAAAAAAAATCCCGGAAGACTGATCAGAAATGACGTCAGCGAGAGAGCAAGCTAGCGCAGCACGGTGGGTAACTTGAATGTACCGACGTGAAAATGACGTCGGAAAATTCTTGAAGTCGTACATCAAGTAAATGAACAATGGAAGCAACGTGCGTAAGTAGCGTTACAATGTCCCTTTAACGATGTCCACCGTCTCTGACTTTTGAAGAAACCCTTTTCTCAGACCCCATATTTGAGAATTTTTGACAGTTAGATCGTAAAATTAAACACTCGATCGGTGTACATACGATCGCCACTCAATCAAGAGAGAGAGAGAGAGAGAAAAAAAGACAAGTGTCGTTACTCATGGCGTATCGGCGGTCCAACGTGGGTGCTCCCGCAGAAGGAGCACGGCACGACGCTGGGAGACTCCGGGATGCAGCCTGGACAAAGTGTCGGGAGCCGTGACTTCAGGGCGACAGGCAGCGTAGAGGCGGCTTCAACAGCGATGCGGAATAGCGTGGCGCACAGGGCGGCTTCGAAGCTTCTTCTGATCGAGATCTCGTGGGATTCGCTCGTGACAAAACGTGGAACGTGCCCTCGCGGCAGCATCTTTGTCGAAACCTAACAGGAATGCCCGCATGCATACTGCGATTAGCCAAGCGCTTTTACCGTAGGGGCCCTGAAACACAAATTACGCGCATGGCTTTTATTCTACGTTCGCTTGATACGAAACTCAATGATGACCGCAGTACCATCGAAAGTGGCCAAGTCAAAGCGTATTATATTTTAATTTGTACATGAAGTCGGTTTCCGCGCTGACGGCAGCATATCTTACATCAAGTTTCTTCGAGCAGATGTGACGTTGCTGTGCTGGTTACGCTACCGGTTCTGATTGACCAGGAACAGTCGGGAATAGAAATGTGCATCGCACATGCTTACAAATAATGTACTGAATATAAACGCTGAATATGTAAACATGTTTTATGCTTGCTAAAGCTAACAAAAGGCACAAATTTATGCATGAGTGAGTGAGTGAGTGAGTGAGTGAGTGAGTGAGTGAGTGAGTGAGTGAGTGAGTGAGTGAGTGAGTGAGTGAGTGAGTGAGTGAGTGAGTGAGTGAAAGGACTTTATTATTTTCCCTTATTACAATATGCAGTTTCTTTGCTTCAGCTGCGGGATTCCTACGGCAAATTAAAAGCCAAGTAATAACAATAGCTAGAGGATGGTGATTATTATTATTTCTTCGCCATTTTACCCAAAGTTCTTGACAGGGCTTGACTAGGCCATGAAGCCGTCCTGCAAAGAAGTGCATGAAATTCATCGGCACTCTTTTAATTTAGCCAATTTCGGCGCGTCCTGTAGTGGTAAAGGTGCTGGCATGCCGGCCAGTTTGCCGGTCGTGCGAAGCCATTAGTGTATAACTCCGTACCTGAGCATGTCCTAAATTATCGGAGCAGAACATCTTTATGCTTCCTGTGTGTCTCGCCAAGCGATAAATCCGAAAGGCACCTCCTGAACTGCAATGACCACGTCAACAGATCCATTCAATGTATACTTTGGGCTCGCAGTGAAAACTACAGTGGGGATTGATTGATTTATGGGATTTTACGTCCCAAAACCAGCTCTGGTTATGAGAGATGCCGTAGTGGAGGGCTCCGGAAATTTCGACCAGCCGGGGTTCATTAACGTAAACTGACATCGCACAGTACACGTGCCTTAAACATTTCGCCTCCATCGAAATGCAGCCGCCGCAGCCGGGACTCGACGACGTGACCTTAGGATTAGCAACCGAGTGCCATAGCCTCTAGACCACCGTGGCGGGGCAGAATTGAAAACTCACGTCTTGTTCACTTCGGAACTTGGGATGCACCAAAATTGGCATGGAAGGGTACGAATGTGCGATATGGCTGATAGGTCATGGCCCGCCGTTTGAGTCAGTGAAAAATTGGTAAAGCTCCACTTCAGGAAAAGCCAAGAGAAGCGTGCCTGGCCTAGTATGTCTAACGCAAACTAACTAAGGACTGCCAGCGCCATAACGCTCGTTAAGCTACAATAGCTTACATCCCCCTTTGCACATTGTATTCCCATATGTCGGCTCCTATTATTACATTGCATTGAATCGCCTGTGTAATATATAAAGGCATCGCTTAATAGCAACACCAAAGCGCTTGAGAATGGTGGCTTCTTTTTCTATTACATGTTGCTTAGGAGATGGTACATAGTACCGGTTACTCCTTTTCACAGAGAAGATAATGCAACAACTCATTTACCTTTCCAGTGCACCGCTTTATATGATTTTAAAATGTGATCCAAAAGATTTCCTCTTCTTTCCTTTAACTTCGTGCCCGAATCTTTGTGCCCGAATTGTGGTGTGTTCACTGTGGGATTATAGAGGTCCAAATACTTTGTGGTTGTTCGAAAGCTTAGATAGATCTCGTTAGGTTCAGTATTTAGTCGAGCTAAGACACAGTTCTTCGTTTCTTTTCACGTCGGTACAACCAATATTAATTAAATACAGGCAGGTAGGCAAGACGTCATGAGAAATAAAAAAAATAAAGGGGGGGGGGGGGGGGGTGTCTCTGTCAACATGCTGCCACTCTTATAAACCCCGCAGTGCACAACTTGGTGTAGTCGCACTATGTGGCACAATCTACAGTTTCACGCATAGGCAGCGCAGCAGTGCCACATTTAGCCACATCGGGCTGATCTCGCAAGCAGGTCCGTGACGTAATTCGCATACCTCACGCACGACGTCCCCATGATGGCGTCATTTCCGAAGCATCTTCTACTGCTGTGCTTCTTTCTTTCTCGGTCTGGCCCTACCAAGCCGGTATTATTTACATTCTTTCGGTTATTCTCCACGGACAAAATCTACCGCGCCACATAGACGAACAGCATTGCTCGAGATAAGAGCGGCCATATTCCACGAACCCGCGCCAAGTTTTAAGTGCCTGTTTAGACCATTCCTTTTTGTTCTTCAGCTTTGTAATAAAAACGATAGCTTCTTGCGTATAACCCTGCATGACGGCAACAATAACAGCGATCACAGCGGAGAGGACATCGCAGCCTGCACGTACTCGGAGGGTCAAGGTGGTAAGTACATGGGACGCGCGGGCCGAAAAGAGTCACCGATGAGAGAGAGAAAGAGTGGAGGGGGGAAGGGAACCGCCGGCTAGAAGCAAAATGAAAAAGGCGAGCGGATTGATAGGATTGAGTGGACGAGCTTATACGACGAACTTCCTGATGTCGCCCCGGCGACGAGGATCACGAAGGGGGGACCCCCCCAAACGACCGGGCCAGGAAGGACCAGTTTTGGGAATGCAAGAAGGTCGCCTCGCCGCTCGAGGGGGGTATCTGCCCCGCTGCCAACCCCCCAAACAGCGAATCCCCCCCCAGCCCCTTTGCGCACGAAGAGCGGAGAGAGGTCCCGCTATAGTAAGCGTTGAGAAGCGCGCTCCGCGTGCGTCCCGTTCTGCCGCCAGCGAGCACTGATCTCGGGCATCAACCCTCCATCATCAACGCGCTCAACCTGCCACGATGTGCGCTCGACGGTGTGGTGTGACGACGCTATCGTCGCCGGCACTGATGGCGATGACAGCGTTCCTTGTAGGGGTCGCCATCGTATGTTCGAACCTTCCGGAAGCAGGAGCCAGCCTGTCGCCCCAGCACCTGTACGCTTTGGCGTTGGGCCTCAATGCCTCCGATGAAGACACTGCGTTTAACAAGGTGAGCGATTTCTACTATACAACACATCCACCTGCCCCTCCCCTAAGGCACACTGCTATAAGCATGGGAATGTTGTGGTGTTATAGTGCTACAGAGCTGCCTTTCTGTTATGGCCAGTACAAGGCGAAGCTAAACGGCTCGAAGCTGCACAATGGAACAATTATGGGGAACGCTATAACGGAGGGGGCGTCCGAACAATAGCAGCGCTCGAGAGAAAGTCTAAACACCAACTAAAAGGCGGGCCTTAAGTGTATGTAAGAGAAAGCCAACTTAGGTTGTTGTTCATGCCTGCCCAACAGCACCACTGCATCGGGGTGCAATGAATACAATGTTGCTTGACATCCTTTAGCCTGTATTTACCGATATCAGCCGTCATTTAGCCATATTTAGTCAGTGCTATCCAGAGAATAGACAATACTAGCCGATATTATCCATCATCGAGCCAACACTAGCCGATATTAGCCATTATTTAGTCAGCACTATCTAGCACTACCCACTGCTAACCAGTGTTGCTCGTATGCGAAGAAATACGGCAGGCTAACTCACACATTACAAAAATGAAGAGTCGATAGGATGTCGCCAAACCGCCGACTGAGACTTGATATACTTACGTGTATACGTATATTCAGCATATGCGTCTGATACGGTGCCCATAAATATAAGAGTCGATTACGCGACGAGGCTTAAAAAGTCGTGGATATATTCTCAAACGAATGCTTTACGCCAATGACAGCGAATACACATGCCCTATATTGCAGCTGGACGAGCCCGGTGCGGACGGGATGGGCAGCAGTAGGCCGAGTGGTGGCCGGCAGATCGACCTGGGCTTCGGCATGTACGAGATGTGCCCGTTCCCGCTGAGCTTCATGCACGCGTGTGAGACGAGCGACCAGTGCAAGCAGACAGGCTGCTGCGCCATGCACGCCTTTCCGGGCACTCGCCGATGGCAGAGGCCCTGCTGCGTCGTCTCGCGACTCGTCACCCTCGCCCGCATCACCGGATCGTGCATCAAGAGCAAGACCACCAGGCCGGAGTCCGGTGAGTGCATAGCCGCTGCCCTTGTCCCTTGAGCGTAGACGCGGGTGGCACGAAGTATACAGCCGTACCGTTATGCGTTCAACCAGCAAAAGTGCCCAAAATATTAAACCGTATAATGGACACTTCGCAGAGACAATCAATGCAATCAAGTGGCAGTGCAAATGACGTTTCAGTACCCTTAAGGCCATGAAAGGCGTTTCAAGAAGGGTGTACACAGCGGAACACGAATACATATATTCAAACAAATATTCGCGCAGGAATATGCATTCAGAGTTGTGAACTCAAGATAAACGGTCAGGGCGGTCATGAATCTTGAAGTGTTCACCAGGTAACAAAAAAAAAATAAACAAAAAGACATTTGCACGACAAAAAAGAATGGAAACTAAAGCGATGATCAAGACGTGATGAATATGAAGGAAGGTTCTGAAGGAACTTCCTGTTCAGGTGGAGTATTTTAACAAAGAACCTTAATTGTGAAAGAGGCAGAAATCATAATTTTTTTCTTCTGAGCTTTCGAGAAGACCAAGATATGAAAACACTGAAGGAGCGCTATATAGGTGTGCGGGAATAACTTGATTCCCGTACGTTGTTTCAAACATTCGCAAACTTGTCAATTACCTGTCCCTCGAAGGACGGCATAAGAGAGGCGGTGGCGGTAGCAAAAAGCTTAAGTTGATGCACTCCTCATACTACTTGGGATGCGAGACAATATGTTAGGAAGGTATATGAGCAGCAAGGAGGATTCAATCCGCTCCTCATAAGGGGGGCCCCCCGGGGTGCACCCGGAACTTAGTCGCGCATCGGTAGGCTGCACAGGCTGCACGTTCAATGTGGTCTTTATCAAAGGGAACACGCGACCGCGTGGTCCCTGCTCTGTGGCGACTACATGCGACCGCGGTACATATTAGAGGGCAAAACAGCTATCTATCTGGGCAGAGAGTCGCGCTGTCTATCGGTCGTGTTATGGTTATCCTGCTCTCCACTCGATGACGCCAAAAGCCGACGTATTTCCTCTTGATTAAAATAGTTGTGATTCGGGCTAGCTGCTAGTGATGCATCATGCAAAACAGCGCACAAACAGGACGGACACAAGCAAGTACACTAGCAAAGGCGCTGAACAGTGCCCGTGTTACTGTCCTTTCTTGTGTCCGCCCCCTTTGTGCGCCGTTTTACGTGGTTCCCCTTGATGCCGCTTTCTGGCGCTGTAAGCAGCCACCGTAGAGCCTGGGCTACGCGCTCTCGTGTTCCCTTTCATAAAGGGCCACAATGCACACGCGTATGGAGAACAAGAAGGGTGACAATTCAAGTATACCGCCGTTTTGGTGGCAAGAAAGCCTGTGCGGTCGTGTTGGCTCCTGCAGGGAAGAATGCCACTTAAGCCATGTTGTTGTTGTTTTGTGGGGTTTAACGTCCCAAAACCAGCTCTGATTATGAGAGACGCCGTAGTGGAGGGCTCCGGAAATTTCGACCACCTGGGGTTCTTTAACGTGCATTGACATCGCACAGCACACGGGCCTCAACATTTCGCCTCCATCGAAATGCAGCCGCCGCAGCCGGGATTCGATCCCGCGACCCTCGGATCAGCAGCCGAGTACCATAGCCACTATATAGACCACCGTGGCGGGGCACTTAAGCCATGTGTGTTGAGACATGACGGATGCTTTTGTGGCTTACTGTGTCATTTTCTTTTGCCGTGGAAATGATAGGTGTTAAATTAGCGCTGTATCCAGCCGTACTGTATAAAGGCGAAAGCCTCGTTTGTCTTCTGCGTAGGTGACCTCGTCGAAAACCCGACATCGCCACGGATGGTACAAAGAATGCCACGTGACCAGTGTGACTGTCAGGGTGATAACGACTTTACAAATTATTCTCTTCACGGTCACCGCTCAATGCTGGTACGCGTCATTAGTGATTGGAGCAATTCGAAAGTAGATTGAAAAATCATCCTTAACAGGCGATGTCAAAGACCTTTACGTATCCATAGGTAACCGACCCCCAGCAACTGTTGTAACGCGATGTGTACCACACACGGGGGAACTGCACCGCGTGATTTTATAGTATATTCGCGCAGAAGCGTCAGCGACGGTAGGGCATTGATTTTAATCCGCCTCTGCCCCGCTCTTGCACTGGTCCGCATCCCAGCTCCCCAACTGAAATTTGCGTGCGCAGTGTCACTGCGCTACAAAATAACGAAGTCCTGCTTCCTATACTCTGTTTCGCTAGTTCCATGCAGCAGAGCCAAGGCTACGCTGCCATTGATCGCAGAATTTTCCGAAGAGAGACAAAACGCCATTGTACACGCACCTGCGAGCCGCTACTGCCAATAGGGACCCCACTGCATCCTCCTACTCCTCCTTCTAAAGCTGCAGCTGCCACTGCAGCGCCCGCCATTGGCAGTATGACAAGCCGTGGATGGACACGTCTAACATGTGTTCACCTGCCGCTTCCACAGTGCTGCACGGAACTTCTGAAACAGACTATATAGTTGTTACTTTGTCGTCCATAACGCTCACTGTACTCGGTTAGTTTTATATTCATGTTTATCGTGAGTAGTCGTGCAGTTATTGAATACTATCGTCGTTATCAATCACCATCTTAGTATCAGGTGCTGCCCCCCCCCCCACCCTTTCCCATTTTTTTTTGTAAGAGAAAGAAAACCCGCAATTATGCCTGGATAGAACCCAGCTGTTCTTTACAAGATCCCACACCATGTGCGTGAAGCGGGAGACGTACGATTTGTGAGCATAACATAATAATACCATTTAGTGCTGTGATCCTTATTATTTTCACATGTTTAGCTCTTGCATTTAGCGACTGTGTTGCGCGAACAACTGCCCTGATAATATGGACATAATTACCCACAGTGAAAAGGAAGAGGGGTTTATTTCAAAAATAGAGAGGGGGAGATATTCCATCTGTATTTCGTAACTGTATGTCAAATTTCCTCGCCCGTGTGTATACGAGAAAGAAAGAGGTAAGGGGAAGTTAGTGACTCAACCTTTTGTCCGTGAACGCCACTTATAACGCCATATAGAAAGCATTGGTGAAAGTGTCATGTTCAATTGAAATGCAAACACAATCAGATAAATAGATAAGAAACTGCGCGAAAAGGTAACCTGCAGCAGGTGGTGACCATAGCCGCATTCTTCGCATTACGCGTGCAACGCCTTACCAGTTAAAGTAGCTCCGGTGGCCAATACAACACCCAAATCGTTGGATGTTTGGGAATGCTCACTCTTGTATGACGCGACCAGGCGAGAACTCCTTTGAGCTTCGTAATTATAAAACTCTGTAAAAGCTTTACGGCAATGAGGAAGCCTCAGGAAGTCCTTTTAGCCACTCAGACGTCAGCGCAGCGCTGCAATCCAAGCCATTACGCTCTATATTGGGCAGACGACGCCAGACGCAATGTTTCACAACAAAGGCGAAGCCGAGGGGGGTACGTGTCTGAGTGATCAGCACCCCCCTCCACCCCCCTCTATGGTAGAGTACAGTGGGCAGGGGTGAGAATAAAGCCCCCTCCAGCCCGCTGAACTAGTCACGGCTATGATCCTGTTGCACAAATACACATGACGGTTTCCTTCTAGGAAATACTTGTGTCAGCCGAAAATGAAAAGCGTTCTATCAGAAACAAGTCAGCCGTTTTATTTTTGATAAAAAGCTAGCCAGTACCCACATGCAATTCAAAGTTGCCTATAAGTGCTGTTGGAAAATGAGTTCTGCGGAAACGCGCAAGGTGGAGTAACATTTTATGAAAGGGAAAATTAGCATCCACCCGTCTTGTAGCACAAGGCTATCAAGGAAATCCATACGGATTTCTCAGAAATGAAAGCTTCCTATAGTTGCCACGTTCAAATGAAAGCTTCATTTACCATATTCATGCCCTTGTGCTTCGAGTTGTCGATGGATTCGCCCTCGCGCTGTCAATCGCTAGCTTCCTGGTTAGCTCAGTTGGCAGAGCGAGCGCCCGGGACAGGCGTTGGTCCCGGGTTCGAACCCCGGACCAGGACGAATTTTTCGTCAAGTAGGAAGCTTTCATTTTTGAGAAATCTGCATGGATTTCCTTGTAGCCTTGTGCTACAAACGGGTGGACGCTAATTTTCCCTTTCATAAAGCTTCTGTTGGATATCGTGCAGTGTCGCAAAAGGAGCAATAAGCGCGCCAGCGAGTAATGCCCAGCTGTGTTTCTTGCAGAGGTTGTGCGTCTGGGCTTCCCTCGCATATAACCTTTGTGTGAGTATTGACTACCCAGCTGTCATGCAACAAGTACACACGAATTACACATGTGCAATATCGAAACTACACACTTATATGCCTCGTGTCCTCTTTATCTTGCGGCAATCGCGCGATGGTCACAGTGCTGTGGTGATTATCCAATGTTTATCACAGGTCGTGTCTTTTAGTAACAACTCAACAGACAAGATTTCGGCCATTTTAACGGATAATTGTCTCACGGTTCGATATAGCCACGGCAAAGGTGCGCTGAAAACAAGTCAGAAACACTACCTAACTCTATCTCCTCAGCCTTCGTAGAACGCTCGCACACATAGCCTCGAATTTTCACGTCTTCACTACCTTGTGTTCCACTGGTGTTTTCGATAGACAGGCCCAGGACTGCTGTGCTAAGCACGATGTCATAAGAATTAGTTACGATATCGATATGACAGTTAGGTGTAGGCTCGCCGCGCTGTATTTAAAATGTGCGAGCAGAAAGTTACTGTGAAGACCGAATGGAACGTTTCATTAGAGGACCTTAGTTTGTCGGTAGACTTCTGTACGTTTACGGATACCGGTTTACCGAAAAAGTGTACGTGATCGGCAGCGCCGGCGCCGGCACGTCATCATGCGGTGCCTGACCAGAGACACACAAAGTTAGTACCACTGTGACTTGCACGTTTTGCTTGACCGCTAGTGTAAAGCATTGTCAGGGAGATAATAATCAACTCACAGTACCTTCATTGTATTCCTTCGAGGAGAACACTCATACTTCTAAAAAAAAATTCGAATGCATTTTAGTTAAGCAAACCGCCTTCAGATGTTGTTATAGCAGTTCTGCTTCTGCTGCAAACGCCCCCGGTAGACCGGTATTCGTAAACGTAAATTAGTGTACGGACAAATTAAAAATCCTCTATTACGTGCGCATCACTTGCGTACGTGCCGACATGTCGAAGTCTCGTGAGTCGACTCACTGAGAATAAAACCGACCGAGTGAGCCCGGCTGAGTAGCACTTCAGCGAGCACGGCTGAGTAGAATTCCAGTGAGGCTTGAGCCCGGGTGGGCCGAATTGGATAGAATTTCGGTGATCGCGAGCGGCCCTTAGTATTGCGAGAGCCTTAGGGAGTTCATTTAGTCAGACTTTAAATGGACACTAAAGGCAAACATTAAGTCGATGTGTTCTGTCGAAACTACCATTCAAGAAACGTCGCTAGTGCATGTTTTATTGTGCCAAGAAAACGGCTAGTTTGAACGAAAATCGTATTAAAGTGGTCATTGAGTCGTTAGAACTATTCAAACGCCCGTCTAACCAGCCCTACTGACGTAGACTAGCCGTTTTGTCTCTTTACTGGCCAACAGTCCAGTCAGCTGTGCGAAAGGCAGGAGCAGACAAGAAAGAAGGAGCGTTTAGCTGGATGGATGGATGGATGGATATTAGGAGCGTCCCCTTTATAACGGGGCGGTGGCCGGGCCACCAAGCTCTAGCTTTATTTCTTTTTCGTTTACAACCATTTCTTTTCCCGAATCACACATATTTTCACAACTAATTTTTTTTTCCTCGTCTATTTATTTTATCTATTATCGTTCTGCTGTGATGTAACAATCTTACCCGAACTACCTTGCGCTTTTGTTTGCTCCATACTTTTGGCGATGTCGTGATCAGACGCCGCTGTAAGCAGCCGCGGAGAAACCCGTTTCTAGCCGGCCCCGCCGACTCGATTACGTCACCGCTGCAAGTTCGCAGAATGTCCTGCTGGTGGCGCAAGCTCCGTCGCGCGTATGCCTAAATTTCTAGTTGAACAAAGCGGTGCTGCAGATAATATTGACGTTTTGGGCGTTCTCAAGCATTCACCCATGATTCCACCAAAAAGTTGTTTGCCTTTAGTGTCCCTCATAGTCGACGCGCTGTATGCGTAATGCGGTAAGCGAATGCTAATGCGCACGCGCGGCTGTGGGAGCTCTCGCAATAAGACAGCACGATGCGATCACTGATGCTCTGTGGAGCTGGCACGCGCATGCGCATAGAAACCTTGCCAGTGCGGCTCGATGATGTATACATAAGTGAAACATACAGTGCCCGCAAAACAGATGGAGACTGCAACGCGCTCAGAATCGTCCGATCCTGACCCCGAGTGTGTGTGCTTTCTTTGTGTTCTGGCTGTTCTAGATGACGACTGATGTGATGCCCTTCTTGTCCATGGCAGCGTGCCCTGCCAACTTAGTGGTAGACGAGTGCGGCGAGCCATGCGTCGACAACGAGGACTGCAAGGAACCGGGACTCGCCTGTTGCCGCTTGAGCTGCGACGACGAACGGGGATCCTTTTGCTACGCCGTGCACGACAACCGGTAGAGCGACACGACAAACTTATTTATTACTGCCTCCACCCCCACGCCGTCACAGTTGCCAAATAAACTTCTCCAACAACTATATCTCGCTTTTCCATGCGTGACAACGGTTGTGACAGGACGGGTGAAGGAATCGGCCGAAGATGAACGCAGCTGCCCTATGGACTGAAAATATGAGGTAAGTGTTCGTTAGGACAAAGGTCACCTGACCGCAGGCTCCACGGCAAATGTGTATTGCTGCTCTGTCAATGCATACACCTTATACTTAGTGCGTAGCTATGTGGGACGTCAAATTAAACATGAACACAGAGTTATAGAAAGGAGACATTGGCATCCGTCCGCTTTGCAGCGCGGAGTCGTACAAAGAAAAACCGTACAACTAAAGAAAGCTTCACTGCTCACAAATAAATTCGATTTGATTGATTGATTGCTTGATTGATTGATCGATTTTTGGGATTTTACGTCCCCAAACCACGATATGATTATGAGGCACGCCATCTTGGAAGGGCTCCGGAAATTTCAACCATCTGGGGTGTGCAGTTTCAGCCATGAAACTTTTTAATGGGCAGGTTTTTTTTTTTCTAATAGGTATATCTTCACCAGCACCTCAAGAGCACAAAAATAACAAATTCGAGCACTCCATTACTGTAGTATAAAATGGCGACATGTCCTATTATAGGACCAGGGCTTAGTAGTTGTAATTTGCATTATGGTGCAAGTTGGAATACTAGCCATATCTTCCTTCTAGAAGCTTATAAACCTTGTAAAACTAGCATGATATCCGCCTTACAATGGCTAGTGAGTGTGGGAGGTCCAAAAACAAGTAACTGTTCTCGCGATACACAGCTTCTCACTGCACCTGAATGGCCTCCGTTTACATATTGGGTGCTCCGTCAGTCGCACCATCCTTGTATGCCCCAGAATCCTCCTTTACTTCGATGGAAATGCTTTACATTTGGCATCAACCCACTTCGGGTGATTAGTCAAGACTCGGGGCGGATTTGACTAATTTACAAAATGTCTGCTAGAGCACAAAGTGTCGGTGCTAGACTTCGTCGTCGTCGTCTTCATCCCTCACGCACCGTTCGCGTAGTGCAAAAAATGTATATGTTGATCAATTTTATAAAAATATACCACTGTTACGACGGGCCGTCCAGAGAGCCCACGACGCGGCGGTCAGGCACGGCTTGCCCGTCCTGACGTGGGAGCGGCCCGCGGCGCCTGCTCCCCGGTTTTAGAGTCGCTCCTCAGGACCAGAAAAAAGTTCATTGTCTGTCTGTCTGTGTGTCTGTTGGGGTCACCTTACAACTATGTAAAACAATCCGAGCTAATTTCTCGCTTTTCTAATAGAATAACAAGAATTTGAAGGCTGACGGGTCAACAATCTGTGCATTCATGGTTGTGACAAGTTGACAACCACTGAGCCCTGGTGTCTTATATTTAGGATATGACGACTGTGGACTACTGTGGGAGATCTGCAAATGATAGACGAAAGCAATGTTTGCCAGTAACTGCTTCAGCATTTTAGAAGCAGGGGCAAAATTACGATAGGTAGCAAGAGAGTAGGTAAAGAATAAAATATTATGAACGATGCGGATTCTGCTGTTGTCATTTTGTTTTCCGCCGTCTTGCTTCCACACCTGTAGTGTTCCGAGGAAGAAGACGGCGAAAAAACTACTACGTCTACTGTCACAGCTACCTTGAGGATACCTAAGAGTATTATTTCGTTCGCTTCCTTATTCAGGTCATGGTTTATAGCAATTTTTGTTCGCGTCCTTCTTATAGGACACCCGGGGCTCAACATTTCGCCTCCGTTGAAATTTAGCCGCCGCGGCCGGGATTCGATCCCGCGATATAGAATTCGAAGGTCCAGAGATTTGAAATCGTGAGCCGCGACCAAAGCCCACTCGAACCTGTCGCTAGCAGATCGAAGAGCGAATTATAGTAACCGCTCGAAGCAGGAATAGTGTCAGTTTATAGGAAAGCCTGCAAGGTATGGAAATGTTCTTAAGAGCTAATAATTAGATATGTTCTCAGCAAAGTGCAATGACTCGGCTTCTTCGCAAATCTCGTATTTTATGCCATAGTCAAACCCGGTTGTAACGAAGAGCATCATTTTCTGTATTTTATTCGATATATCGATTACTTCGATATAACCGAACCCGCTTGCAACGAATTCCAGCACCTATTTCGTCATACAGAATATTACGAAGTCGGGCGAAAGCGCACAAACAAAAGTAATGCCATGCCACTCAGCAAGCCATAAAGTGCCCCAAAAGCAATTTATTGTCCCCGCGACGACGCTGGAGGTTGATCTTCAGAATGCACCACGCACATACATGGCAACATGAACTTGAATCGCAGGTTCAACTCTTTAAATATGTCAGCCAACCCAAATCAGCTTTGATAATTGATAATTTTAAGCTAATAATAAACGTGTATTTGCGCTACGGCAACCATACCCGGAGAGATTTTTCACCACCTTAAGGCCCCACAGCTCGCCAAGTCTCAAAAAGCTGGTTGCATTCGCAAACAGGAAATTAACAAAAATGTCGTATGTTTAGAATTTTTCAAGATTGCAGGGACCGGGGCGCCGCGAGGGACCTTGTTTTCCTCGGAATGTCGCTGCATCCCCCTCTCCCAGCTGGACGGAGCGGCGGCTCGTCACCGTAGGAGGGCCGCCTGCTCTGCCCATGTGATTTTAACCAGTCTCTGATTGGGCAGCTGGTAAGTTCTGGCAAGTTCGCGCGTTTCGGGTTTTGGCAGATGCTCCTGAGAACTCGCTGGGACTGGGAACGGTGCGTACGTGCTTTTGCGACCTTCAGGCCGACGGCCTGATCGCGCGGCGACCTGCGATCGACACCCATCTGTATGTTCTCTTCCTTCTATTTTCCTTTTCTGAGGGCGCGCGGTCGCAGGTGCGCCGGCCTAGGGTTAGGTGGCTCTCCCCCTGCATGGTCTTTGTGTATTGTGTGTTGGCGTTGTACCGATTATCGTCCTTTGCTTGTGTTATTGTGTTGTTTATTGTTATTGTCCTTTCTATGCATTTAATTCGACCTTAGATTCGGCTTTGTTTTATTTTGTACTATTAACCTATTGTTAAATTGCCACGCACGGAGAGTGACGCCGCGTGCGCCGGTCCTTGCTGTCCCCCCTCTAGACGGGCCGCGGGCTGACGCGCGCGGCAACGCGGCGGTGCATGGCTTGAGATGAGCGAGCGCGCGGACGCGACGGCCCTATTCTCTGCTCGTCGAGTGTCCGGACACCACGGCACGGGGTTGCTGGCGGCGATTTCGCTGTTAGTGAAATCTCACAAGATGTAGGTTATGTTTTTTTTCTAGCAGGTTCAGAATGAGCTAGACTACTCTCAATTAAGCACAGATTTTACACGAGAATAAGTTCTTCGTAGTCACAATATTTTTCAATTTATGTTGTTGGGAATTTGAGAAAATGACCTGTGCATGAAACCTGTGGCTCCAACTGAATAACTGTGTTATCGTTTTCCTCCTAAATGAGGCAGTTATAATAAAGAAACAAAATTCTCTTTTGGACTGCAGTCACACTATACCCATAACATATAAAAGACTAAATGAAATAAAAGATATAAAATATTGAGCCCGTGTTTATCGCTCGTTTAGGCACGCCGTTAACAGGCTGCAGTAGTCAAAAAAGTTGATTTAGAAGTGAAAGAAAATTTTGCTGGAATGGAAAGTCACGGATGAGGAATATCATAATGCTGTTTTTCTTCCTTCTTTTTTGCCACGTGGGTCGTCACGTGTCAGTCTATTGCGACACATGAAGAATTAAAGGTATAAATAATCGTCTAATAAAGGAAACTATGCTCGTTTTGGACACCAAGACACCACCTTTCCATGGGACTATTCCTATTTCTGGGGTTTTATATGCCTAAACCACGATACGATTATAAGGCAGCCATAGTAGAAGGCTCCAGAAATTTGGACATCGCACAGTACAGTCCTGTGGCATTTCGCTTCCATTGAAATGACAGTCTCTGAAGGCAAGATAACTTGAGGGGTCAATTTATATGGACACACACGCACATTATCTGCAAAATGTCAACAGCTTATTTAACGTACCCCTTAAAGTGTGTGCCAAACAAATGCGCACAATACGCAGCGCCTCACAACATCGGCGTCAACTTGGCCTGCATGTAAACGAGTGGCCACTACCTGCAACGCGAGTCTGAACTTGTGGTGTCGCCTCTGGACGGGGACCACAAAAGCGACAACACCGTAAACGCATGCATGTGGGCACCATGTGGTCAGCTGTTTTTAGAGACTATTGCCTCCCTCGTTCCACCCTTCCTCTGTGCTCCCTGAAGTCGAAACTGCGATTATGTGCAATGAAAACTGCTCGAAATAAGCATCGCGCGCTGGAAGAAAAGCAACTTCTGGCCATGGTGGCTGGATTATGAGCTTATCGCTACAGGAAAAAGAGACCAAATTTTCTCGTTGGTGCTCCTTTAAGCAGGCACCGCTCAAGAATAAAAAAAAAATGACACTACGTACTGCACAATATGTTCGTTTCACACTTTTTTTTTATTTTATGCTGCAGTGCACGGCTTCTCGTAACACTCTTCGATGTTTCTGCCACACAACGCAGCAGGATGTCAGCAATGAATATGACAATGGGAGATGAAAGTGTTGTCACAGCATCATTACATATATATACACACACACTACTCTCATTTATCCACATGCATCAGTGTTGGACATTTTAACAAATAGCTAAAGTTACCTGAAAGTAATATCACTAACAAGTAAATAAATTGAAAAAACAACACAATTCATTAAATCAAACAGGACACTCTAAACTAATTGGTTGGCACATATACCCACCCTATAAATAGTTCTGTAAATAGGAGCTATTTTAAGCATTAAGCAGGCAAAAGGCGCTGCAGTCAGGAATGGCTTTCATGCAAGGCTAATGAAAGTGCAAGGCACCGAGGCACGTCACAACAGATGTCCAACAAATACTGACAGACGATGCCAGGTCCAGATTGTATATGCTTCACAATGGCCAACACAGCTGCGGTTGTACATTATCGATCAAAACGAGAAGCTGTGGGACGCATACCACTGGTTTAAGCACTGCCTGCAATTTCTAGAGTGCTAAAGTACACAGTTGCTTCAATTCAAAGGGCGTGCTGAAAGCTCACCATTTTCCTTCCATTCTCACATTAAGCACATGCACATCAGGTGACACAGATGATGTCACAAAGCATGCCTATGCGCAAGTGCGCACGCTTCACTGCACTACCAGCTCACTCTTCTATATTTAGTGCCAGAGCCGAGATTCGCACCGATCCTGTCTAGCAGCACACAAGATGTGATGGTGGGCGCTGGATGACGTGGTGCATGTGATCCTTACAACACAAACAGTCACTATTTTTATGATGATGAGAATGGTGGCGGCTGGCAGTGATGTTACTACGCCTTAGAACAATCACTGTTCATTTTCAACTTCTTCAGTGGTGCCTCTGTGCTGTCCTCACTTGATTCATCTCTCCTAGCTGACAGGTCTGCAAGCACAGAAAGAAAGGCATGGGTATTTTTGCATTGTGTGCCCACTGAAAACAACAGTGCATAAAAGCCAGATTTGATGTCACAGAGTGCAAGAGGGGTGTTAGGCATTTTGCAACATGAAGGGGCCGCAGAGGTAAGTAAACATGCAGCACCAGCTGTGACGACCACGTGAGAGGCGCAGACGCTGTTCTATCACTGTCCCTTTCTCCACTGCCACCACTGCAACTGCCATCGTAACCTCCGCAGCTCCAACCGCAACGTAACTGCGCACGCACCCACCCACTTCTCTGTGCAGCAACACCTTTTGCTTCAACGAAGCGTAGAGATGATGAGCAGACTATGTGCACACTCATTTTCGCTGTCTTTTACATGACAAGGGCAACGCCAACACAGACACCAAAGGCTTTCACCTTGCAATGCCCATTTTCTCCCAAGCTCTTCACTCTAAAAGGGACACTAGAGTCATACGTTAAATGCTTTAGGGCAATACATTATTGTTCGAGAACACCATTGTCACACAGCTGTTAATTCCAGCATCTAATCTTCAACATTAGAAGTGAAAATGAAGTATCACCTTCCAATGTTACACCGGAACTCAGAACACATGTTGCTGAAAACAAGTTTTCTTTCACATCCTGGTACCAATAGCCCAATAAAATTTTCTGAAGTGCACTATTTAAGTCTCTGGCTATCTTAGACAATCTATACCATTTTCACCGAAAAATAATTATGCACACCTTAGAAGATGGCCTTAAAACCTGTAATGTCACAAGTGCTAAACCAGAAATCTCAGTGCAGAGTTTTCTAGCTTACCAAGCTTCTCCTCACAAGCGTGGTGCTCTTTGTGTTGCGATAGTAATTTAGTAATACAAAAAGAAAAAAAAAATTTCCACACTATTGTCTCCTTAAAGAGATGTTTACCTGTCTAACTTAACAAAAACATAAAATCCAATATAAAAAGGGAACCTCTTTGTATACTGGCACTTAACACCAAATGCAGAAGATTAATGTCAAGTTTTGTCTAACCAACACATTACTCCATTGGTGGCAAAGCTACAATGTAACCTGCAAGCTACAATGCACTCGACTACTCACAGCCGCAGTGTCGCTGCATTACGGGCATCATGCCCGGTCAAATCACTTTGGCCTGCCTTACCTCCCTGGGAGTCTGGAAATTGTGTGTCACTGCTGTTCTCGGTGATGCAATTGCTAGATTCTTCGGGTCGTGCATCCCTTAGAACTTGACTGTCGCCCTGAGAGTCCTGGCTGAATTCTGAGAAACCTGCGAGAAGAAATGCCAGGAATATTATGACAGTTCTGTTAACTGCTACAATGAACTGAACTCTGACAAACCTATCTGAGGAATGTTCTTTAAAAAAACTAATTTTTTTTACTAACTGCTTTAGTCAAATACAAACAGAAAACTATGCCAAGTACAGCCTAGATATTATACAGAGAGCAAAATGTAATATTTGATTTCAATATTTCAGGGGTGAAAGCAACGTTTACCGTTCTGTCAAATTATTACTCTGTTTTGTTCAAACAGACCAAGAGAATGTGGATAGTACCTGTGAGGCTGCCTAACACTTACCTGTAAAAGATTCCTCAAGGCCTTCCGACATGTTTGAATTAGACTTGTCTTTTCCAACCAAGGACTGGGAGGAGTCTGCAAGGGTGACAGACATCATTAAAAAAAAAACCCACAGCAACTGTTACTTGGTACATAACTAAAGTAAGAATTCTAAACATTTCCAGAGTAACAGAAAACGACCACAAGTTTAATTATACGTGGCAAACCATGTTCACTAGACAGCTCCAAAGCAGCCAGGGTTCACTGCTAAGAAGAAGACTTATGCTCACCATCATTCTTGATGTCGTGTTTTCCCGATGTTTCAATGTTTTCCTTGTTGCTTGAAGCTGTTGGCACTTTGGTCTTCGCCCTTGCCTAGATGATAAAAAATTATAATCTTATGATTCAATCTACAAGAGTAAAATGTATCATTTTGGTCACTAAAGCAGCAGACGTACGCACAATGTATATCACTTGTTATGAGCATTTTCAAGCTCCAGATGCCTTGCAGCAGCACTGTAAATTCAGTACCATGTCAGCAGCTACCCTCAGACCAACTTTGTGAAAATCTTCTCACATGCTGACAACATATGCAATCCCAATAAATGCTGAGAATGAACAGTCAAGTACCCCACCAGCTACAATAACTTGACACAAACATCTCATGCGACATAGCTGATCACATGACACTAAGACGCCAAATTTGATTATGACCACTGGAAATACAAACAGAATGGAATAAGATGAATGGAAACTTTCATCAAATTTTCAATGCAAGCACACGCAGGATAGCATAGTAAAGAAAAGTTACGTTAAAAATGTTCTCGTGCATGTGCTGACCTTCCTTGCTGATGTAACTCTCTCTGAAGTGCACAAGTCACTCATGCAAGCAGTATTTTCACAGATAGTGTGGCATTTTTGTTTATATTAGATACATTAACTTCGAAGGCACTGTAAAGGTGCTGAACGCACTATGATGTTGTTTACAGCATCAAGCTTTGCGAACTTCGAAACCATGGACAAAAAAGTGCACAGTGTGAAGATCACAAGACGAACGTTAAACAGCTGCTCGTAAGTCCTTGCTCGTGCCCCAGAGGTCAACCATATTGGTGTTTTCTATGTATATGATGTGACCAACTACGTAGCTAAACAAACGAAACATCAAAAATTTTCTTCTAGACCTTGCAATCGTGAACACACACATCAGTTTATGTATAAGGAGCATATGAAAGATATTTACATACCTGATCTGTACTTGGAACTGCAAAAAATAAAAGGAACATTGAAGCAGCAGCACACTCCTAGAATACCATTACTCTTTATCCATACCATTACCATCCACAAGCACCCTCATCTGTTCCTAGTTATTACACATGTAAAATCACTTTCACGTCCCTTTCAAATTGCACTGGAAATTCCGAGTACTGCAATTGGTGCAGAGAAGTGCATGACTGTGTGTCTCGAAGTTATTTGCTTAAACTGCAATCAAAGCATAATCTAATGCTTCACATCTTTGCAAGATTGTGAGATTCAACATTCCTAAAAAGAAAAAAAAACGAAAGAAAGAAGCATCAGACATGGAGCCCTTTCTATCATCCAAAGTACACAAAGTTTCAATAAAGCAAGGTTTCCCTTTAGTCTGAAATACATGATACTTGCCTGGTACCCATTTGTAGATTTTCATACTAGTGTCTCCTATGGTGACCCACTTCTTTTCCCTGAAAAGATTGTCACGTTATCAAGATTTGATGGCATGTGATCAGGGCGCATGAAAGACTCACACTGACAGGTAAGTTCCTAACACCAGTGTCACATTCGACAGCGATGGTTCCGGATCGAATTTATTGGTCGTGATCGACCCGTTTACGCAAGCTGCAGAAGGGGGCCAATCACAGTTGTGGAATATTGCCGATCGCGACTAATCGCGATCAGCAGTGCACAATGTGACACCGGTGTATGCTAGGCAGAAGGGCGAATGGTACAGGCACCCTCACTAACGCTCATTAAATGCAAATGCGAGAGGTACAAAAATCAAAGCTCGCAGCCGTGTACTGCGGTAAAGCAGTGCACGGTTCGTCCAGAGATTTCCCTACACACATCCCCCGATTTAAAAAAAAAAATCCCCTAAGTTTGTAAAAATTTGTAAGAAATTTAGCATATCTGCCGCTATATACCCACCCTCGACACTCAGACACAACTCCTAATTCCTCTCTCTGTCAACCATCGATGAAAGGAAAATTTATTTCAACGCGTTTTGAATGATCGAGTGCCCGCAAAATGATAACAGTGATCAGCAAAAAAGCAAACCGATCTCGAAGAAACTAACGAACCGAAGCAGGGCGACTTCGGAAACTCCATTACACGGCAAATGCTGCAATACAATAACGATGTCTGCCATTTTTTCAAGGCGTGTAGTACACGTCCGTAGCAGTTTGGAAACGTATGCCACGTTCGACACCGCGGTTGTAGCGCGTAGCGCCGCAGCATCTATCGTACATGCGGCACACGGACGCTTTGATCGCCCACCGGCGTGAGCAGACCGCGACGCCGGCAATGTAACACATCGGTATCGATTCCCTACCATTTGCGGACCTTGTCGATGGCTTGCATGACCCTTTTGAAGTCGTCCTTGGCACGGCTCCGCGTCTCGGCACGCACCGACCTGGACATCATCGTCGCAACTGCTAACGCGAGCGAAAGCCTGACACCGACGAAACTGACTTAGCGGCCCCCGAAGGCAAGTCTCAGTCGGCTAACAGTAATCGGACAAAGGCCGCGCCGCCACCAACAGCACGGGCGATCAAGCAACAAATGCATGAAGCAAAAAAAAAAGTAAACCAGGGGAAAACCCAGAAAGCGGCTACGACGACCGAGGCGCCACGAGTGGGTGTGGCGTCTAAAACATGGCTGACATGACGTAGTTTGACTCCCCCAAGTTTGTATTAGCATTGCACTAAAACATGGCCTTCGAGACGTGTAGCTCGCACTGAAGATTAGATGCTCAGAACATCGTCACCTAAAGCGTCAGTAAATACAACTTATTTTATTGTACATATTGTAAAATACATTTTGTAGAAACATAAAAATAAATTCATTATTTTTACTACTTACTTGTGATTATTTTTACTTATCTTTACTACTTAATACTAACTTACTACTTACCGAGGTCGTGGTTGTGATCTACGTAACCGAAGATATCGTTTGCTATGGTTGCGCGCTCTGTTGTCGTTAGAACGCCTCAGTGGAAACGAAAAAACAACCTAACTCCTACGCTTTCATGTTTCATATAACAGATTCCACGGACGGCATTTAAATGGGCAGAACTATGGCTTGTAATACACCGCCAGTTAACTGTGTTTAACGTGTTTTACATTTGCCTTAAACATTACTATACGTAGACGAAAAAGGGAAAAAATGCCCCCCCCCCCTCCCCTCAGGGTTTTCACATCTATTCTCTTGTTGAAGCAATCTTCCCGCATCTAAACATGTACCATACCACAGAGCCATCCCACTTCCTTTTTATTTAGCTGTGAAAACATGGGAAGGTAAGCTACGGTTACAACCAGCTATCCAAACATCATGAAAATGATGTTGAAAAACACACACACACACCAACAGGTGCATGCGAGCAAACAAATTTAATTTTAAATGAAGTTCCTTCACTCACTCCTTTTGTTCCCCCCATACTGTGTTTTCTTCTTTGTCACTACTCCACAGTAGTGCATAAATCGCATTGCTTCAGAAGTTGTCGCAGTTAATGTTGTTTCAGTGTAGTTCTAAATGCTAAATTATTCATGCATGCTCATTCCCTCTTGACGACTAACCGTCACTCCTGCCGCCCGATTCATCGCTCACCCCCCCCCCCCCCCCCCCGGCGCCGCGCCTCAGTGAGTGCTCATCATCATCAAGTAAGAAGAAAGTAAGCATGCCTGGGAACAAGGCCTTCATTGAAGTCGTGGTCGGGTTGTATGTGGTAAGTGCTAGTTGTAAGGTCGCGGACTCGACTTCCGACCGTATTTTCACATAGGCAGAATGCAAGGCATCCACATACTACATAGCATATACTTTTATGACAGCATAATGTATAGCTAATCAAAAGCGCATCAGAACCCACCACGGCACTGTGTCCGTTATATACTTTTTTTTCTTTCTCTGAATGATAAACAACATTAATATCGCGACATTGGGACAGCCAATTCTAGCGCAACCTATAGCTTCCATGGTTTTGAAATCTAAATAAAGAGAGAGAGAGAGACAGGAGAAGGGCTGGAATACTGAATTTTGTAATTCCACCAGAGTTGGGACTAATGCATGGCCGCCACCTTCTGCTAATCTCAGTCGGAAACACGGCTAGTAACTTAACACAATGAAACCAACGGAGCAGATGAAAATGTGCAACTGTGAATCAACGCGCCTTTCTACTTTCATTAACTGGGGCCGACTGGTTCCAATTATACAGACTGGCTCTTATAATACACAGCGACTATGAAAAACGTTCATGGAGGCTCACTCACAAAGGAACTTGCCGTGTTTTCTGCATTTGTGGCTTCCCAAACTTTATGTTCATTCTTTAACCTTCCTTTTTCGATAACGCCGACCGAACAGAGAGCTTGAGCGATTGCCTCGTTTATTCGCTAGTGCCTTCCGCGTATACCTATGATGAACCAGCTCACCCAGCTCGCAACGTTACTGACGTGGCCAACGCATACGGGTAGTCCTGCGTGTGACAAATGGTCTCTCGTTGTTTGCAGTGTCTCACCTTCGCCCTGCTCGTAGTAGATGGAACAGTGTCCTTCATCGACGCAACAAACGTGGACAGGCACAGTAAGCTCGGCTCAATTCAGATAACTTGTAGTTCACGCGCTTGTTACCGCTATACATAGCTTGCACGTGACGTCACGACTACCCCGCTGTCGGCGCGACGGGCATGCTGGAGGACAATGGGGACCACTTCTTGTTTCGTTCCCTGCAGCGCCGTTCATACATTCGTTGATTCGACAGCGTTTTGATTAGTTTTCTCTAAATTTCTAGGCGCAATGTCGCCGCCGTCCCTTGCGGAAAGATTATCAGCCTGAGTTAATCGTATCGGCACGATGTTTATGTGAGCAAATGCACGAACGTGCGACGATGTCGATCCCTACACGAAGCTGCCGGACGCCGACGGGCACCAACGCTGTGTACTCGAAGTGACGCGCGGGGACATCGTCAACTACTTCGTTTTTCTCCGTACGGCTTTCATCTTTATCTTACGGCAACGACTGGCACGCACGCAGTGCCGATCGACTCCGCGACTGCCGCTGCACCAGCCTCGCTTTTCAGGAGGCGCCGTCCTTTCAGCGCGCTGTTCATGATCTGCGCTGCTCAGTGTAGAGACGTCAGTGTCCCATCGATATTTGTGTCCTCCAAGATCTTACATGGAATGCCTACGAATGCAGTTTGTGCTGTTCTTTTCCCCGTGTCCCTAAATTTCAGTCATAAAAAAAAAAAAAATTCGAGACGAATGTCATACTTCCTAATGCAAAATGTGAGCGCAGCCGTGCGCGCGTGTGTTAATGATGCGATATGCTGAGCAAAAGAATTAGATATCTGCGATCTCTACCAGCAAATATAGCTTGCTGCGCCGACGAAGCACTTCCACAGAGTGCGTCACCGACTGTTAACAGAAACTCGATCGCGCTTTGACGTACGATGAGCTTCCGTTTCGGCGGCGCGAACAGCTGCGTTCCCCTGACTCGTAGAAGGTTGTTTTTAGAATACTTCCATGGTAGCACAGCCGGCCCAACACCACCGGCCCCGGCAAAAGTGCGTCGCGCGTGGCTTGAGGCGCGCGAGCCAGGACATCTTTCGCTACGCTCCAGTAAGCGCACCCAGGATCTCTACCAGGGGGGGGGGGGGGGGTTCAATTTTTCACGAAGGGCCGGGCATGCCATTACACAGTTGTTGCGTGTGTAAAAAAAAGTAAATAAAATGCCAAATAATAGTAACATCAATGATGATGATTATTTTTATTATTTTTTCGGCATTTTGTAGAGACATTAGC